>CM062817.1:416082208-416682208 GCA_031772625.1 Pinus tabuliformis
TGCCATGCCAGAAAAGCATGGATGTCCTAATCCTACATTAAATCTTTCAATTTCACACTAATCTCCATTGAACTTAATTACATCCATTCATTCTTACAGTGAACAATTCTTTTAGCTGAGTTGGTACACTTGCACATAAGAAATTAGGCAATGGTTTTCTTTGTGCAATGTCCAAGGTTGTTTTTGAGTGCATGTTCTTATTTTTTACTCCACCAATTCACCACCAAATTATACCCCACAACCTTCAATCTTCCTATTATTATTGGTTACCATAATTTTCGCCATTAAAAGTCAAAAATATATATATTGCTACACACTGTACATCAATTATAAGTAGTCACAGATGCAAACAAAATTGTTGTACGCTTGCCTGTAATGAAAATTATGGTTAGATATGGAATTGCCTTTGATTTTTTGAAAAAACACGATGAATTGAAATTTCCATTAATATTTTATCACAAATATTTTAACATTTCAATAAATTTAACTTGCAAATATTAACTAACATTAGCTTTTTTTTTGGAATAGCTAGATGGAAACTAAATTCCAACTTCTCCAAACCTAGAAAGGGACAAGACATTTGATCTCAATAATTCATTTTGGGGACAATGTTGCAGTCAAACCACATATCCTAGAAAATTATGGCCACTCAAACTATAACGTACAGAGTTTTATATTGTACATTTTCGCAAGTGTTAGGACTGTAATAAAGAACCATTGAATTTATGCCATAATCAGGCCATCAAATTTGATCCCAACGATTTATTCCATGGACAATGCAACATCAGACCACATATTTGGAAAAATTAAGGCCACATATAAAAAAAAAACATAAAAATCTGCAAATTGGTACATTTTGGACTTTACGGAAGATCCATCGAATTTGATCTCAACAATTTATTTGAGAAAATGTGTCACAATCAAACATCATTTTATGACAACGTGCTCTTTTACCAAATATTCATCACCAAACTTTCACTCCCAACTAGTCAGTCAAGTTACCAATCAGTGAAAAATTATAAATGGGAAAAATTATCAATAGGTAACATTAGACACATTATGAAGTAGGGAAAATAATCTACCAAGTATTAATTAACCCCATTATTACTTGGGGAAAATTATGGCAACCAATAATAATAGAAATGGTCCACATACATGCAACAATTTCGATAATAATAGAAATGGTCCACATACATGCAACAATTCCATTTTAACATTAAGTACAAGAAGTGCGGCACTAATAATGTTGCACACTTCCTTAGCCAACAACCAATCATGGTGTTGATCACTGTCCTCGTCTCCTATGGGCACAAGACTTTGGGGTGGCCACATCTTTACAAGAGTGATCTTGAATTTGACAGCACATACTAGACACTCCTGGAAGGTAAGAGAGTTCCAAATTTTCACCTCCAAGATGCACTGTTATGTCACTTAGGACACATATTTTTTTCCTTCAAGCAAGTGTTCCAATATGATTTTAGAGGCGCACTACAACCGATTCGCTAAACATTTTGGAGTAGAGAAAAAGTGGCAGTATTGTAGAATAATTTTTATTGGGAAAAACCTCGTGAGGATGTTGGGGACTACATTAGATCTGGCACTACCTACACCATTTCCAAACCAGCCATAAAGAAGCAAGGCCTATATACTCCTCTACCTACTCATAGTAAACCTTGGGAATCCATCTCCATGGATTACATGTCAGTGTTATAAGCGATGTTGCCACATCCGATCAGTGGGCCTCCAAATGGGATCAATAAACATATTATTCCCCCTTTGTCACCATCTTGTACAAAGCTCTAGGCATGTACCTTTCATTTCCCATAGTTTTAACCTTGAATTGCTTCATCTGAGCCAATTTGAGGACCAATTCTCTTTGTAGGCCTGCTGGGGTTCGTTCACCAGCAGGTTGCTCCACTATGCTCTACATTAGTGACCAGCAGGTTACTACTCCCTTTTCACCTGTGTTGGTTCTAGAAATATGGGAGAATGATCGAGATTCCAGAAGCTTCCCCTTCTAGGAGTTTCAATAACATGTTACAACTACTTACCTTGGATAAAACATTGAGATCCTATCCTTCCCTACATTGGAATTTTCACTACTTATCCTTTGATCCTATCCCTCCATCAAAGCTGGATCTTTTACCCTAGATTGGTAACTGGATAAGAACTCCCAACTTACCTTATGTCTCTATATATTCCCAACCTTCTATGTGGTTGAGGGTTGGGTTTTGGAGAGTTATTTTTCTCTTATGTTGTTGTAGTGAGTGGTCATCATCTCATGCATTTAGGGTGATTGGAGGTGCATATTGTTACAAGGAAAGGACAAGTCAACAACTCTGAGGAGATGTTCTAGAAGATCAACTATTACTTATGGTTGTAATCTCCTTCTATTTATTTAATGCAAATAATTCATTGTTTTCCTACATGTGATGTTGTTATTTCACTTATTTCAATACCATGTTGATCTATTGAATGAAGTACTTAGATGATACTACATAGATCAAGCAGTTTCTTGGCTTGTGTTATCTGACTGTGCAGGTTCTAATTTTTGCAATCAAATCTAGAATTGGAGCTTCCAAGCTAAATAAGGAGTGAAGTGTGAGAAGGATTCCAAGTAGGCCTCACTCAATCATTTATCACTTTAAGGAAAAGAATTGTGCTCCTTGTCTCTCTTTTGTTCTAGGTTAGCCATCAACTTAGGGGAGATACTTTTGTCCGCAACCCTAAATCTCATATAACAAATTGGCAACCATATTGGGGGAAGAAGTATTCCCTTGGTTGTATCCTTGTCCATTGTGTTTGATTACCTCCTTGGCAAACTTATGTTGTATCATCCAACCAAGAAAAAACCTAGGAAGTGATTTCATTGAACCCTTTTTGTAATTTTTTTGTTTGAGACCTCTTTCCCAGGACAAACACACCCCCTATGTCTTTAACAGTGTGTTGCACCTCACCCTGGCCCACTCTGCACTAGCATTGCAATGCACTAGTGCCTCTTCTACATTAGTGTTAGCCCCTATTTTTACATGAATTTTTCCTTGGTTCTTGAGCCTATATTTAGTTAGCCTACTTGCAGTTGAACGTCCCTGAGTCTTCAGTGTTGTGGTCTCTCTAAAACCTCCATTTTGTTTTCATTCATGTTGTTTTCCTTTGGTAAGAATTGGTTTTGAACTTTCTTTGTTATTATCACTCGGTTGCTTGCAAACTGATTGTGTTTGATTGCTCATCACTTAGATTAATTGTTGTTTTAGTCCTCATTCTGAAAAGTGTAATTGAATTAGTAATTGAACATTTGCAACACTAGAAAACAACAACAACTCCTTTAGGATATTACTAATTCAAATCTTCAAACTTTAACACAGTTGCAATCGAACCTATACCAAGGGGTAGTGCAAACCCCAATCGAGAAACATTATGGACCACATAAAGTGCCTTTTCAAGGCTAGCAAATCCAAACCCAACCATTCCAATAGATTTATCGCCATCCTGAGGCTGGGAAACAAACCAACTTGTATGTTGGTTATTAGAACCCTACATATCATGGTAACCAGGTTCCTTATTATCAGAACCCTCCTTATCCAGGAATGAAAATGCCTGTTTCCCATGCTATCCCTTCATATCTAGGTCATCTCCCCTCAAGCTTTAATTGGAAGTTTCCTTTTGTGGCTACTCTTCAATTTTTGGATTTAACTCAGCTTACGAATGACCCATCGCTCATTCACCATGATGTTTGATTATTTCCACTAATTTGTCTTTTGATATCCCATAGTTCAATGGGAATCCAAGAGAAGCCCCATCGACACATGTTATGATGTATCATACATGGTGTTCATTCAATTCACTTAATGATGATTCCACTCGACTTTGTATTTTCCAATGAACAGTTATAGGTATCATGGTTAAATGGTATATTGAATTACCCAGAATGTCATTTCACGACTTCAGCACTTTAGCCACTACCTTCCTCCCACATTTCCATTTTTCCATCAGATACGAAACTAGAACAGGAATATTCACTAACTTTAAACAATTAGAATCTACTCACATTTTAGATCACATTCATGAGTGGAGAAATCATCATCGGTTGGTCAAGGTTTATGTTCCCAACAAATTGTTAGCTGAATAGTTTTTCAAATCTTTGTTATCTCCCATAACAAAATATGTGGCTAAAGGTGGATTCGTGACAAAAGATCCGGTTATTTCTTGTGCTCAATATTTAGATCTTCTCTGAGACCTTCGAATATTGTTCCTCATTCTCATGGTAAAAAAATCTCGTGTTGTCAATGGCATTATAGGTTCTGCAAGTTCGCATTCGTTAAGTAAACCATTTGGTATTGCTCTTGTCACTCCACAAAACCCTCCATCTCATCCTCCTGCAGCTTCTACATCCGAGATAAATTTTGTCTCATCTCATAAAGGCAAGTCTCAACAACAACTTGGAAGAAAAAAGGAAGGTAAAGGTAAGAAAAAGAAAGACTACTCATAGGAGGATAAACAAACAAATTCATATTGTGATCATAAATGAAAGCTTGATACCCATGTTTGATTTCTAATGAGGATCGCTTTATATGTGATTATCCAAACCGCGCTGAAGTGAATCAGTTCCTTAAATCATCAAATTCTCTTGTTGTTTTGATTGACCCATTTCTCAATCAGGAAACCCATATGGTTTCCCAAGATGCGTCTTCCTCTAACACAGTTTTGATGCTTTCCTCCTCAAAGTTAAAAGCTAATGTCATGATGGCCACTCAAAATAAGGACTATGGTAATGTGAATCCACTTAATGGTCAGGCTACTGATCAACCTGCCCGTTTCAAACCACCTTCATATGATCCTATTCCACCTTCAGTTCCTACGGAATTGACTATCAAGCCTCCGAAGGGTGTTATCCCTAAGTCTTCTTTCAACCCTCATTTGAGAGCCACTCAAAATTACAACGTAGTTGAAGACTTAGCATAGCCACCTTCGGCTATGTCAACTCTTGAGTTGTTGCAAAATTTTCCCACCCAAAAGAAGGCCTTATTGTCAGTTATCGAATGTTTGGATCAATCAGATTCCAACCTAGTGATTTTCTCTCATGAAAACTATACCCTTGGACTTCGAGCTTAGTTAGCTTTTATGATCTAGGTTATTGTCCATGGTAAGAACATTCATCATTCTATTGTGGATGAGGGAGCCTCAACCTACATCATGTATTTTTATTGCTGGAAGGTGATCAATTCACCCAAATTGAATCAATCAACCACCACATTAAAAGACTTTGATGGAATGACATACAAACCTTGTGGGATTTTGAAATCCCTCCAAGTGGAATTAGGGGGCAAGGTCCTTACTGTTGAAATATTCTACTAGTAAATGCATGGTTTATGCTATAGCTTCTATCATTTGGACTTACTTCCGCATGATTTCCTTTCATCATAAAGGTGTGATCATGGCCATATATCAAATCACCTTATTCGCCTTTGCTTCTAATGTTACTGGGAGTGCCCCTCTTATAGGGGAAGCCCTACATTCCTATCAGCATGTTGGAGTTGGTTTATTGAAGGATTCATCACTTATGGGAACTCTTTCTCTCCCTCCCCCTCCCCTTCCCATCTCCTCCACTTCGGCTTCTTATATCAACATGATATCATCATCTACGATCTTGGTTGATTGATGGATAGTTCTTGATGAAACTAGAATCAAAAGTTTTGACAATCAAATGCCACTTAGCCCCATTGAGAAATATTACAAAGCCATCTTCTCAGCTTGTGCAGCCCATAATTTTTCTTTTATCAATTGTGTAGATCGATCAATAGATTATGGCATGCCCTTTGATCCTTTCTTGCATACATTCTCTATCGACGAAAACATCATGGAGATCATAATGTGAGATGACGTGCCATGGGATGAATACCATCATCATTCTTCCTTCCCAAAAACCACTGATGATAATGTCAGTAGTGTGTACCTACCTAATTTTGTGAAACCCTTTACGAATTCCATTTCCATGCATGCAATCAACTGTGAAAAGAACCTCTCTCTGGTCGAGTCCTCAGTTTCATAGTTTTGAAACAAGAAATTTGTATTGTTCCTTTAAAATTCTACGAAATAATTGACTTACCTGCACCTCCTTCCCTTGTTCAATTACAAAGACTCAAAGGGAAAGGAAACTTCTTGAGGAGTTTCATCTCTAATTACACTAAACTAACCAAAGGATTTACTTTCTTACTGAAAAAATGGATTCCCTTCCATTTGAATGACGCTGAGTAGAAAGAATTGATGCCTTGAAAGATGTACTAGTTTGTGCATCTCCTTTATATTCTCATGACTCTCAACGTGATTTTTCATATACCTTACTTCCACCATCTCTACTATAACTATGGTGTTGGTCCAAGAAGACAATATCGAGACTGAACATCCCATTTATTATCTGAGTCAGAACCTTAATGATATTAAGATTCGGTATACTCATGGGGAAAAGTTAGCTTTTGTGGACATTCAAGCCATCCAGATATTTCACCATTACATATTTCTTCAAAAAACTATGGTCATTTTAGATCACATCCCTATGACATAGATATTGTCACATCAATTGTTGGGGGGGAATACTCTAAGTGGATCATTATTCTCCAAGAGCTCAACCTAGAATTCTTCAAATCCAAGTCAAATAAATCCCTATTTCTTACCGAGCTAATGTGAAATCTCCCTCCTTTGATGTTGAATCTACATCTAAAGATTCCATCGCATATGAGTCATTGTTCCTGATCTCATCATCTGACCCATGGTATGGAGATTTTCTCATCTATCTCCAGACCCATTATTTCCATCCTTATACCTCTCACTCAAAGCAGTGACATACTTGGTCACAATCCCGTCACTATGTGATTATCGGTGAAACTCTTTACGTCGTGGTATCGATAAGATTTCATAGAGTTGCCTCACTCTTCAGGAGGCCGACAAAGTATTGAATGAATGCTACTTGGGGGCACGTGGTGGAAATTTATCTACTTATGCTACTGTGCAAAAAATCTTATGCACAAGTTACTTTTGGCCCACAATTTTTCACGACTGTATCCTCGCAGTCCAGAAATTCCATCCATTCCAGATCTATGATCTAAAATTTCATGCTTCGCTTGCTCCTTTGCATCCTCTTATCCGTGTTGGTCCCTTCATGAAATGGGGTATCGATTTTATGACATGTAACCATTATTTAGCATACATCATTGTCGTTGTTAACTACTTTACTAAGTGGGTCGAATAAATGCCTACATTCAATAGTACCGACAAAACAACTCCATACCTTCTCTTCAAAAACGTGAGCGGCTAGGTTTGGTGTTCTGCAAGCAATAGTAATAGATCAGGAGAAGCACATTCAAAATCATATGATGACAAAATTAGCTACCAAACTAGGACTTTCACATGAAAATTCCACTCTCTATTATCCTCATGATAATAGAAAATTTGAGGTGACCAACAAAGTTATTAAGATTATGATTCAATGTATGATAGGGGTTCACAAATTAGACTGGAAATTTCTTCTCTCTATTGCCTTGTGGGCATATCGGACCTCAGTTAGGACTACTACTAGATTCAGACCCTTCTAGTTGGTATATGGTCTCGAAGTGATCCTCCCCATTGAATGCCAAATTCCATCGCTGAAACTAGCTATCAAACTTCCTCCTGCTATTTCCATAGAGGAGGAGGGTATTTTACATCTAAATAATTTGGATGAAATGTGGCGCAATTCCATGTTAGCCAATGAATCCCATAAAAGACACATAAAAGTGCAATAGGACAAAAGTGTCAAGCCTAGAATCTTCTCAGAAGGAGATCTAGTTATCTTATATGCCCAAGAGGTTGACAAGTTAGGTCGAGGAAAGTTCCAGCCTATTTGATTGGGCCCATACATTGTCAAGTGAGTCCTTGAAAAAGGGGTTTATGAGTTAGTAGATCTCGATGGAGTTCCATTGGCACAACCTCGAAATGGGTTGTACCTCAAAAAATACTATTCTTGATCCCATGGATGGTGCAATATGTACATAGTGTCTATAGGTGTGTTGAGTGTGTTTGTAGTGTGTTTTTCAGAGTTTCCCATGGTTTTTATTGATTCTGTTTACTTTTGTATTGCATATGTCAACCTCTCTCGAGCCATACATTGGTTATGCCAATGTTGCTAGTCATAGTATAACATAGTGGTTTAGCTACTTTTTGATGTAATTTCACATGGTATCTTTTATATAGTCATCACGTTTGACTCACAACTCGCGAACATATATTCATTGAGAAATCTCGCAATCCTTCGCATGGTTTTGAGAGTGCATCTTCTGGAAAGGCATCTTGATTTCATATGATATGAACATATTTCTAGAAATATGAAAACATTAGCAGATGCCCTATCTAATTTTGTTTTATATCGAAATTTGCAAAGAATGTAAATAACTTTAAATTCACATCACATCATATTGAAATAAAAACAGGAAGTAGGAAACACTGAACATATATGTGTGTGTGTGTGTGTTAAGTTTGGTTTTACAAAATGTGTGCCCCGAGACACATATGGCTACATAGTCCATATAAAAACCACATGCAAAACATCAAAGTAGACAAATAAATGGTTCTCATGATAAAACGACACTGCATGAGCTATCTTGCATAGTAATCGACCAATACGACTAGGAACTCCAATTTTTGTGTCGCTGAGGTCACAATAGAAGTTGATTGACCACGGTCTCATCATTCCCATGTGTCAGTCCTTCCATGTGATGCTCCACATCTGATAGGATCTCTGCTACATCTGGATCTCGTAGTGCATCTTGTCCTACCACAATTACTTGTACTTGTCTCTCTGCGTCCTCCTGTGGCTATCTCTCAGGCCGATGGAGATATGTAGCACCTAATGGTCAAACAGGTCCAATTTCTGCATGAAAGCATCAAATAGTCTAGTCTCGAGAACATCAAAAACCATAAATTTTTTTTATAAAACTTTTAAAAACTTAATGGTCAAAGTATCTTACTTGAAGCATCCCATTTCTCACCCTCAGGCAACTCGAGCTTGGGATCATCATGGAAATCCATCCCTGCATAAGGATAATCATCAATGATGATGAACTTCCTGCATAGCCACCCAAAGAAGGCTACTGAAAAGTTTATCGTTGATGGGCCTACATGTCATCTCATATGGTCTATCCACCCCGTCATCCATGGGGTCCTCAGATAGATGGGCTCAACTCCAACCTGTTGAGGCTACAGTAGTGGCACCCAATCTAGAGAAAAAAATACTAGTATTTCTCCATAACGGAAGTTCTTCAACTTCCCTTCCTTTTCATTAGTAAGTTGTTCCTTCAAATTAACCAAGACACCCTAACTCTAGTTGAATATGTTGGCTCTAGATACTCTATCCCATACTTCATGTATGACTTAATTTCTACATGAAGTGTCGAGTTGCATGCCAATATTGCGATAATGAGTAAGATTTTTCTAAGAGGTAATTAGGTTACATCCTTTATGTTGATCTTCCCATACCTAGTAGGAAGGGCTCAAGGTCTACAATAGGTAGTGATATATTCTTTCACTGTCTCACCACCACTTCATCCACCTAGAAGAGAGATGGGGGCACCTGGCATTGACAATCCTGTCAGAAAGTAAATATCCTCTACCTTTATCTCAAGAAGGTTCTCCCCAAACCTGAATGCATGTGCTTGAATATCCCATAAATAAAAAAGTTACTTCAACAACTCCATTTGTTACCTCATACCAAATAGCCAGAAGAATTTCAATAACCCACAATTTTTTAGCACCTCGATGGTAATAGGGTCATTTTCCGCACTTAAATATTGTTCCTCATGTTCTCTTTCTTGCCAAATGAATGTCATTTTCTGCTAATGCGTACCTGAAAATCGAAAGGGATCCATTAGGCTCTTTCTGATGCAAAAAACTTGAAACAATTTGAGGCAAAACTGAGAAACCAATTAGTAAAATGTGCACAATGCACTCTGGTAGTGTCTACGAGGGCATTGCACATCTCCCTACAGTGTTTAGATGCCTAGGTGCAATTCAGATTTTGACAAGGGGGGTGCGTTGGTCCGAGGGAATTTTTTTATGAACCCAAGTGGCCTCAAAACCTTAAACATTTTGCACTAAATCACAAAAATAGACCATAGAAAGATACATAAATTTTTCAATTCTTATGTGTAAGAAACAACACTTGAAATGGTTCCCTCGATTTCCTGCAATCAGCTACGGAAGATCCAGTAAAAAAGGGCTCCAAATACTCATTGCTGAAGGTAAAATATGAAATGGTAAAATGACAAGTCATTTTGAATATTTATGGCCATTTTATCATTATTTTATTCATTTTTAGTGTTTTTGCCTAGAGATTCTTCATTTTTAGTATGAAACATGTATGTTTAATCCTTCTTGTGGTGTTTTGAGCATGTTGACAGCTGTTAGCAGGTTTTCATTATGTTTCGAAAAGGTTACTTTGACCACAGAGTATACATTTATCTCTTTTGCAGACTCTTTAAACCTACAAAAAAGGAACCCCCTTAGAGCCCTCTTTTAGCTCTTTTCAGACTCCCAAAATATGAAAATATTGTCGAGCACTTGTCTTTTCAAACTCGTAAAATTAAATGAAAAGACGTCTACTTAGTATAAGTTTAACCCTTTTTCGGATTCAGATAGACTAGTTACAAAAGCTGAATACCTTAGTTGAACATGGCTAAGAGGTTCTCTCAGGTATTGTTTTCTACCTTTTAGGGCCTAAGGGACTACCTATAAAAAGGGACATTTGGAGTTTTATTTTTTTCCTCTTTTTCGAAACCTCTAAACATGAAAAAGATGTCGAGTTTTACCTTCGTTGGATTCATGAAAACATCAAACAATGATGGACTCATCGAACAAGACTGGACCAAACCACTCCTTCTCAAGGTTCGTTAAATATACTCGAAGGGATTCATCCGAAGGATGAACTTACAGATCAAGCATATGTTAGCCTCCTCAATCTTGTTAAAACATCATGAGGTACTGACCAATATGGTTGGGGAAATTAGGAAAACAAGGGATTCCATTTTGCTATTGGAAGTGAGTCTCTCTTGAACATGACACTCTTCCACTTCATCATTGTGGCTTTTGGTTTGGGTAATATTCTTGTCTTTTGGTTATCGTACCATTTTCAGAGCCTCCATTTCGGTTCTGACTCAATATTTCCAACTCCATTGAGTGTCGCCGATGTGTTCAAGAGAATTCATTCAGTTGATCTCTATTACAATACTCTTAAACCTTCATTTCATGTCTACCTTTCCTCATACAGTTCCATGTCAGCATCATTTTGATCATTTTGTCTCAATCATCATACTCGTTTCATGTCATTGATGAGGGATACATCAAGGCCCTCCTGCGATGGGTAGCTTCTTCTTCTTATTCAAGAAGATGAGGATCAGAATGAGAATGTTATCTATTATGTTAGCAAGAACTTAATAGGTCCCCCTGTGAATTACTCCCATGAACAGAAGTTGGCACTGGCTGTTGTGTTTTCCATCCAAAATCTCCATCATTATATCCTCACGTGTACCACCTGGGTCGTAACAAACTCCAACCCCATGACCTTCCTATTGATTTGACGGATCATCAATGGGAAGTATGCTCATTGGATCATCATCCACTAGGAATTCGATCTCAAGTTTGTTACGCCTAAGAGTAAGAAAGATTTGGCCCTCACCGAACTCATTTCTGAATTACCCACTGGTGCATGTGATCCACTTCTTGTTGACATCAGCACATCATCCAGTAAGTTGACTTAGAAACACCCCTTGGTACCTTGGTGCTTGCATACATCAATGGCAAGTTTCCTTGCTCTTGGCAATAGGTTTACATCAATGGCCTTTCACTGATAGGTTCTATGTGGTGTTCGACATCAACTCATTTACTCACACCATACATATTTTACTATAGTACCTTGAGAGAAATTAACATCATCACTGATTTCTCTCATGTATGGTAACAACTTACATCATTGTCTAGTAATAATATGGTTTCTACCATGTTTGAATCTATTTCATTGACTGACATCGTTACACTCGTATGTTGGTTAGTCATGTGAATGAGATAGAAGACCCCATGTCTAGTTTCATCCATCTGGGTTGCGATTTTAAGATTTATAAAAATATCACAATGTATGATGGCCGCGATCATATAGACATTCATCTAGTCATGGGTCCACCAATTGCATTTATGGATACGTATTTTGCATTTTTGGCCAAACTATATGAAAAACCCTCGGCCTCAAATAACGTATTTCCTATGAAGCGTTTATTTAATATGAAGATGTTAGAAGGTGGATCTATTGAAAACCATTTAAATGATTTTAATACAGTTACAAGTCAGTTAAGTTCTGTAGGGGTAAATTTTGATGATGAAGTTAGGGCTCTGTTACTTCTGTGCTCATTGCCAGAAAGTTGGAATGGTTTAGTTATGGCATTAGTAACTCTGTCTTTGGATCTAGTACTTAAAGTTTGATGATGTTGTTGATGCAAACCTTAGCGAGGAAATGTGATGGAAAAGCTCTGGTGAGACATCAGGTAATGCTTTGACTGCAGAAACTAGGGGAAGAAAAATGGAAAGAGGAAAGAGCCCAGGATATTGCAGTAAGTCAAGAAAAGGTAGATCAAAGTCTAGATCAGGGATAGTGTGCTGGAAATGCAGGAAGAAAGGACACCTAAAGAAACACTACAAGTCTCGAAGGGAAAAGAAGGAGACAAGCAGCAAGAAACTAATCATGAAGTGAATGTCACAGCTGATGTGCTGCAAGATGCTTTGATTCTTTCATTAGAAAATATTATTGATGCCTAGGTGGTAGATTCAAGGGCCTCATTCCATGCCACACCTGATAAAAAACATTTTCATGATTATGATCAAGGAGATTTTGGACAGGTTCGATTGGGTGATGATAAACCCAGTAAAATTATTGTAATGGGTACAATTTTCATAAAACAATAGAATGGAAATCAATGGCTATTGAAGGAGGTAAGGCATGTTCCAGATCTGAAGAAAAATCTGATTTCAACAGGGCAGTTGGGAGGTGAAGGTTGCGTAAGTACTTTCACAGATAAAACCTAGAAGGTCACTAAAGGATCCTTGGTAGTAGTGAAAGGAGAAAAGGTTGGTACAATGTATTTATGCAATGGTATTTTTAATTTTGTTAATGCTTTAACCTCTACAGGAGAAGATACGGCATTGTGGCATCATAGGCTCGGGCACATGAGTGAGAAGGGGATGCAGATTCTTCACTCAAGAAATTTGTTGCTAGGTTTGAAGCATGTTGATTTAAAATTTTGTGAGAATTGTGTTTATGGAAAACAGAAGAGAATCAGATTCCTTAGAGTTGGGAAAGAAAAGAAAAGCGAAAAATTAGAGCTTGTGCATACAGATGTATGGGGACATGCTCAGGTATCATCTCTTGGTGGATCTCGTTATTATGTTACTTTTATTGATGATGCAACCAGAAAAACCTGGATTTATTGTATTTGAAATAAATCTGATGTATTTTATACTTTCAAGAAATGGAAAGCTTTGGTTGAAAATAAGACAAGAAAAAGGTTGAAGTGTCTCAGATCAAATAATGGAGATGAATATTGCAGCAAAGATTTTGATAGGTACTATTCAGAGAATGGAATTTGTAGAGAGAAGATAGTTCCAGGAACACCACAAGAAAATGGTGTGTTAGAAAGGATGAACAGGACAATCATTGAGCGTGCAAGGTGCATGAGATTGCATGCAGGATTGCCTTTACAATTTTGGGCAGATGCTGTAGATACTATTGTTTATCTAATAAAAAGAGGGCCTTCAAGTTCCTTTGATGGTGGTATTCCAGAGGAGGCATGGAGAGGAAAAAAGGTAAAATACTCTTTTTTAAAGACTTTTGGTTGTGAAGCCTTTGTCCACATTAACAAAGAAAATAGAACAAAGCTTGAGGCAAAATCAAAGAAATGTACCTTTATTGGATATGGTGTTAATGATTTTGGTTATCGCTTGTATGATTATGAAAATCACAAAATCATTAGGAGCAGAGATGTAATATTCAATGAAAAGGTCTTTTATAAGACTCAGTTGCAAGAAAAGAAACAGGAAAAAGAAAACAGAGAATACATGGTGCTTGACAATATCACAGGAAAAGTGATGGTGCCTGAAAATCATAATGATCAACAACTAGAACAACCACCACAACAACAAAAAGCACCTAAAACACCTAAAAGTGGTGTTAGAATATCTACCAGGATAAGTAGACCCCCTGAACGATACTTTCCTTCATTATATTATGTATTGTTGACTGATTCTGGTGAACCAGAATGTTATGAAGAAGCAGTGCAGGTAGAAACTAGGAAGAAGTGGGAGCAAGCCATGAAAGAAGAGATGGACTCCTTAGCACATAACCAGACTTAGGACTTAGTCAGGTTGCCTACAGAAAAAGAAAACATTGTAGAAGAAATGGCTTTACAGGCTGAAGGAAGAAGATGGAGGAAAATAGAGGTACAAAGCTAGACTTGTGGTGAAGGGGTTTTCACAGAAGAAAGGTATTGATTTTGATGAAATATTTTCTCCTATTGTTAAAATGACTTCAATCAGAACTATTTTAAGTCTAGTAGCAGTTGAAGATTTGCATCTTGAGCAGTTAGATGTAAAAACAACCTTTCTCCATGGGGATTTAGAGGAAGAGATATATATGCAGCAGCCATAAGGATATGAGGTAAAAGGGAAGGAGAAACTAGTGTGCAAGTTGAAGAAGAGCTTGTATGGCTTAAAACATGCTCCAAGGAAATGGTATCTAAAATTTGACAGGTTTATGTCTAAACAAGGTTATACTAGGTGTCACTGTGATCATTGTGTTTATCTCAAAAGGAAAAATGATGGCAGCTATATTATATTGTTATTATATGTAGATGACATGCTTGTTGCAAGTTCTAATATGCAGGATAAAAATGTGCTCAAAAGAAAATTGGCAAACTCATTTGCAATGAAGGATTTGGGTGCTGCAAAACAAATCCTTTGTATGAGAATAACTAGAGATAGGAAGAATCGCAAATTAACATTGTCTCAAAGTGAGTAAATAGAAAAGGTGTTAAAAAGGTTTAATATGCAGAATGAAAAACTAGTTAGTATACCTTTGGCCAGCCATTTCAAATTAAGTAAGGAGGCATGTCCCAAGACTCAAGAAGAAATGGCTCATATGTCTAAAGTTCCATATGCATCAGCAGTTGGAAGCTTAATGTATGCAATGGTCTGCACAAGGCCTGATATTGCACATGCAGTGGGAGTTGTAAGCAGGCACATGAACAATCTAGGAAAAGAACATTGGATGGTGGTGAAGTGGATCCTTAGGTATTTGAGAGGTACCACAAATCAAGCATTATGCTTTGGTTGTTCAAACATTGCTCTATAGGGATATGTTGATGCGGATATGGCAGGTGACAGAGATAACATGAGGAGCACTACAGGATATGTATTTACTGTAAGTGGAATAGCTGCCAGTTGAGTTTCAAAACTGCAAAGTGTTGTTGCACTCTCAGCAATAGAAGTAGAGTATGTTGCTGCTACAAAGGCTAGTAAAGAAATGATTTGGTTACAAAGGTTTCTGGATGAATTGGGTAAGAAGCAGGAGTTGGGCAGGTTATATAGTCATAGCTAGAGTGCCATACATCTTGCAAAGAACTCTGCATTCCATTCCAATACTAAACATATATAGCTCGAGTACCATTTCATACGGTCAGCACTGGAAGATGGATAGTTGAAGCTGGAAAAGACACACACTAGCCAGAATCCTGCAGATATGTTAACAAAAGTTGTAACCAGGGAAAAACTGAGAATCTGCTCAATTTCAATTGGTCTTGAAGTATGATGAAGAAGATGAGAAAAAACCAGGTCTAAAGGGGAGTCATTGTCTAGCAAATGAAGCAGCGGTGGAGTTACTATAATCAGTCTTGAAGTGGGAGATTGTTGGTGTGGAGCCTGATTATCTTCTGTATCCAAAGGTCTCAGCTCGATGTATACCCCAGGAAGACTGTACACCCCTCCATGTGGGGGGGGGCGCTAATCCCCCTCTAGCTATGGGGGGTTCGGGGGCAGCGCCGCGAAGCTAAAAATAGATGAAAAATTGCCTTGTAAAAGTCTAGTAATTTCTAGTCAATTTAGGCCATTCATTAGGCGGATGATCTGATGGTATAAGTTACGTTTAATTTAGGGTTTTTTGCCCTAGAAGGACTGGCTGTTTCTCTGTGGACGTAGCCCAAACTGGGTGAACCACGTATATATGTGTCTCTCTTGTTTTATGGGTTTTCTATGTTTATATTTCTGCAATATTTTATGTGTTCCATTACTCTATAATATATAATTTTTTAACAGTTCTTTCTATATAATTGCATACATTGTTGAATAATGTTGTAAAATTGAATAATGATATCATGTTATAGGGTGAATTTAATGTGAAAATGATGAAATGCAATTATCAAAGGAAAGAACAATATAGACATAAGAAAAATTAACATGGTATCAAAGTTGGGTTAAATAAAAGTCATTGAAGATTACCGCTATGAAGAAACCTTTTATGGAAGCAAGAGAAGATGGAGGAGACCTAAAATAGTGCTAGGGTTTGAAGGAAACCCTAGGAAATTGACTATTAGGGTTTGATGGATATTATGACATTATGCTTTGGAAGAAACCCTGGATTATGACAAGGATTTGAGATATGTGATAGGTTTGATGTAGCCTTGGACTCAATGAGGCCTTGGTATTAATGAATTCGATAGATATATTGAAGGCATCAATGTTATATGGTCAATGGTCAGTCACGACTCTAGTGAAGGCTAGTTCAAGAGGGAGATGATCACCTCTTATTGAAGATGAGTAATTTTTCGATTTATGTTACTTCTTTTTGTCTTTACTTTTGCTTAGATTTATTGATTTTATTGTTTATTATACTTCCAGCATGTATATTTGAGTACTTGGATACTTCTAACCTCGTAATGACATTTGATAAGTCGATCCTTCTTAAGGATCATCTGAGGTGCAAGAAAATATAGCTAGTGCAGGAAGGGAAGAGCCATAGTTTCCCATGACTAGTAAGTGATAGAAAGTGCAAAGGTATCTGAAGATTATAAGTGATGTATAGTATATTTTTTCAACCGTAATATTGGATGACAAGGTAAGCCCTTAGGTATGGTAGGATTTTCACCTTCATGAATGATTCATATATGCATATGAAAGAAATTTTAATTCATGGTACATATGATGAGTTGGTGCACTTTGTATTTAACAAATATCTTACATTATATTAAGTCATAGCGAGGCTTCCTAAAAACATTGATTTTTGATATATTGGTATACTTGATATTTGGCTAGCATCTATCATTTTTAGACATGATGGATTTCCTAATCTCGTAAATAAAGATAGAACATTAATTTTTATATATGGTGGCTTGGTACTATTGATAATGCTTGTGATAAGAATGACAACCTTGATGATAAAAGTACAACAATAATATTATTAATCAAGATCTCGTTATTGATCTTGGCTTAGTAATTATGACATATGGTAAAATTTGATTCCTTGTCTTGATGATTGTATAATATGATAGTGAAGTGATGTATTGATCATAATATTTGAAGTGTGATGATACACCTATTAACTTCCCTTATCATATGAACTCTTAATGAAAATTTGATGTCTTGTTCATATCTGACGATGAAGTAGCTGATGTTGACATGTTATGACCACGATGAATATATGTATTAGAAGCTCATATAGTTTGATTTCATGATCTAATAGTTTTTGTTATGCATGGAAGTATTATGATAGAAAAGTTGATGTATTGAATGATGATGACTTAAGTTTCTTCCTATTTATAGGGAGAACCTCTCCATAAGATCCATATACCTATTATCATTCAATCAAGTTATAGACTAAGAAGGGAGGGTTTCTCTTAGTCTAAACCCCAACCACCTAGAAGAAGGCTCAATAGTGTAGTTGTAAGCCTCTTAACCGTAGGGAAGAAGGCCTGTGGGTGCAGTTGTGCCTGTAGGTCACAAAAATGAAGCCTTATGCATGAGATCACAAGTGCAATAAGAATATGATAGTCCTACTAATATGGAGCACAAAATAGAAAGTTCTATGAGAAGGGAAGTTTGAATGTTTTAATTACTGTAGAGAATGTGAATGTGTTGACTAACCTTTTGTTTGCAGGGAACTGGAATATGCATATCAGTATGTTATTTTGATTTGATCATTGAAGCTAGCATATGACAATATTTGATAACAAATGTAATGGCTTGACAATATTTGGCTTATTAGCATGACTTAATATTGATGAGAATTATTGGAATTTTTACATGATGCTTGACAATTCATAAATATGTTTTGATTGAATTCAGAGTGATAACAAATTAGGGTTTTAATTTGATAACTAATGATTTTCCTTGATGGAATTGCTATGTGGGCATAGTGACTTTCATTAACTAATATTGGTATTCAATAGTGAATTTTTATTGGCATCATTGGATTTGGGGCATTGGCTGAAGTATAAATTGTTGTGGTTCAGTATGTAGTGATTTTTATGAATTGAAGAAACTTATATGACTTGTCCTCATTGTATGCATTTAAAATTAGTGACAGAAATGATGATTATAAGGATGGATTGATAAATATTGATTGAATAGTTCTTGGTAAATAACATGGTATTTGGATGTGAGCTCTACCTATCACCCGGTCTAAAGATTTTCTCACAATGATATTCGTAGAAACCTTTATTGCTTTGATATTAGTTTTGATTTCGCATCTAAGGCTTGATAAGTTGATTTAGATGATTTGATTTCACAATATTTATATTTGTAAGGATGAGTATATTCGTTTAATCAGTATAATGTTTGTTGATAACATTGTATGTTTTGAAGCAAGCTTCTCGAGCTTGGTATGTCTGCTTTAACAGTTACCAGTTGAAGCCAGGAAGATGTGCAAATATAAACCTATACTTCAAAAGTGGTCCAAGGTATGACCTTGATTTTGGTTTTATATACTCATGGTATATTCTTGAAAGGTAATGAACTTCTGATAATCAATGTAAGAGGGAGTTGGCCTATGAAGTTTGAAATGAAGAATCATGGCATGCTGAATTACTTTCTAAAGTTTGGAAAAGAAAATATATATCGTGAAGCTATTGAAGAGTTTTTTGGAAAGTGGAAATGCAAATACTTGGACACTCTTATTGAATTTCAAGAATTTATGAAGAGATATTGTTGAGCCCAACTTGGCAACTGATATTTGATGGAAACATTGATGTTTCATGTGAACACTTGTCCGTATATATATGTTTTTCATAAAACAACCTAAATGGATTCATGAATACACATTAAGTTAACGTTGAGCACCTTTCGAGATATTTTCATGGACAATCAATTTTTGGTTTGAGATATTCTTCCTATGATATGTGACTGGATAGATGTTGTTTGGGATCATTATTTGTGAGATGAGCACATCTGGGTGTTGCCTTAGTATGCAATATGCCATGATATTTTTGGATGAGTGGTATGTAGATTTAAGCATGACCAAGGATTAGTATGATGTTTTTGGCATGGCTAGTTCTGAGGCAGGTTGAAGAAAATCTTTGGAAATTTATTTTGAACAAGTTCTGGATATGATAGTGATATATTGCGATGATAATGAATAGGGTCTGATTGGAAGAGAATCTCATGTATAGTTGGGACTGAGATATCTCCATATATTTAGTTAGTGATATTGTACGAAACAAGCTTAGGCTTTTGGATGATGCCTCTGTGAGAGGGAGGATGAATAAGGTATCCTTTTTTTGTGATATATGCTTTATCTATTATTATATTTGATTTGATATCTTGCATGAACATGATGTTGATATTATTAAGACATTATGATGAACCTCTTTAGTGATTTTTTTAAGTTGGTACAAAATATGAGCACAATGATATGTTTATGATTTACAAAGAGCAGGGTTGATCGAGGACACTGAGCCAACTCTTCCCCCCTACTTGAGCTACCAAGGTGAGGAATTGATATGGAGGGCTTCTGAGGTTTAGAGATGTCTAGACAATAGGGTATCACCCCTATCTGTTACCCATAGAGTTGGAGATATTTATCCCATATCTTGGTATATGTAGAGTATATCCTAGTTGGCATCATATCCACATGTTGGGTTGCTAGGATTAGCGCTCATTGTCCAGAAAACAGGTCGAGAGGGTGCTTAGGGGTGTGCGATCCTTACCTTTGGTAAGTCGGGTATCTCAACCAAGATAACTATGATACAAGTGTTCTACCATGATGCAGGAGCATTCACCCAAGAGAAAAACCATTGTAATTAAGTAGACATAGGGGTCATGTAGCTTTAGAGAAGTAGCTTCCTAAGTCTAAAGCTAATGCAATATTTAGGCCTTTAAGTGAGATTTAATTAGATAATGGAGGATGTTGTAAAAGCTCTCAAATAAATGAGAACTGAGTGATGAATAAATGACAAGAGTAAGAAGTCAAATAGGATTCTTAAACAGTTGCATGATTCGAGGAATTAATTGAACCTAGATGTGGACCATTGAGAAAAACAGGGGACAAATCTGTTTTAAAACAGAGAAAAATATGGAATGGATAAAAGTCTCGAGGAGACTTATTAAATGTAATACTACCCCATATGTATTCTGTAGTGAGATTTAGGGCTTTAGTTGAGTGATTTAAGGAGGGGATTGATCAGATCCTTCATAGTGATTCGATCCAATGTATTCTTATAAATAGTGAACCTGCACGTTCAATTAAAAATGGAGTGAGACAGATAGAATATATGTAAGCCTACGGGCAGAGTGAAAAGAGAGAGGCCGCAACATTGAAGAACTGGTCTCTACAAGACTCAGAGTCTCTAATATGTAAATTGTTGTTTATATTAATATATGGAGATGTTATTTCCTGATTGTGTCAGTATGTGAAGAGTATTTCATAAATGATTTACTGTGAATTCGTAGGTTCTATAACTATGATTGCAGGTGGAATTTTGAAGGATGTAGAGGAATGGAGTTGAGCCAGAGGGATCGTAGAAGAGTCATTGAATGCAGCTGAAGGATCAGAGAATTCGCTAAGGAGTTCAACTCAAAGGAAGCTGAATAGTGGAAGCAGAAGGAAGAGTTTGAAGGATGCACAGAGAAGAAGAAAGATTTGGAGGAATTGTATCGACCCACTTGAAGGGATAGCAATTAGAGGGGCATGCGAAGTGAAGCCAGCATGAAGAGTCACAACGGAAGAGTGAAGGAGGAAGAACTTTTGAAGAATCCCAAAGGACCCGAAAAAACCATTGAAATGGCGTAAAAACTAAGTGAAGGGATGAGCAGAGAAGTGAACTGTTAATCACTTAGGAGACATTAGATTTGTGAGATCAACAGTCCAGGTTGTATCGCATCGATGGATTGAAGGAATCCTTTTAGAGTCATTGAAATCGGCAAGCGACTATTGATTAATCGTGGACCGTTGGGTCGGGATCATATCAACGGTCGTGATCGAGATTGTAATCGCATTTCGGCAAGGATAAATAACAACAACAATGGAATGGAGCGTAGCAATATGCTGATAGCGATATCGTCGACAAGTGCCAGTCGGTGATCAAAGATATCGTATAATCAGAGACCAGGCCTTAATGTAGTGTCACACTGTGGAGAGACTAAGGAAGTGGACCCAACACATTTATAAATGTGGGTTCAATGAATTTAATGTCCGATATATATGTTCGGTAGAGTTTCCCTTTGTAAACAAAAAAGGTATGAATTAAGCGCGATAGTGTTTTTCCCGATCCTAAAGGGAAATCGTGTATCGAGGAGCAGGAGGTATATATATGTATGCATGACTAAGGAAAGATGTGATGTCTGATTGTGATGAGACTTAACCTCAGGGACTGTGCAGTAGTCTGTACGGAAGGTGGAAAGAAGGTATGTTTGTGGGCATTTTCTTTGTTATATATTAACCAAGGTTTCAAAAGGGGAAACTTATATATATGCAATAAAGGGTTATTGAAGGTTGTAAAGTTTGTTAAGAGCACCAATAAGAAGGATTAATGAAAAGACTTTAATCCAAGTCATAACCAAAGGTTTGAGAATTGATATAAGTCCCGATAGGAGATATGGCGGGGTGATTGGTTCCGATAACAAAGTAACTATGGCAAAAGGGCCTTAACCATGTATGGTCAATGAAGATTTGACTACATTGAAGAGTTAAATACCTGGGATAGTTGTGTTTATCCATATTGATACATACTGTGGGTATGTGTGGGTCTTACACTGCACCATTAGTGGTATTAGAGCACAATTGAAATCAGAGCGAGGGAAGATTTCCTATGAAAAGGAGGTTGCACACAGAAAAAGGTAATGTGCATAAGGCTACAACAGAAGAATGTAAGGACAACTTTTGAAGTTCTGGAAGACTGTAGCAGTTCCAGCAGAGGCTTGGAGTAGATAGGAACAGAGGATTCCTTTAAGGAAAGAGAAATCAATATTGCTTAATACAAGTTCTGAAGGAAAGAGGACTTGAGGGACAAAACAGAGGACAACCCACTCAAAGTGCAGAAGAATGGGTGAAACAAAATCACGCTGAGATCTTGAAGGTGAGGTAATATGTTCTATTTTAAATTGAGAATGTGTTTTTTTATACTAATGCACAGGTGACAGCAAGAAAAGCTGTGAGAGAAGAACCAGATGTGTTCCTGAAGACAGAGTAAGGGAAACACTCTGAAGAAGAAGTGGCAGTGAACCTTAAGAATCCAACAAGAGATTGGAGAGAGACGACAACTGAAGTGTTCTCAAGAGAGAATGAGATATTGTAGAAGCCTAGAAGGAATAAAGGTGTTGCTCAAGAGGAGGTTCCAGATAGAGGACCGTGCTTACCAAAATACTGAGTGAGGAGAGCTTAGTGAGGTAAGATTACAGCGAGGAGGACTAGCTGCTGCAGAGGCTTGTTGCAAAGGAGCTCATGAAAAAAGAAGATAAGAATATGACTACTGATAGTCATATCAGAGGTTCAGAGAGAAGCCACAACAGAGGATATAAGAAAGAGGATGCCAAATAAAATGGCGAGAGGATGAGTAAAGAAGAAATTGACAAAGAGGTTGATGAATTAAAAGAAAAACTCAGTGCATTAAGGATAATGCTTGAGGAAAGCCAGAGACTATGTTGGGTCTTAAGGAAGAAGCCAGTGGAATGTCATGAGATGCACAGAAGGCTACAACAAAAGAAAGTGAAGTGGCTGATGGAAAAACTCAAGGAAGTTGAGTTGGAAATGGAAATGGAAAAGTACATTTGTAAACTAGAACAAGGAGAAATTTTGGGAGAGACTGAAGATGAAAACTTGAAGATTGAAACTTCAAGTGAGGCCAAAAGGTCACATGGGTTTAAAATTGACAATTTGTGTATGTATGCAGCTAAAACATATAAAGAAGGACAATTGGTTGATATTGTCATAAAGGAGGAAGAAGACCAACAAAATCTAAATTCTGTTCTGGAAAAAGATGAGATAGATAGATCTCATATAAAGTTGGAGAAAGATGTCAAGCAACCTGTTGGCATTATGATGCATGTGTTGTACTTGATGGCAACCCACTCATAGAAGATCATCTCACTTATATACAACAAGATGAATCTACAGAAGAGATATCAGATCTGACATAATACATGGGATGCAGGACTACTCAAAGGAATCAAATGACAATGCCTTAAGTATGACAAGTAAGCTTTGCCATCAAGTCCAAAGGGGGAGATTGTTGGCATAATGGCTAAAGTGTTGTCCTTCATGGCAAATTATACAGGTGATAGATCCCAGTACAACAGGTCAGTAGCAGAGATTGATGATCAGCTCACTAAGAATGAAGAAAATAAGAGGTACGCAGGAGCGTCGTTCAGTAGATGCGGTCTTAAGCTAGATCCGCGAGTACTACGTTCAGGAGGTGCGGATATGTTCGCGGGATCACCGATCAAAAGGTGCTGTCCTAAAGTGCACACACTTCTATGCAAAGAAAAGCACACGTGGGGTTTATTATGTTTAACCCTTGGTATTTAGCCCGTCGGTATTGTGTTATTGTGGTTTTGGACCGTGGTATTGTGAAGGGCCTAAGGCTATAAAAGAGGAAGGAGATCATTTGGCTAAGGTATGCTTTTGGGTTGAATATCTTATGGGAGCTAGATCTGAAATACTATGATCTCTTGGTGAGTAATGTCTAGATCTAAATCAAGGAGAAACATGAGCATTGTAAGGTGAATCTACTGAAGGGTCGAGAACATCTTGGTGCAAGATCAGATCTGTAGATCTGATAGACTGAGGTATGCTTGAAGTCTAAAAAACACCTATAACCTCAGGACCGCAGGCGCAACATGGTGAAAGTGTGAGAGGCACGCAGGCGATCCACTGGAGCAATGCGGTTGCATGCAGCGCAGCAGAAAGCGCAGGTGCGGAGGTACGCGGAGCTGTAGAAGGTGAAGTGCGGAGGTACCTTGGAGGTATGCGGTGTGATAGAAGGCACAAGTGCGAAGTCACTGGAGAGATACGTGGCGAGACAGAAGGCACAGCTGCGGAGGCACAGTAGGAGTACGCGGCGCGACAGAATAAACAGGTGTGGATCTGCACAGAGGTGCGTAGAGCAGTAGAAGACATAGTGCGGAGGTGCACAGACAAGTAGAAGGTACAGGTGCGGAGATCTGCAGGCTCAGAGCAAGTGGAAGTGCGGATATACGCAGATTTATACCAGCGAAGTTGCGGTCCCTGCTTGAAATTTGTTTTAACTGCCTTTGACTATTCTGCAGGGTTTTGGGTGCATAACTAATGTTTGGTTACTGGTAATTGAGTTCTGATAACAACATGATTGATGACTTATCTTTATGTGATCTGATGGACTAGATCTGGTTGATAACTCTCATAATATCATTGTATATGTATTGATCTAGTGATTGGGTGATTCAGAAGATTGTTTGTTTATGTGCTTCAATGTTATTGTTGGGTCCAGTATGAAAATTGATGAAACGTGGTACCTGGAGGAGAGAAGATTGTAGGTCGGCGCCTACGTACTAGTATCTAAGCTAGTACAAGAGCTAAGGGAAAACTTTGGAGCATTGTAGCAGGTAGCAGCCTGCGTACTAGTAAATGGATTGGCTAGTACAAGAGCAAAGGGGGTTGTAGCTCCCGTATTGGTATAAGTCTGCACCAGTACAAAATATTGTAAAAGGATTTTCTTATTAAGAAGAAGATTGAGATGACTTGCAGGAGGTGGTTTTCTCCCGCATTGGGTTTCCACCTTATATCATGGTGTTCATGTGTGTGACTTATGTGCGATGATCTGTTCTATTTTACTGCACCAGTTTATTCTAATGCACTCATTAAGGATCAACTAACTAGTTGTGGAAGTAGCATATATGAATCTGAATATGGAAATGAAAAAGTTTTATTAATGTGATAATACTGATTCACCCCCCCCCCCTCTCAGTATTATTTCCAACAATTGGTATCAGAGCAGGTCCTTTGGTAGAAGCTTGATCGCTTGAAGGAGATCCGTGGAATAATTGGAAAGAAGCTTAAGAAGAAATCACCTAAGAAGAAGAAGACATCTCAGAAGAACTATGACAGTGGGAGAATTGATTGGGGATTAGGTATACGAAGCTCTTCAGATTCAGAATCAGATTCAGAATCATTTCAGAATGAAGATGAACTATCAGGTATGAATTTGCTATCCTCTAATGTTCCAGCTATCTATCCTTTTGGAAAAGATGGAAGTGATAACGAAATAACTAAATGTGCTCTTATGGGTGAGGAAGAAGGATATCAAATAGAGGCAGAATTTAACAGGCTGACAAACAAAATTAATGAACAAGAAAAACTTCTAAACATAAAAAGTGGTGCTCTCAAAGAAGCTGTTACTAGACAAAAGGCTCATCGAGAGTTATTCAAGGAAAAGTATCAAAAGTTGCAGGTTGAAGCAACATCTCTAAAAAATGAAGTCATTGAAAAGAACACAACAATCAAGGAGCTCAGAGATCGATCCAGTTATTATGAAAGTCTTGAAGCAACGATCCGTTCACTAAAGGAAGATCTTGAAGAATCAAAGAAGTAGAATGAAGATCTACACCAATCAATTGAAAAAAAAGACAACGAAGTCATCAACTTAAAATCTCAGCTAGAATGTGCCTTCAGAATTCGTCAAATGCAACAGGATCTGAATGAAGAACAAGAAAAGGAGATTCTCAAGCTAAAGAAACAATTGGAAGGAGGAGGAAAATCTGAAGAGATTTTGAAGAAACAGTGTTTGGAAAAGGAAGAACAGCTTCAGGTTGAGGTAAATATCTTGAAAGGTAAATTAGAAGAAAAGGATAAGCTTTTACGATTTCAAGATAGTTCTAAAGTGTTGGATGATATTCTTAATAGTCAAAGGTCTCCTGCTATCAAAACTGGTCTTGGCTTTCATGAATCTGTTGAAGGTGAATCTAGTTCACAAGGTGAGGCAAGGAACTCTAAAGAGAAATCTAAAATGATCAACAAGGAGATAAGAGAGATGAAAGGTCAATCTCATCATCAACCAAGGAAAGAAATTATTCAAAGAAAATCTTTTACTCCTCCTATGAATAATGTTGAATGTTATGTATGTCATAATCTTGGACATGTTGTAGCTAGATGTAGAAGAAGAAGGTTTCAAGACCATCATGCAGAAAGATCATCACATTCAAGGTACTTTAATGGATATTGCCTTGCTTGCAATATGTATGGTCACAAAGCTGCCGATTGCTACAAAAGGAATATGAAACATGTAAGATGTTATGCATGTAACAAGCTTGGACATATAGCAAAGGAATGTAGGAACAAAGCACGGACATCACACCAAAAGGAGAAAACATCATCACGCTTGAAGATATGGAAGAAAAAGTAAGTTCAGTCAGAAAGTGGCGGCACAGCACATCATACAGACATAACAGAGGGAGCATGTTCGCAGGGGGATAAAAACCCTTTGCCCTTGATGTCAAAAGGGGAGAGTGATTTGGTGTTGTTGCCATCAAGTCCAAAGGGGGAGATTGTTGGCATTATGATGCATGTGTTGTACTTGATGGCAACCCACTCATAGAAGATCATCTCACTTATATACAACAAGATGAATCTACAGAAGAAATATCAGATGTGACATAATACATGGGATGCAGGACTACTCAAATGAATCAAATGACAAGTCCTTAAGTATGACAAGTAAGCTTTGCCATCAAGTCCAAAGGGGTAGATTGTTGGCATTATGGCTAAAGTGTTGTCCTTGATGGCAACTTATACAGGTGATAGATCCCAGTACAACAGGTCAGTAGCAGAGATTGATGATCAGCTCACTAAGAATGAAGAAAATAAGAGGTACGCAGGAGCGCCGTTCAGTAGATGCGGTCTTAAGCTAGATCCGCGGGTACTACGTTCAGGAGGTGCGGATATGTTCGCGGGATCACCGGTCAAAAGGTGCGGTCCTAAAGTGCACACACTTCTATGCAGAGAAAAGCACATGTGGGGTTTCTTATGTTTAACCCTTGGTATTTAGCCCATCGGTATTGTGTTATTGTGGTTTTGGATCGTGGTATTGTGAAGGGCCTAAGGCTATAAAAGAGGAAGGAGATCATTTGGCTAAGGTATGCTTTTGGGTTGAATATCTTATGGGAGCTAGATCTGAAATACTATGATCTCTTGGTGAGTAATGTCTAGATCTAAATCAAGGAGAAACATGAGCATTGTAAGGCGAATCTACTGAAGGGTCGAGAACATCTTGGCGCAAGATCAGATCTGTAGATCTGATAGACTGAGGTATGCTTGAAGTCTGAAAAACACCTATAACCTTAGGACCGCAGGCGCAACACGGTGAAAGTGCGAGAGGCACGCAGGCAATCCACTGGAGCAGTGCGGTCGCACGCAGCGCAGCAGAAAGCGTAGGTGCGGAGGTACGCGGAGCTGCAGAAGGCGAAGTGCAGAGGTACCTTGGAGGTACGCGGTGCGACAGAAGGCACAGGTGCGAAGTCACCAGAGAGATACGCGGTGCGACAGAAGGCGCAGCTACGGAGGCAGAGTAGGAGTACGCGGTGTGACGGAATAAATAGGTGCGGATCTGAACAGAGGTGCGCAGAGCAGTAGAAGACGTAGTGCAGAGGTGCACAGACAAGCAGAAGGTACAGGTGCGGAGATCCGCAGCCTCAGAGCAAGTGGAAGTGCGGATATACGCAGATTTATACCAGCAAAGTTGCAATCCCTGCTTGAAATTTGTTTTAACTGCCTTTGACTATTCTGCAGGGTTTTGGGTGCATAACTGATGTTTGGTTACTGGTAATTGAGTTCTGATAACAGCATGATTGATGACTTATCTTTATGTGATCTGATGGACTAGATCTGGTTGATAACTCTCATAATATCATTGTATATGTATTGATCTCGTGATTGGGTGATTCAGAAGATTGTTTGTTTATGTGCTTCAATGTTGTTGTTGGGTCCAGTATGAAAATTGGATGAAACGTGGCCTTTCAGATTATGTGTTGTGCTTCAGTGTATGCAGTATGAAAATTGATGAACCGTGGTACCTGGAGGAGAGAAGATTGTAGGTCGGCACCTACGTACTAGTATCTAAGCTAGTACAAGAGCTAAGGGAAAACTTTGGAGCATTGTAGTAGGTAGCAGCCTGCGTACTAGTAAATGGATCAGTTAGTACAAGAGCAAAGGGGGTTGTAGCTCCCGTATTGGTATAAGTCTGCACCAGTACAAAATATTGTAAAAGGATTTTCTTATTAAGAAGAAGATTGAGATGACTTGCAGTAGGTGGTTTTCTCCCGCATTGGGTTTCCACCTTATATCATGGTGTTCATGTGTGTGACTTATGTGTGATGATCTGTTCTATTTTACTACACCAGTTTATTCTAATGCACTCATTAAGGATCAGCTAACTAGTTGTGGAAGTAGCATATATGAATCTGAATATGGAAATGAAAAAGTTTTATTAATGTGATAATACTGATTCACCCCCCCCCCCCCTCTCAGTATTATTTCCAACACAACCAAGTGAAGGGCTTGAGGAGATTGAAGAAGAGACTATCAAAGAATTTCTGAATTATACGAATGATTTAGAACAACAAGGAGATATGATGGCTGAACCATCAAGTGAGACCATAGGGTCTTATATTTTTAAAATTGATAGCTTCTATATGATGGCAGATATTGCAGGAGAAAAGCAACCATTTGAAGATATATTTAGAGGAGATGAATATCTAGAAGCAAAAGGTGACAAAGAAAACTTTTCAGAAGAGGAGGAATTTGACTGCGTACAGAAGAAAAGGTCTATGGATGAGTCTATAGAAGCTGTCATGGAGATGAGGAATCAGGATCTTATTCTGATGAAGAATGAAGAAATATTGTCTCAAAAATGTAATCAAATAAGTTTGATTAATGTTATTGATGAAAACAAAAAGTACAACAACAACAAGGGAACAAAGCATGTGGACAGTTATAGAACAAAGTGTGGGATCCAGGAAGACAAAGTCTAGCAGACACATGAATAGGAGATCATGAATTTTTCTACTTTGGGAGTCTAATGCAGGAGCATTCACCCAAGAGAAAAACCATTGTAAATAAGTAGACATAGGGGGTCATGTAGCTTTAGAGAAGTAGTTTCCTAAGTCTCAAGCTAATGCAATATTTAGGCCTTTAAGTGAGATTCAATTAGATAATGGAGGAAGTTGTAAAAGCTCTCAAATAAATGAGAACTGAGTGATGAATAAATGACAAGAGTCGGAAGTCAAATAGGATTCTTAAAAAATTGCATTATTCGAGGAATTAATTGAACCTAGACGTGGACCATCGAGCAAAACAGGGGACAAATCTGTTTTAAAACAGAGAAAAAGATGGAATGGATAAAAGTCTCGAGGATACTTATTAAATGTAATACTGCCACATATGTATTATGTAGTGAGCTTTAGGGCTTCAGTGGAGTGATTTAAGGAGATTATTGATCAAATCCTTCATAGTGATCTGATCCAATGTATTCTTATAAATAGTGAACTTGCGCGTTCAATTAAAAAGGGAGCGAGACAGATAGAATATATGTAAGCCTACGGGTAGAGTCAAAAGGGAGAGGCCGCAACATTGAAGAACTGGATTGTGCGAGACTCGGAGTGTCTGATATGTAAATTGTTGTTTATATTAATATATGGAGATGTTATTTCCTGACTGTGTCAGTATGTGAAGAGTATTTCATAAATGATTTACTGTGAATTCGTAGGTTCTATAACTATGATTGTAGGCAGAATTCTGAAGGACATAGAGGAAAGAAGTTGAGCCAGAGGGATCATAGAAGGGTCATTGAATCTAGCTAAAGGATTAGAGAATTCACTAAGGAGTTCATCTCAAAGGAAGCTGAACAGTGGAAGAAGAAGGCATAGTTTGAAGGATGCACGGAGAAGAAGAATGATTTGGAGGAATCGTATTGATCCACTTGAAGGGCCAAGAGTTGCTTTGAAGTGACAACAATTAGAGGGGCATGCGAAGTGAAGCCAGGAGGAAGAGTCACAGTGGAATAATGAAGAAGGAACAACTTCTAAAAAACCCAAAAAACCCGTAGAAACCATTGAAATGGCACAAAAACTAAATAATGGGATGAGCGGAGAAGTGAAGTGTTAATCACTCAGGAGCTATTAGATCTATGAGATCAATGGTCCAGGTTGTATCGCATCAACGGATCGGTGGAATCCTTTTGGAGGCATTGAAATCAGTGAGCGATTGTCGATTGATCATGGACCATTGGATCGGGATTAGATCAACGGTCACGATCGAGATCGCAATCACATTTCGGCAAAGATAAATGACAGTGACAATGGAATGGAGCATAGTGATATGCCGATAGTGATATCACCGATAAGTGCCATTCGGCGATTGGAGATATCGTCTAATCGGAGATCGAGCCTTAATGTAGTGTCGCACTGTGGAGCGACTAAGGAAGTGGACCCGACGCATTTATAAATGCAGGTTCAATGAATTTAACGTCCGATATATATGTTCAACAAAGTTTCCCTTCGTAAACAAGAAAAGGTATGAATTAAGTGCGATAGTGTGTTTCCCAATCCTAAAGGGAAATCCTGTATAGGGGAGTAGGAGGCATACATATCTATGCATGACTAAGGAAATATGAGATGGCCGATTGCGATGAGGTTTAGCCTCGAGGACCATGCAGAAGTCTGTACGGAAGGTGGAAAGAAGGTATGTTTGTAGGCATTTTCTTTGTTATATATTAACCAAGGTTTCGGAAGGGGAAAGTTATATATATATATATATATGCGATAAAGGGTTGTTGAAGGTTGTGAAGGGTGTTAAGAGCATCGATAAGAAGGATTAATGAAAATACTTTAATCCAAGTCATAACCAAATGTTTGAGAATTTATATAAGTCTCGATAGGAGATTTGGCAAGTTGATTGGTTCTTATAACAAAGGAACTATGGCGAAAGGGCCTTAACCATGTATGGTTGATGAAGATTTGACTCCATTGAAGAGTTAAATACCTGGGATAGTTGTGTTTATGCATATTGATGCATACTGTGGGTATGTGTGGGTCTTACACTACACCATACCACATGACTATTGAGCATCATTGTTGGGAAGATCAATAGGAAATAGGATGGTGGTGATCATTACCTCTTATAGAAAGTGGTATCTCTCCCATTGATTGCATCATGGGATGCTTGTGATCCTTTATTAGTAATTGGTATCTCACCTCTTGCTTGACATGGGGTGAGAGTGTCCTGTAGGACCTTCCCCTCTATCATGCACATGAGCTAAGAATGTGCAATAGGACCTTCTTTATTGTCAATTGTTTCTGGGTTGAGATGTGCTCCCCGATGTGGTTTCAGGTTGAGAAGGGATTCTTGGTGATAATCTCTTTGATGTTTCCTAGGTGGTAGCATTGGGTTCCCCACTAGTAGTGATTTCGGGCGGTAGCTTAGGCTCCCATATAATATCAAATTATTATTATTTTAGATTCTAGAATTTTCAACATATGAGTAGAGACAATCAAGATATTAGGAAAGATGAGTAGAGATGAGAAGTGACAACATTTTATGACAAGATACTTGAGACTGGATATGATTTGATGATAGGATACTTGAGATGATTAGATGATGCAGTTGGAATTTCTCCCTAGCTGAGATGGAGTGTTAACTTGGTAGCTCAGTGATAAATTCCAACCATGGGACAAGATTCCTCTTTTCAGGATGACCATTTTTCACTATTGAAGTGCTCAATTTGGACAAGGGAAAGTGTATTTTTTAATTAAATCCCACATGTGCATATTTGATCAGGTTGGCCCTAAAACAAATTTGACCCCCTTGGAAGCCTATAAATATAAGTGACATCAACCTCATTTGTTCATGATCATGAAGAATTTTTCTATTCTCTTCCTTGATTTTAGCTCTCACAGGTTTGAGCCAGGTCTCTGGAGAATTGGTTCACATGAAGGTGAAATTACAGGGTTTGAATCTTGCATTTCTGTTTTAGGGTTTTGAGTATCAACCACACCTTGCTATGGAGAAATTTTAGTTGCAACTGTTTGCAGGACGACTCATCCATGCAGTTGAAGCCTTTCAGCCGCATGCACAACACATATTCCCTACTATTGGAAGTAGGGTTTGTTTTCTGTTAGTTGACCACAATTGGTAGCAGATGACTAGAGTTGAGTACAGTCATGTGAAGTGATATTTGACAAGTGCTTTTGCAGGAATCATATTTTAGATATTGTTAGATTTAGGGAAAATTTTAGGGGCTAATATTTGCAGGTGGGCTAATTTTCCATGTCTTTTCCAAAAAAAGATTCGTAAATTTCCATTTCTTCTAAAAATTATTCGCCCACAATTTTATAGTATAAAATTATTTTGCCCTAAAATCGCTAAAATTTTATATATACTAGTATAAAATCATTAGAAATCTAAATATTTTTAAAAAAATATTGAAAAACATTTTACAATTTGCATATTAGCGACTAGTAAGATTCACCAAGGTTTCTAAACTTTAAGATAAGCTTCCATCCTTAAATTTTTTCTTGGTTACGTTGATTTTGCTCAGATCATCTTCATGGATACTTTTTAGTTGATGTTTCTCAGTAGTTGTGTGGATGAAGATATAGATCATTGTACTCTCTTTTGTTGAATAATTCAATGATAATATAATAAAAAGAAGAATTTGAACGTGTTTTCTTCGTAGTAGGCTTTTCCTTGGTCTCCGACCAATCCTCGCATATTTATGAGTGAGTGTTTTCTTTTATTGTTCATTTATGTTCGGTTGCATTGATTATGATGTTTTCCTTTCTATATAATTGCATATGTTGTTAAATAATGTTGTAAAACTGAATAATGATATGATGTTATGGGGTGAATTTAACGTACAAATGATGAGATGAAATTATCAAAGTAAAGAATAATATAGTCCTTAGAAAAATTAATAGGGTCCTGTCCATTTGACTTAGAGGAGGCTTTGGAAAACTAGAAAAATTGGCTGCATCAGGTAAGTACCAGGAAATTCACCCACATTCCAAGGATGGTGTGTTAGGTCAAGACCAAGGTGAGCAATCCACCTCATTTTGAAAAAATGTATGACATAGTTATTTTTGTATAGGAGTATGAAGAGCACGTACCTAATTGTCAAATAATTCCTGAGTTGGACGTTAATCTATGCACCACACCATCCATGTGGTGGGTTGCGCATAGGGAGTGAGTCACAGGGTGGAAACAATGCAAAGAGATGTTGAAAGTTAGATTTGGACCCAACTCCGGGGTCCATGGAAAAACATACTTAGGATTCGAGTGCCCTAGAACTCATTTGAAGTGGTGCATTACTGCATGGTCAAAAAGGGGTACCTCGATAGCAATGTGTATACTATTTTATTCATACCTTGGATGTTATTCTAACAAATTGGTATATTGAGTAGGAGGAGCAAAGAGGAATGTGAGATTGGGACATTTTGGTGAGAATTTTAAGGCAACCTTCAGCTTTCAAGCAGATAAACTTGAGCTAAAGAAGGCTCTAGAGGTGTTGCGACATAAGACATTGGAATTGGTGACCCGGTCCTAATGAGGGGTCAGTCATGTTGTGAAACATCTCAACACATGCAACATGTTCAGGACTTTTTGTAATGTCACAATGTGGCAGATAATGGAGGAGATGAGGAGGAGGATCCTGGGAGTATCCAGATTATGGAAATGGAAGGGAAGCATACAGTTGAGGGACCACCCTTACAAATTAAGGAATATGTGCAACCAATCTAGATAAGAAAGGGTTAAATTGGAGTCAAGTGACCTTTTGAGTTAGTGACGATTGGAAGTTACCATGATGGTAGTATTATTGACAACACTATAAGTATAGTGCACAAATAATTGAATGGTAATAATGGTGGAAATATTGGGAGCATTGATGTAGCCAACATTGAAGACATGAAAACTAGGAGAACACTTCTAAACAGTCCATTGGAAAGAGCAGTTGGTTTTTATGCCTCACTTTGGTAGGAGGGATGAAATACAAGGTGATGAAAGAAGGAAAAAAAAGGGGACGGATTACCCTCTATGTACATATAGAAATTTTTTAAATAGGTTGAAGTAATAATAAGAGGGGATGGGGACCACCCAAAGGATACATAGATATAGTTAAAGGTAAGTAATACACTTTGTTGTGGGTGACGTTGACTCGAGTACATAAGTCATTACAAAGGATCGACCTAGAAGACAACCAATGGTGACAACATAATATGGCATGTGAGGACTCAGTGACATTGATTATGGTCAAGAAAGCATGTGAAGATGGAGGCATGCAAGTTTGATATATTACCAAATCCCATCTAGCAATAGGAGGAGGCATGCAAGTTGTCAATTCAACCATCGATTATGGGGACACTATCATGTTGTCATATGAGGGCCAAACTAAGGTGAATGAATACTTGAATAGACTAAAGCTCACTAGGGTGATTCAGTGGCTCGTGTGAACCACTGTATCAGACACACTTAGAGAGAGTGACTATGTAGAAAATTTTTGATAATCGAGGAAATTTTAATTTGAACTCCATCATAACCAGGAGAACATACCAAAAAACCTGTTTGAGAAAGTAAAGGGTATAATTATCGTAAAAGATCACCCAAGAACCGAAGAAAATCAAGTGAGGTATTCACGAGCAAATATAGAGGGGTCATGCTGGAGTAAAGCGTTGATAAGAAGATAGGTGGAATAATGGTAGAGGAGAGCCTCCTAAATAGAATGGCTAAAAAGAGGATGATGTTTTGGAAGAAGAGGTTCCAACAAGGAAACTTGAGTGATAAAATTGGGAGGTATAGGTCTGAGGGAGTGGAGGGGATTCATCAGGAATTTTGAACAAAGAAATATCTTTTCCACTCGAGAAGATGGTTCACACCTAGAGACACATATGAACTAGTAAGTTTAGTTAAGTGCCATGGGACAAGAGTCACCTCTTAGACTATGGTGGTGATGCTATAGTTATGTTGAAGCCTTGAAATTCATTGCGACAACATGGGATATAACCACCTGGTCCGAACCTTGAAAGTAGCTCCTTTTCCATTTGGTGTGGTGGCTTTGATTGGGGATAAAGGGACCAGTTTCTCAGTAAGGATTGATTTGATAATTATGATGGGTGATATAAGATATAATGAAAAAATGTCATAATAAGAATGACCTATTTAAGTAGTGGACACATGCATCTATCTTATTCTAACATTATCTTACTATATACCCAGGAGTTACTCAAATCATGTGATTTACAAAGATGTCTTAAAGCAAAAGGTAATAAAGATCATTCAATTGCTATAAGATAAGAAATTGTTTAAAGATAATTATTTTGACTAAATAGTTAGAAAAAATAATTATGGAAAATATATCACATATATCAATTGATCATGTATTCAATAAGAAATTACAGCAAAAACATTTATACAAAAGTGCTTTGATGTTTAAACTATAACTCAGATTTCCTACATAACACAATACAAGAAAGAGTACTGCTAATTCATAAACGAAACATGATCATAAGATAAAAGTACCATATATGAAAAGTCATGCTCATGAGACCAACAATATTGATCCACTTCCTTTCAATCATATATACCCTAAGAATACATAAATGCAATTTCAGTACAGTATCCTTCAATATTCAAGAAAATTAGATCATCTTCCAATTATCTCATCAAAACAATCACAAAAGTACAAAAGTGCAAGGTCTTGCAAATTGTTTTTGATAAAATTTTGGACCCCTCTCTAAACTCATGAGAGAGGTTTAAATACTATAATACCTGTTTCAAAAATAGATTATTACAAAAAAAAAGTTGAGGAGGTTTCAAACAACCTTTCTCATAGTAAGAAAAATAAAAACTAAAAATAGCAAATAAACTGATGACAAGCTTCTTCAAATTGAATTATCTTAGTCAGCCACTTGGTCCTTGAGATTGCAGATATCCATCATTGGTTTCACCTAGGATGGTTGGCCAATTATAGATTTTAACTGTCCTATGAATACGTCATCTAAGAGAGTTGGCACTATTTTTTTGTGCAGAACTAGTTAAGCATCGTAGAGTCATCCATTGGCTATGAGGTTTTACCAAATACTGCCAGTGTGTCTCCCAGTCAAGCTTGGATAGCTGTTTGATTACGTCCTCTTTGGTTTGGGTTGTTTCTTTCCACTTTTGTTCTAACCATCTGATGTCTAGGAGAGCCCCTAGTATGCATTCTTTAATAAGGTTGACACTGTGAAGATTTTCATTCATGGCCTCAATTATGTTGTTTGTTGTACCTACTGCTGTTGTCATTGCCCTTTCTTCCAACTTTAACTGTGTATCCCAATCTAAATAGAATGTCTTTATGGGATTCTTCTATATTTAGCAGATGAACTTCTCTTCCTTCATCAAATTCTTGCCAAGCAATAAATTCTGAAATATTTTTATAGATTTCTTCAAATTCAAATCTTAGATCAATCACTTGGTTAGCCAGTTTATTACTTGTTTCACAGTAGGGATTGATCTGTGAGATCTTTCTGCATAACATATCATGTTACTGTGTCAATAAGGAATTTAGCTTGATTTCCTCTTTACTGAACGCATTTGTCTAAGGGTTATCTTTGAATCTTTCTACCATGGCCTACATTTGGAAAATCTGTGTCTTTCTCTGACATTCTTTCCTGGTGTTGTAACCTCATTTGCTCAAAATCCCCTTGAAGTTGCACTACCTATTTTTCTGTTTGCCGATTGGTACTTTGTTTCTCTTGTTCCAATTGATGTTCCGGCAATTGAATTCTTTGTTCTTTTTTCTTTAAGCAGAAGTTAGACCTCTGCTGCTTTATCAATGGTTGCGGTGGCATATGTGTCTGCAAACTGTGACAACCTTGTAAGGTTCTCGGATGGATCAATAGGAGTGTCTTTCCATACAACATCCATTGATTCATTCTCAAGGGTTTCAACTGTTGTTGTGTCTAACTTCCTCTTATTTCTTTGTCTTTTTACCACAACCTTGTGTGTAGGGCTGTAAAATATGTCAAGCAGAGGTATTTTTTCAATTTTTAAGACAATTTCAGAAGTGGGGAAAGTTGGGATGACCTCAATATCTTGAGTGTTTTTGACACCTTTCTCTATTGTCTCTGGAGTTGTTACATGTTGAGTCTATTTTAGGGTCTGGAATCTAGATGCCCCCTCAAGACTTGCCCCTGTTTGGAACCTCTGATTGAATTACTCCCATTCTTTATCTTCCTCGTTTGAGCCGATGTGGAGTCAAACTCTGTATCTGATGGGCCTCGAAAATTCCCATGTTTTCATCAGGCAATATCGCCATTCATACCCTAAAACCCTAGGTTTTTAACCCGTTCCGTACCCTAAGCCCATCAACTTGCTCCCAAATCACATTTTATATTTTGTGGTTAACTATCATTAGTTTCCTTAGATTTTTATATTGTTAAAGATGATTATGCCATTATTTACTAATGACAGTTTCACTAATCTCACTTTCATAAGGTTCCAATGCCAAGTTTCTGCACAAGCCAGTAGAGTACGGAAATGACCAATTTGGGGCTTTTGACACTTTCGGAATGCTTCTGGAGAAACCGAGAGAGGTTATTGTCGTAAATGATGTTTTAATACCTTTCCATAACTTGGATTTCACCCAGGTCACTCCTGTGGGTCTCTAGAAGGAAATTCCCAAATTTTCCCAAATCTACAATAAATTTCAAACTGCCAACTTCCGCCTTTATTGTCGTGCAGATAATGCTAAATGAAGAAAATCTGGCACATGGGTTTTGATCCCAGTATAGCCGGTTTACTGATCCTCAAATAATTTTCTAAAATTTTGTCCAATTTGGAAGATATGCAGCGTTCTCTATGGCTAATTTATATAAAATGTCCATATTTTTACCTAACAGTCAAATTCAGATTTGCCTATTTTGGTGCCATAGTTACGGTTTGATAAGTTCTTTTCCTCCATTCATGCATTCATCAACATCAATAGCAACCATTAGCTATTCAAAGGCCATCTAGAGAAGTCAAATTTGTTTGTTGTCCCATTTAATTTAGAATGTAATTAATCTCCAACATGTATAAAAGCATAGCAGCAAGAAAGGAAGCTAGCATGGTGGCACAAAACTTATGAAGTAGTTCTTATGTATGATCGAACCATTTCGAGTACAATCGTAATGCTATTGTTCTGAAGTGATTTCCAAATGCGTTGATGGAATGAAGTCTATGTGTTAACTGTGCATCGAATCATTTAAACTACTGTAAGTTATCCAACCCCAGGTGTGGTCGGGCCCACCCATCTGGGATTGTTTGTATTTTGAAACAGCAGTGACACTGCAACCTTAGATTTTCTTAAATCTCCTTTTCATTTACAGTTATGTGTGTGAATTATTACTTGGTTGATTGATTATTGGTTACACTTGCAGAGTCTTTGTCATTTCCTGAGTTGCAATTAAATTTCAGTGTGATACCGCGCCCTTCGAACCAGAGCCATCCCATCATTTGCTGCCTTCGCTTGGAACACACTGCATAGTCATCAATATGTTTGGATTGTCACCCATAGTGAATGTCTGAGTCCTTAATCTTTTGAGTAGCTATAGATGGAGAATGAATTCGATTGAATTAGACAGGCTTCGTCCCCTTCCCTCAAATTAACCTCTGCTTTATTGACAAGAATCGATTTAAGTTGATCATTACAGAGGCATTTTAGGATGAAACTAGCTGGATCATTCGAAAGACTTAATGAACTCAATCGAATTGTTGAATTGATGGTTTGAATATGAGAATGTCTGGGTTGCACAAATAATTAATTGACTTGTTTTATTGCAGATTGATGCATTGTAAACTGGTATAAACATTACAGGGACGTTTCCAAGAGAACCATTCCATAGTTGCCATTTATCTTCTCTGTTCATTTAATTGCTAGCACCAGTGGTAAATTGAAACGATCTTCCTCACTTTTGTGCAAAAAGGTAGTCTCCTTTGAATGAATTCTTTCTTAGTTCATATATTCGGGTGTTTACTCCATGAATAAATCATTGTTATGACTTATAGCAGCAAGAGATAGGGATTTATTTGATTATAGAATTAGGTATAGTCTTAGGATTGATAGTTGAGCATTGAGTGAGATAGGTATCATAGTTGCTTTCATTTATTAGAACTTTGTAATTGATCCATTAAATACAAACAACATAATGTATCAAAACAAAGTAATTCCTCCAATTGATACTTGAATCTTAAAACTCGATTTGAACTTAAACTATTATAATTGGCTGATTGAAGCATTAGTAGGATAGATCACTTATCGAATTAGTAAATGGATTCTCATAGATTATTTATCATTATTTCTCTGGTAACAAATGATTATGGCATTCAATATTTTAATAAGCAGAGTGGCGATTATCATAGGATTGTTTGATCTCTTTCAAGGAGTGGCCATTATAGAATGCTTGTTGAAAATGATTAAGTGATTGTTTATAGAGAGTCTGGTACCAGCTTGCCAAGTTTGATTAGGGTTTGGCATGAATAGAAGCTCATTTTTGTTGGGTGTGCTCATTAGACGATAACATTTGCGAGTATTTATTTCATAAATCATTATAATGAAACAATTAAACTCTAACATACCCTGAGCAGAGGAAGCGCAAGGCAATTCATGCTTACTAACACCGGGTTGACAATCAATATTAAGAGATTTAATTCGACAAATTTAATCTCTCAACAATATCTTTCTTGGCCAAGGCCTTTTCGGTCGTTTCCTTAGTATTTCCTTCTTTATTCTTCTCAAAATATTTATTAGGACTTTCTTCTTCTCTCTGAGATTGATGCTCTGAATGTTTTGATCCCCGTGTTGATTTTTCTTATGATTCTTCATCAGAATTCTCCTTAGAATTTCCCTCCAACCTCACGCTAGGAGTAGGTTCCCTTATTTGTTCAATTTGTAACAGGTACAATGGGACCTTCAATAACATTTTATTTTGTATAAATGAAAATCATTGATATCATATGCGCTTAATTGTAGTGATGTTAAATGCAAGACCTATGTAAATGATTCAGCTGCCTAGAAGCGGTCACCAAACGAGTCCTCGTCATTAGTAAAATGCCTGATTTTAACCATGGTAGTGAAGTCATTGGCAACTTTGTTTGGGTCAAACTGTTGACCTGCAATCGTGGCTAGTTTTAGAGATGTAATATTCTCTATTTCTTTCGTTGCGTTCCCATAATCATGTAATATGAAAGCACTACATTGTAGTGGAAAGGTTGGCCAAAAATATATTTTCATTTCCTTTAGGGCTTTGGTTAAACCATCTCCCGCTATCTGGTAAGGTATCTCTCTTGTCAGTAGTTTGTCTGGAACATAATATGGGAGGACATGTGGAGCTTCAATGCTCCCAAAAACTATGATATAATTATTTTTTTCTTCACCAAACCATCTTGCGACTAGGAGGATGTCTATCTTTGCCTCTTCGGAAAGCTTGGGGGTTGTTTTATAAAAATTGGTTTTATAAATGTGTAACATAATACCATGGAAAATTATGTAAAAATGGGAAATGAACTGGGATTGCCACAAGATTTTATGATACACATGGATGGGGATATGGTTTTGTATAGTCCACTTCCAACCCATGTTTGGGAATCATGAGAAAAAATATGTCATCCATTACATAAGCACTCATGTAAAATGGGGGAATAGCTCATGTAAATTATCTAACAAACTATGACTCCAATTCATAATCATTGTGTTAACAACTACATCAAACAATGGAACCCACCCTATAGAAAATTTGGTACTATCAGCCTTCCCAAATAGTCTACACATAATCGCAAATCTGAAATTATGTGGAGCTGAGAGGGATGAAATTGGCTACATACCGGATTTCTCCCATTTGAATTTTCTAGAGCCCAACCTCCATCTCTACATAACATCCATTGGTTCCTCATTTTCTATAGCAAAATGTTCAAGAAAATATTTATCATAGAGATTTTATGGCTTTGGTAGATGGTACATCAGGCGCAATTTGTCTTGCATGAAAGATCCCATAACTTCATGCCTTGAATTTCTGAAAGTCCCGTCACACGGAATCAGTCAAAAGTGCGGACACAACCGACCTTCCTAGAAGTCTAAGACATTCTAATGACAAACAAGACAAACTAGAACTATCCTTCTCTAAACATGCATTGTGATATGAGAAATCAAGTGTTTCGTTCTTACCTTTGTCCAAACGCTGTTGTAGAAGTCCAAGCTTTGTTGATCTGGATGAGCTCCTCATTTTCTCCAAAACCTGTAATCACCAACAGTCAAACAATTAAATAGCACTTGATTATAACATAAAACAAAGCATATTCAACATATAGACCAAGGAGTACATGAAATAACCCATAAACAACAAGTTATTGAGAAGAATGGACCAATTTGCATTAAAGGTAATCAAAAGGAACCATTACAACCTGAGCCTTGGTGTTGTGCAAGCTCCTTCCAGGGTCCACAAGAGTCTTCCTCTACTTTGACAAAGCTCACCCACTTCCAAATAGAACAAGCAAAGATGGCAATCTCTCCTCACAAGCTTCTAAATGGGAGTCCTAATTCCTGCAGCATTTACCCTTAGAAATGTATAGCTTTCAACCTCCTCTCCCTCTGGCTCAATGCCTTTATTTATAGTGCTGTAAAGAGGTTATTCAGGTCCACCATCAATGGGATAATCCCCCTCTTTGGGTGGGATAGCTCCCTTATTGATGGGATAAGTTCCTCCTTAATAGGGATACATGAACCAACTGGAGGCGCATCCATTTCATCAAACCGACCTCTAGAAAGTTCTAGAAGTAACCACAAGTAACTTTTTTAAGATGAAACTTGCGCATTTTGCCTTTTACAGAAGGACGCACCTGTCCCTTAACATACAGAGCGTCCAAGGACGCAGCCTTTGTGAACATTGTGAGCGTCCCCGCAGGTAAGGCTTGAGAGAACCTGCGTCCCCAGAGATAAACACATTTTTTACAAGACTTTCTCTCTTCTTTGAGTTTTGAGATGGATAGCAGAGGCATAAGACTTGCCTAAGAGGGTAGCATGACTGTTGATTGAGCCATACTAACTGTAAATAGTCATGGTGACATTTTTTAGTGTAACAGATTGCCCCCTAAAGTGCGAAGCCTGGAATAGATTAGGGTTTTGTAATTCTAGGAAGGGTGAAGCGCTTTATCATTTCAAGGATTGTCTTGTGGATGACCTGGTTGGAACCTGCAATTTTCAACACAAAATACATGTATAAGATTATATCATCACTGAGGTAGGCATTCCCATACTCAGATTCAAAACTTTAACTAATGGACTAACTACTCTGATACAGGAATGATCTTGCAGTACATCATTTTTTATACACTTTTGTAGACACAGTATGGACGCAGCCATCTGTTTATGATTAGTCTACATAGATAATGAATACAAAACTCCTCGCAGCCTGGATGGTAGAAACTAGATCCAGGGTCTTCACTTCTACTTCCCGAATTGGTACGATTCTAGCCATGTGATTAAATGATTTGATGTCGAACATGTTAGAAACCACTTGATTACCAGTCGATGATGTAAACTGTTAACAAGCGTGAGAGAGACCACCAGTAATGTCAATGGTTCTCAAAGTACCAAGCACAACCCGTGAAATGTGAATAGATGTTTTGATGTCGAACACTTCACGGAATCCTTTGATCGAAAGTCAATGATGTAAACTGACGTCAAAGGCGAGAAACCTACCATTGATGCATGCAGACTTCAAGGTACTGTCGATTCCTAAGTCATCTTTCTAGATAATGTGCTGATGTCGATAGAAAGCGACCCGTTGCAGGCAAGCCCACAACACGAAATCATTGTTCAAGTTGAAGAAATGTTGCTGTAAGGACTGACTCAGGGATGGTCAAATGGATGACAAGTATTTTGCAGATGAAAGTTTTGCTTGCAAACCTCTTGAACACATAAGGACACAACAGATGGCTTGGTGACGAATAACTCAAAGTTAATCCCCGGAACCCGGTTAAAGACTTTCAAAGTGGTTTGATCAACTGTGAGGTAAAAGATTTCCCAACCCAGGTTAAATGAAAAGTGTCATGTTCAAGAGTGGTAATAAAGTTTCTTTTGAGACAAAAGGTAACAAACAGGTTCATTCTTCTCTCTTTTCCCCCACCATTTCTGGCAAGTACCTCTTTATTTTTAACAAGCTTGAGGAGGATAACATATGCTTGATTATAAGCTCATCCTTCGGACGAGTCCAACCTAGTTTAAATTCGAACCCTAGGAAGGAGTGGTTCGTTCCTGTTTGTAATTGAACAGGTCCTCTACTGTAAAAGTTTAACGAGCCCAGTATAGGAGAAACTCGGTGTTTTTCAATTTTAGAGAGTCCAAAAAACTTAAGAAGACTCCAAGTTGAACTTTTTCGTAGATTTGTGTCCCTCAAGCCCGAAAAAGTATAAAATAATACCTGGGGGAACCGCTTGATCTTGCGACCAAGGTGTACTTTCATAATTAGTGCCACTGACCTGAAAAGTAAAAAGCGATCAAGGACATGTCGTTTTATTTCCATATCGAGTTTGAAACGACAAAAACCCGGCAATCTTTTCCTATTTTTTACAGTCAGAAAAGGGCTATAAGGGGACCGTCTTTTAATTCCGTTTTAACGAGTTTAAAAGAAAAACTCGGCGATCTTTTCGTGTTTTAGGAGTCTGAAAAGGGCTTAAAAGAGAACTCCAAGGTTTCACTTTTTCGTAAGTTTTAACGAGTTCGAAAAAGGGATAAAAATGTACTCATGGTTTTCACTTTTTCGTAAGTTTTAACGAGTTCGAAAAAATGATAAAAATGTACTCATATGGCCGACTTTCAATTTAATTTACGAGTAGGAAAAGACGGAAAGATCTCGGCATTTTCATTTGTTTTACGAGAATGAAAGATAGCAAAATAATCTCGGTATTTTCATGAGTTTAACTAGTCTTGAAAATAACTGAAATTGACTCGAGATAGGTTTAATTTTTACAAAAGCTTAAAACAGAGAAAAACTATGCTTCAGAGTAGTTTCATTTTTACACAAGCTTGAAACAGAGATAAAACTGTGCTTGATGCCCCCTAAGCATAACTGCTAGAGTGCATGCCCCCCTAGCTTCATTTCATTCAACCATTTGGATGAAATGAAGGTTTAGTGACGAGATCATTTAAAAGACTTTGACCTAAAACTGTAAGAAAATTATGCAAAACACCGAAACAACTAACCTAAATATACAACTTAACATTTACGAGATCTAGTCAATCTCTCGACTCAAGTAGAGGAGGATTTGTTTCATTTTTTAACGAGCTTGACACAGGAAAAGAACTATGCTCGGATTCGGTTTCATGTTTACACAAGCTTGAAACGAAAAACTATGCTTGTTACAAGTTCACATGCCCCCGGCATAATGATGCAAATCAAGGTACATGCCCCCCAAGCTTCATTGCATTCAATGAGGTGGATGGAATGAAGATTTACTTTCAAAATCTTGGAAAGACTCGTGGGAGTTGTTTCATTTTTTAGTGAGCTTGACACAAGACGAGGAACTATGCTCATAACTACTCTACAATCTACCTAACAAAAAACTTTACTCTAAAAACCTTGATTCATTTTTTGACGAGCTTGACACAAGACAAGGAACTATGCTCTTAAAATCCTTGATTCATTTTTTAACGAGCTTGACACAAGACAAGGAACTATGCTCATGACTACTCTCTACAATCTACCTACTTAACCTACCCTTGTTTCATTTTTTAAAGAGCTTGACACAAGACAAGGAACTATGCTCAAGACTCCTTGTTTCATTTTTTTAACGAGCTTGACACAAGACAAGGAACTATGCTCACGACTTCCAGTTTCATTTTTTAACGAGGTTGAGACTAGAATAAACTATCCTCACAAACACTGATTCATTTTTTAACTAGGTTGACACAGTAAAAGGAACTTTCCTCACTACAGCTTATTTCATTTTTTAACGAGGTTGATACAGGAAAAAACTATCCTCGGAACTCAATGATCATGGCTTCTAACTGGAAGAAAGACATGTCAATGGATACACCTTGATCATGGCTTCCAAGAGGTCTTCATCAGAAGGAAGAATAGTTCTCTGGAAGGAACACATGTCAAGGGACTCAAAAGGGATAAGAACATCGTGTTCAAATAATTCCATAGAGTTTTCCATGTCAATTACCGGATCTAAATCAAAGGAAGATGAGCAAACAGTGAGAGGCTCACTTACATCAGTAACTGAAAACATGGGACTAGTTGCCACATAATTAACCCGTGGCAGGGTAGATACCACTTTAGAATCAGGAACATTTAGGGGTGTCATATTATTGGTAGTCGAAACAAGACTAGGGAACGAAAGCTGGTCTACAGTCACAATACTGCCATTGTGAGGGAAAGACATCACGCGAAAGAGTGTCGATACGACAACTTTCATTGCATAAACATAGTCTCACCCAAGGAGTAAATTGAAATCCAAGGGACCTCGAACTACCATAAGATCAACACAAACAGTTTTACCTTCCAAGGTAATAGAAAACTTAGGAAGGATCCCTAAAGGTTCACTAATGGTTCTGTTAAAAGCTTTCAGATTCTGCGTAATAGGCGCCAGCGGAGGGGAACCCAAAGCTTTCCAAACAGTTGAGGATAAAATACTGACAGAAGCACCTTCATCTACCTGAGTACGATGTATGTCCCTACCACCAGCCTTGACAATGATTTGGAAAGGGATGGAGGAAGGAAGACGAGGTTCTGTCAGTCTATTCCAATCAAAGGAAAAGACCTCAGTGCTTGGAGGGGGTTCTGTAGAAACAGGTGAAATGCCCCCCGGCATAGAAGAATCCGATGTAACGAGAAGAACATCAGCGGTATGAAATTTACTCTCGAAAGGGAGAGTGTGATCGACTGAATGTGAAATTGAATCGACCACTTGATCAACTAATGGATCATCAACCTGAGTGACATGAGTTTCACTCTCCAATGGAAGAGTGTGATTGACTGAATGTGAAATTGAATCAATCACTCCGTCAGTTGACGGTAGGTTGGGAGAAAGTTTACGGTAACCAATTGGAAATTCTTGCTGTGGAACAGTAAGGTTTTCCAACAATGTTGAGGCTTCATCCATGTGAGGGCAAATGTGAGTTTGATGACTCCCTTTGCATAACTTACAAGGAAACCTAACTTTACCCTTTTTCCCAGGAACCTGACTATCACTGGTTGATGGATCAACGGAAAGTTGATGAGATTTTTCTGACCATACTTCCAAGACCTTTGGAATACCAGGACAATTGACAAGGAAGTGGTCACCCTTACAAAGCCTACAAGGGTATTTTGGTTTACGTTGCATGTTGGAGTTTTCCTCAACACCACTAACATTTACAGCCACGGTTGGTTGGTTGACTTCTTTCTTATCTTGCTTCTTCTTCTTCTTCTTCTTCTTCTTCCCTTTATTCTTCTTCTTAGCCTCCTGGTTACTAGCATCAAGGCTTTTACCAGGCGAAGAGGAAGAAATGGAGGAAGAAAAATTAGGCGAAGAAGGTAAAGGGTCAACAGAAGGTTGGTGATGTTGAGATGGTGAACTCTGTTGAGGTGAAGCATCCGGTTGAGATGGAACAATTGGAGTATTTTGGGCCAACGAAGTTGAAAATAACCATATCGGTAAACCTATTGTAAATCCAGGTAATGACAAAGTAGCCATATAAGGAGGACCAACATTTCCAAAGTAAGGAAAAGTACTAGGATTCTCATTAGGAGGGGTTCCTAGGTTGATAAATTCCGGAACGTTTGCCATTATATTCAACTTCAGTGAATTTTATTAACAATCTTAAAACTAAAATTAACAATTCACAATTCACACCTAACAATTAAAATTCACAATTCACACCTATGGTCTCTAAAAGTAAAAACAAACAAATTAACACGCGCTATCAAATCTAGGAGTCAAACCACACACAAACAGTAGCCTTCCAGACCGAAAACACTAGTTGGTGATTAAGCCCAACCTCGCAGAATCCAGTACAGAAATAGTGGGTGGAACAGTTACCCCGACAACCTGCTTAATGAATAGACTGGACCAAGTTCCTCCACTTTAACTGTCTCGAGTGAAGTGAACCCCCCAGAAAATCCAAGTGAGTATAGCCGACGTCTGCTCCAGGTACAGTGGGATCTTCCCTCCACCGTCACCTTGGGTAGAATCCTAAAGATAATGGTCACTAAGGTTACCAACAGCAACAAATACACCTGGGGGAACAGTCTACGCTCCGACAGCATGCAAGGGCAGAGTATCAAGCTCAATCCCCTTACCGGCTCCTTGACAACAATCCAAGGTTTATCGATAAGTGACCCCTGGCTCCTCGACAATGGTTAATCCGAGGTTTACCGTTTGTAATACGTGCGTGTCTGGCGTCGTTCCCAACAAGGGAGGATTGATCCCCTCACTGGTTCGGACACGAGCTCGTGCTTCTCCTTTAAGAGGAGCTTTCCCAGAGTATAAATGCAACAATTGGATTTATTCTATCACAAGATAAACTACCTGTTTGGTTTTGCTGTCTTGGAGAGTTAATTACTCTCCTACTCCAAGACGCTAGCCTAAGCTATGTTGGTGTTTCAGAGCCCTAGAAATGTAAAAATTACTAGATGAATTTTAACTAAGCGCTGTGTTATTAAGGCTGTTATTACTCAAATGGGTAAATGGAGATGAAACCAATGGTGTTATGACCCGACTCAACTGAATGCAATCGAATATGATAATGTAATCGTTTCAATTCGATGAATCCTAACTAAAGTAAGGAGAGAGTTTCCATTCACTTCCAACAATGCAAAAAATTGATCACTAAGAGAAAATATAACAAATTCTCTAATGCACTAATTCCATCAAGAAAAACTAATGCAAATCAATTCCAAACCATTTTTTCATTTTTATTTTTGTGTAAATTCAAATCAAAGAAAACTGATCTAAATCTACGATTGATTTTTCAGAATGTAAACTACGCAATTGTAATCTATGCACAATTCACTTGAAAAGTATGCAAATGTAATCTATGCACATTTTTCATTCATATTCTGAAAATGAGAATTCTAATTATGCAAATGTGATCTATGCAAGAGAATCCTCAAGCACAAGATGATTCTAATGTAATCCAAGAACCAATCAAGTGCAAGCCGAGAAAATTGGGTGAGAGTTCCAAAGATCATAAAATAAAAACACTCAAAGGCGATTAACACTCATACACAATTTAGCCCCCCCCGGCGAATGAGGGGGAATTTTTTTTGCAAAAACAAAAGAAAAAAGATGCAAAATTGTGAAAAGACTGAGACAAACCTCCAAGTAATGACCAAAGGAAATCAAATCAAGAATTTCTCAAAAAAGAGACTCAAAACACCCAATTGATGAAATCTTAAAGCAGGAATGCCAATGAAACAAGCTTAGGTGAAGATCTTTGATAGGAGACTAATGGATCTGGGCAGTAAAAACTAAGAAAAAGCAAAATCTAAGAGTAAAAAAACAAAAAATGGAGTTTTCTCAACTTTTAGCAGGGGGACGCAGGCGACCCGTTAGAACAGGTGCGGGCCCGCTCTGTGCACACAGCAACAGTGCGTCCAGGGACGCACTGTGCAGCACTCAGAGGGTGCGTCCTACTGAAAAACTCAAGAAAAACTAAAAGGATTCTAACTCTAAGCTAACCCACCCAAAGACAAAGTCACAGAGCCAAAAACCAGAAAAAATAAACTAATTTTCTCAGAGCAAAGTTCATACAAAGGAAAAGACTTTTTACATTAATGGAATCCCCAATGGAGTCGCCAATTTGTCACACGGAATCAGTCAAAAGTGTGGACACAACCGACCTTCCTAGAATTCTAAGACATTCTAATGACAAACAAGACAAACTAGAACTATCCTTCTCTAAACATGCATTGTGATATGAGAAATCAAGTGTTTCGTTCTTACCTTTGTCCAAACGCTGTTGTAGAAGTCCAAGCTTTGTTGATCTGGATGAGCTCCTCCTTTTCTCCAAAACCTGTAATCACCAACAGTCAAACAATTAAATAGCACCTGATTATAACATAAAACAAAGAATATTCAACATATAGACCAAGGAGTACATGAAATAACCCATAAACAACAAGTTATTGAGAAGAATGGACCAATTTGCATTAAAGGTAATCAAAAGGAACCATTACAACCTGAGCCTTAGTGTTGTGCAAGCTCCTTCTAGGGTCCACAAGAGTCTTCCTCTACTTTGACAAAGCTCACCCACTTCCAAATAGAACAAGCAAAGATGGCAATCTCTCCTCACAAGCTTCTAAATGGGAGTCCTAATTCCTGCAGCATTTACCCTTAGAAATGTATAGCTTTCAACCTCCTCTCCCTCTGGCTCAATGCCTTTATTTATAGTGCTGTAAAGAGGTTATTCAGGTCCACCATCAATGGGATAATCCCCCTCTTTGGGTGGGATAGCTCCCTTATTGATGGGATAAGTTCCTCCTTAATAGGGATACATGAACCAACTGGAGGCGCATCCATTTCATCAAACCGACCTCTAGAAAGTTCTAGAAGTAACCACAAGTAACTTTTTTAAGATGAAACTTGCGCATTTTGCCTTTTACGGAAGGACGCACCTGTCCCTTAACATACAGAGCGTCCAAGGACGCAGCCTTTGTGAACATTGTGAGCGTCCCCGCAGGTAAGGCTTGAGAGAACCTGCGTCCCCAGAGATAAACACATTTTTTACAAGACTTTCTCTCTTCTTTGAGTTTTGAGATGGATAGCAGAGGCATAAGACTTGCCTATGAGGGTAGCATGACTGTTGATTAAGCCATACTAACTGTAAATAGTCATGGTGACATTTTTTAGTGTAACAAGTCCTATTTGAAATATTCACATTATCAATTACCCATTTCACCATAGGTAATATGTTGGGCCTTGCAACTCTTCAGTGTAGAAACGAACATGCCGCCTCAAAGTAGGAAGCCACAGATGATTCTTCGGCATTAGTTGTCACCTTAGTTTCTAGTGGTCTCAGTTTTTCTCCCTCCAGTAAGTTAGACATGGCTTCCCACGATGTGGCACCTCCATCTTTGTTGCAGGTGGTATCAGAGAAGAGTGGGGGCATGTCTGATTTCTCAAACGTAGTAGCTTTTCCTTTCCTCACGATCTTTTCAAATGTTGTTTCCTTCTGAGGTTCCATGAAATTGAGCAATGGAGATTATCAGATAAACACGTAGAGAAGAAATGATAGTGAAAATGCAATGATATAGTTAATTCTGAAAGATGACAAGGAAGAAGCTTTTATTTGAAAATACAAATGAAAGATATCAAATCTCGTCTAGCCGTTTTAAATGTAAATGCCATTAAAACTCATTAACTACACACCAAGGTCTTTTCATTATTTCCTTATGACTCATTTAAACCATCACATTGCAAATTTGTAAGTGATACTTCAATTTGATGTGTTTAAAGGGTGTGATGTCAATGATACAAATGTGATTAATGGTAATTATCACAATATCACAAATGGAAATATCACAATATCAATTATAGGTCACTTCGAAGTCATTTAGTATTTTGCAATATGTGATGTGAGTGGCATACCTTTTACCCTTTTGAGCGCATTTTTCTTAAATAAATAATTATTCCATAAAGTAGTTGTTTACTATGTGTTGGACCTAATCTAAGTTATAACAGTTTTTATAGTCTCATTAGGTCCAAATCACATTGCATTTCACAACTTTTTCATGGTTCACAAGTTTTCCATTTGTGTAAAATATGTGATGTGATGAGCATGTTAGTTATCATATTGCAATATTGCAAATCACATATCATTAAGGTTTGTTTGTTTTGCATTTTTATGAATGCGGCTATGCAATTACGATAAGTACTTTATTTCGTAAGAAATGCTTTGAGCCTTAGATTTAATGAAAAGTTCAATGATACCATAGGTCTACTACGGTGGTCCCTTTTATCACAATTCGCGGATTCTGATTGTCAATTAACTTTTGTTATGCAAGGTTCGGCAATTTATGATAAAGCGAGAATGCCTGGTCAAAAAGGGATTTTGCCTTGATGTCTTAAGTTTATTAAAAAATTTATTTCTAATAGCTCAAAAATGGAGGCTCTCATTTGCTAAGTTTTTAAAAAAAATTTAAAGGGTCCCCATTTATTAATCGAATATTAACTATTAAATCAATAAATGGGGGGATTTTTGAATGGTACAACAATTGGCAATTCACTGGAAGAACTTGTTATCTTTGATATTTTGAAACTTCTAAAACTTCCAAAATAAAGATAGTTCAAGAAATAGGAATGACATGAAATTTAAAATAAGCAACATTTCTCTGAATAAGAAAACAAGCTCACCCAATTAAAATTCATTTGATATCCTCTTCAAAATAAAAATTCCTTTATCTATATCAGTCTTTACTTAGTTTAGAGATAAAGTAGGGGGCTCTCGTAGATCAACTTTTAAATGTACTCATTTGTCACAGGTATAGCCTCTGCTATCAGTAGACGTCCATAGCCTCGACAAGGTTACCTTTTAACCATCAATGATTCAGTATCCCATCTAGATAAGAGTGCATTTTTTAGAGATAAATTCAAAATCACATACTTATTCTCTTCTTTTTTACTTTAATATATATATATATATATATATATATATATATATATATATATATATATATATATATGTATGTATGTATGTTTTCTTTTATTACTTAAAATTCATTGTCTTGGTTTGGTGGAAAAATAGTGACAATGCCATTCACTAGTTATAATTCAACTGAACAAGTTGGTTCGTTATGAGACCCCTTGTCTTTTGATTAAAATAATCTCAAGCCATTACCCTATTTTGATATGCAGTATTGGTAATGTCAGTCTATTATTTCCCTATGAACATGGTAACTTGGCCCTTGATGAGACCTCGTATTTGTTAAGTTTTAGTATATTTTAGAATTGCACTCTAAAAAGAGAAACGTTTATTGGATGGGGAGAAAGATAATACAACAAAAGTCTCTTTATAAAGTTAGGGTTTCATAAAGAATAAATAATTCTAGTGGAAACAAGCAGATTTTAGAGAGATAGAACCTAGCTAGTTTTCAAATGCTATAATTATTTCCTTAACAATCTCTACTTATACAACAGAAAAATCAAAATATTTGAAGGGATTTTTATTGTAAGGCCAAAAGTAAATACTATTTAACTTTTGTTTTATTAGGAAAAGTAAAGGCGATAGTGTACAAGGGATAGAAGAGGTTATCTTCTATGAAAAATGTTTCTTCAAAATCTACCCATTCACAGGGAAAGAATCTCTCTTGCCTGATAAATCTTGCAATAGAAATGTTGATGGGCCAATTTGTTTTGCAATCTGAAATGGTCCAAGGCACATTCTTAGGAATTTTGTATGCTTACCTTTTTCCTTATGTTATTTATCCCACTTCAATACAATTTCTCCAAGTTGAAAGGATTTAGGACTTATAGAATTTGCATCAAAGGAAGACTTAACTAATTGTTGATGATGGCCATGTATGATTTGGCTTTCTCTCTTTCTTCTTCGAGTTTTAGGATTTGTGATTTCCTTAATTGAAAAGAAGAGGAAGGTGGTTCTTCAATAAATTGAGCTAGGGCTAGAGAGGGAATAACTACATTTGTAGGTTTTATCACTCAGATTTTCCTTGAAGTTGTCAGAAGAAGGAAAGGGGTCCGAGGTAACCACAAACCAACTTTTAAGTATAGAATCTAGCCAATCTGTACTTAGAGAGGGCTCTCTCTTTAAGATTTAGCTTTGTTTTGTGAGATATTAGGCTAGTTGTGAAAGCTTGAGGGTTTTGATTGTGTTTGGTGGTGGAATTCAGGAGCAGATGGATAGTACAGAGTATTTCAGGCCATTGGGCTATGGAGTCGATGGAGGATGGCTTAACTAGATCAGGTTTTTTCAACAAAAGAGGGATTCATGGGGCAAGATAGTCAAACAAGAGACAAATGGTAACTTGAAAGGGTGAAATGGACTTAAAAGGGAAGAATGGCAATTAAGAATCCTTCAACAAGTTTTAAGAGAAGGGGAATTGGGTGATCACTAATAAAAAGAAATTAAGAATTTCTTAATAAATGACCACAATGATAAACTAAGAAGCAATGAGCAGCTAAGAATTCCCTGCCTATGATAGCTTAGAAGAAAACATTTATAATAAAAATGATTTTAAAGATAGAATGCAGTAAAGCACTTTCTGAAATATATATAATTTTTTTATTATTCAGATGTGGAACACATGTGAAATATTAAACAAGAAAACAATAACACATAAGATATAGAATACTTATTTGTCCAACGTTTGACACATGAATCCCGTAAAAATTCCTTTTCTTTATTTCTTCATCCAGCCAGCCATACAAGAATTGTCCAACAACACTTTTATTCCAAAATAATAAGTCTATAGAAATGTCCAAGAATCCACACCAATTAATTCGAATGAGGAAGTACTTATACAAAAGTTTACAACAAAATATCTTTTAACTGAGAGAGATATAATCTAGGAAGACTAACTATATTTTACGTAAAAGTGGAGACAAATGGTCTCGAAGATAGAAACTGAAAGTGACTTGCTAGCTTGATGTCCCTACTTTTGTTGAATGAGTTGGAGGCAGGGCTATGATTGAGCATCCTGATGTCTTGCTCTTAATTTTGTGCTAGCTGTTTGCTTTTTATCTTCTTATTGATACTTTTTAATATGTTCTGATACTCTTTACCTGCTTTGTCTTCATTCATATTTTTTTACCAAGATTGACTATGGTAAATACTTCAATTTACTTCTTTACCAAGGTAAATTCTAAGATGTTTATCATATCTGTCCTCTAATCATCCATCGGTATCCTGGTCCTTTGTAGCTTCCTAAAGATTTCATCAGCTTCTGTGTATTTTACAAAATTAGGCTGCACAAGAAACAAATGTTTCAATTCATGCTCCACATAAAAGAGGTTCTCCAAACTATCATAAAGAACTCTGCCTATAGGAACTAGCTTGGTTATTTGCATACTGGCCCAACTTGTCAATATAATCCTCCTGACTCATCAATTTATCATTAATAACTAAAGGACTGGGAAGTCCTTTGCTCTGTAAAATGCCAAATTTTTCCATAAATTCATCAATGTCCTCCTGCATATTTTGGCATTTCCTTTATAGGTTCTGCATTAGAGCTCTTTTTGTTAATACCTTCTTTACTTCTAGGATAGTCACAGTTCTATCTTCAATATTTAGCTATTCCAACTAGTATTTATTCCTTCTGTTCAAAAAATTTATTAGCTCGATAGCTTCCTCAGGCTTCCCTCCAAGCTCTTCCTTAGTTTTCTTAATTTCTTGAAGAGCAACTTTTACCATGTCAATCTATTCAAAAATGATCTGTATTGATGACCAAACATCATTGATTGACTGAGTGATGTTAGCCCAAAGAATCTTCCTAATATCTGTTAAAGGCTTCTCAAATGTAGGGTCCTTCTCTAATGTTTTTACCTGTTGAGCTAAGCCTTTATTCTTCCTTACCTCTTCAGCAAAATTGATCTTGGACACATCATATTTCTGCTCTAAGGTGACAAATTTTTCCTTTACCTTCTGCAATTTAGAGACTTGGAGTTTCATCTCCTCCATGGACTTAATTAGTTCTTCGGTGCTTTAACCTGAAGTTCCCACCTGTGATGTACTTTTAACTGCAACTGTGATTGTTTCTACTGTGGCCAAAGGAACATTTGGTGCAAGGGTTGTGGCCAATGTTGAAGGAACTGCCATGGAGACTACTGGTACTACATTTTGAGGCTGAGTGGTCGACTCACTCTGTCTGCTTTTCAATGATTTCTCTAATTCCTGTTTAGTCTCCCTTGACTATTCATTTAGCTTGAGGACCAGGTCTATAAGCTATTCTTTAGCCTTCTTTTCAATAACTCCAGTAGTTTGTGGATGCCTTGATGGAGGCAACTTTAACTGCTTTCTCAAGGTAGTTATCTCTTCATCTTTCTTCTTTATCAAGGCCTCTGTAGCTTTTACATCTTTTGGGTTATGACCCAATCGTATAATTAACTCCTCCAGTGATTTAATCTTTTTGTCTTCAGCCTGTGAGGAGGCTCTTTCTAGCTGTAACTGAGCAGTAGTGTTATTCAATGAATTTTCCAATATGTGTGCCATCATGGCCTTTCTTTTCAAGGTGGAATACACCATCTCCCCTATCTACTTATGTAATTCAATCTGATCTAGGGGGTGAATATCCTTGGCCATGACCTCAAAATCAGTATTGAGGTAGTCTTTAAGTGACTGAGGCTGTGGTAGTTTGGGCTTTAAGAAGCTCATCTACATCTTGCCTTGCTTGATGTCATAAGCTGACATCAACCTAGTTTGATTGGTAGGAGTCATCTCATATATTGATTACAAACTTGGGCCCTTAATGGCTCATTTCTTGCCTTTATCTCTTTGAACTTTTCTTTGATGTCTAGGGACTTGTTAGCTGAAGGCTTGAAGGATGATACCTCAGGACTTTGTTGTCTTTCCAGTTCCTGCCTCTGTGAACTTGAAGGTGTCTCGCCCGTTGGAGATGTATGTTGGTTGTCTTCACCTTCTTTCCCCAAACTACCTGTTGTTTCTTCAAAACATTCTTCCTCTGAAATAGGATTTAGCCTATGCCTCTTAGCACTAGGCTGGTTTGAGGAACCACTGGTAGGGATAGCTACTTCCCTATCTCTCTTTAAGCTCTTCATTCAGAGGAGTCTATAAAACTAGTGGATCTCCCATGTTAATTTGAGTTGGATGGATCTATGTTTGAACCTATTCATGAGAGATTTCTGGATGTTTTGACATGCTTGACTGCCCTGATATTAGAGTGTTGGTTCCTTGTTCTTTATCTTGTGATGGTTCTGCAAGTGATGCACTAGTCTCATGTGAGTTCCTTTTAGAGGTATTAACTGTTGAGGCACTAGTCCCTGATGCTGACTTTTGAGAAGTCCCAACTGGCACTTGTTCAAAAGAATCTAGGTCAAGTGTCTTTTCTAGGTCTTTCATTATATTTTGTACGTTGACCTGATCACTATCCATCTCTACAAGAGCCCCTTCCCTCCACTCATCCATGTTAGCATATTGCTCAATTTTTGGGATTCTGTGATGAAAATAAGGTGATAACCTATTTTTCATTCTCCTATCATAGATGAAACTATGGGGGTCATATTTCCAACTAAAACTTTTGTTTAATTTCATGTGGTCTTCTAGGATTTGTTATGCTGCTTTCCATGCTTCCATATTGTTGCAGACAAATGGTCCTAAGTGATCCTTGATTCTCAACTGTTCTTTCTTTCCCTTGGTAAAGTGGATCAAATCTGAGTATATCATTTGTCTATAATACTCCAATGCAAACAACCTCATTGGAACATATTTTGGTAGCTTGAATGGGGGAAGCTCACAGCCATATATCCTGATCTCTGTGTGATTCTGGTACAAGTACCAGTCACCTACCTTGTACTGTTTAGATAGCTGAAGAATCCTTTTGATGTCATCAATTATCCTAGGAGGAGGATTTCCTGTCAGCATGCTAGTCACTGGGTGGACTAATTGGTCAATGAACGCATTATATGAATAGGGACAGGCAAAAGAATGGTGAAAGATTGAAGTCCAAAAAATAACTGACCTTGGGTTCCCCTTTGTATCAAGTTTATTGACAGAAAATGGGAACTTGTCAGACTGATAGTAGAGGATAAGGTGATAGATGAATGTGGAGTACTTGAATACTTTCTCATTTTCTAGCCTCATGAACTGGTCATGGATTTTCTCAGCAATAAAGGCAGCATAATTGTACTTGACAGCTAGGGGCTGACTAGGGGTAAAGATGGACATCAATACTAAGGTCAATTCATCTACATATTCACTGGTATTAAATCCCATGACTGCAGATATCATATCAACTATAACTCTGCCTGTTTCTGTGAAGAAAACTGACATATAGGGAGGGGGATTATTGGTTTGATACTCCTTATAGATGAAAGTCTAGGATAGGCGACTAAGTTCAAACTGGGACAACTTGGATGATTTATCAAGCAATTCTCCAAGGGAAATGGGGGTGAGGGCTTGACTGGGTTAGAATTGAAGCATCTCATTGATGGAGTCTGCAGTAGTGGTGAAGAGGACTGTTTGATTGGGAGACATCACTGCTCTGAGGTTGGGGTCATAATTTGCATGGCACTAATGGATAATATCAGGAAAAACGTGCACAGAGGGGAGAAAATACATTGGAAGATTAGATTCCCACAGTGCTATGGTATCATTTCCGTTCAAGTGATTGTCTCGGCATTGGTAAAAGACTTTCAGGTGGTCATTATCAGTGCTCAAGTCTTTTATTCGAAAATCCTTATCTGCGAGGTGCAGAGAATCTAAGTCACGGTGAGGGGTGGTAATGGGAGCAACGTTTAGGGAAACGGGGGTTTCCCTTCTAGATTTTGTGGATTCAGATAGGAAACTTGGGTTTTTAGGGGATATTGGTGAAAATGGAGGGTCTGGGGAACTTGAATTTCAAATGTGGTAACTGAATTATGGTGAATTGGGGTTCTTTTCAATTAATTTGTAGATAAAACAAGTATTCAGAGGGTTTCTTGAGGCGAATTTGGTAAATACCTGCTTTCAGGGATAAGCAATAGAATGCAGGTACAATGGGTGTGAATGGAGGACTTTGAGTGGCATCGACTGCGAATTTGGAAGTTGATTGGTGGCTAGGATCACGAGCTGGTTGACCTCCTCGTTAAGTTTGCATGCATGTATGTGTTCAAAGAATAGAATGACGAAATGATTTGTTTTGTTTTTTCTACAAAGTCAGGAATTTGGCCGGTTTCAGGATTTGCACGGGTGGCGTCAGCAGGAGGATTTGATGTTTTGTCGTTAGTAGGAGGTGGTAAGTGGTTGTTATCACACCACTAATAAAGGGGGGGCGATATTCGGGCTCATCTGCGCGATACCATACGATGAGTGATGCATGCAGGTGGCATTGTTTGCAAAACCACTCGCGATCGCGCACTAACTATCGATCGTGGAGGGCTCTGCAATATGCACGATAGTCGTCGAATCTAGGAGGCTTGATCGGATAGCTATCAGGGAGGTGAGGTGGTGGGAGTTTAATGAAGGCGGGCCCAACATAATTAATGGTTTTTTAATTCTATCGAAAGCAGCGAGATTGGTCATTTAAGTTATTAATTAACCATGAGGGTTAATTAATCCTTTTTTAATGTAGTGGGGGTCGGAATTCTTAATTAGTTACGGATTAACTAATTAATCCCAATTAAAAGTCAATTATGGTTATATTTTAACCGAGGGGCGGGATATATAAGTATTTTGGGGTTATTGCATAGTTAAAAGGATATGGGAGTGGGTAATTTGCATAGGAGAAATATATATTAACATAAATTAGTAGTTAATATGATTATATGAAGTGCGCGCTAAGTTTGAAACATTTCTATATGTATATTTAAAACTTAGGCTAAATGAAAAATGAGGGTTTTTATGGAAAATATTTTAATTTCCCTAAGTAAAATAGAATTTTACATATGAAAACTTTATAAAGGGGATGAACGACTTATGAAGGGGGATGAATGCTGATGAAGGGGTTTTAAGTACTTAGGTATTATAAATTATTGGGCCGAGGTTCTAGTTTCTCCAATAGTCAGAGAAATGCTCTGACCTCCTCTAACTTGCTAAATACCTTGGCACTTAGGGGAAATTAGTGAAGATTTAGGGAAATGAATAGGGAAGTTAATTATTTTGACTTTGCTTGCTTGATGTGCCTTCCATGTGATACATGCCTTTTCCTTGTGATGAAAGTAAAAAGATTTACACATTTAGACTTATTATTCACCACACATTTTTCTGCAACCATCATCTACCTACCCTACCTACTTAACCTAGAATTTTACTTCTTTATTAGGGTGCACTTAGACTGGCAAACCCTTATCAAACTTTCTTTTCTTTTACGTAGTGATATTTATCTAAATCTACACTTATTACATACAAGGGTTCATATTAAACTGTTGAGCTCCTTTTATTCACTCTACCTATCTACTTATCTGCCAAGATTACACTGTTTGGTCAGATTTTTATTCTCTACTTCTAAAACATGAAATTGAAAATATGAACTAGTCAAGCTTAAACTATTTGACTACTCATGAATTGTGGCATAGGTGACAAACGACACATAATTGTTTATTACACAAAAGTAAAAAGCAGTGGCATTTAGACTTGCACACTTTCCTGGTCTTTCTTTTTGTTTGGGTTCATTTTCTTTCATTTTTTGACCATCTTTTATTCTTTTCACCCTTTGATTTTTCTTTTAGGGTATACCCTCTTTACATTTTTTAAATTTTTTGATTTTTTCACAAATATGGAAAACCTTTGCAACAAGAAAAGGTATGAACATATTACATAGCTCATCAAGTCAATCATGATATATGACACCTATTGGTATAGGGGCATAAAAATGGCTCCACTTGGAGATGGCTTTCCCTAGTAGAAAGTAAAGAACGGTAGATCAGAGACCGCTGAGTGACTTTGACTATGTTTTGCAATCTTTTTCTGCTTGTTGCTTTATTGTATGTATGATAATGATAGTTTTGAAGCTTAGGGCCTTATCTTCGGCTTTCAACTCCAAAATGTTACTATCCAATCAACATTTTGACATTACAAAGGATATAATATGTACATGAAGAACATAGTAACATTAGTAAGTAGGATCAAAGTAATGCTTTAACATCTGACCATTAACTGGTCCTTCTTCTGCTTCTGTACCATCTAGGTTTTTAAGAAAATATGTATTGTTTCCTTTGAAAGCATAGATGATGTATGGTCCTTTCCATAGGAATTCAAACTTCCCATGTTTCCCCTTATCCTCTCTTCTGGAATCCCATCTTAACAGTTTATCTCCAAGGTAGAAATCATCTGCCTTGGTTCATTTGTCGAATATCTTCTTAAGTTTCTGCTGCAACACTTGGGATCTTTGGTACACCTCCTCCCTGGTTTGCTGCAAATTTATGGTTTGGTTTATCCTTCTTTGAATATAATTAGGTTCCACTTGAGTGTATTGGAGTATTTTCATAACAGGAACACCTAGTGATGAAGGAAATATAGCTTCCATGCCATATACTAACTCGTAAGGACTAATTCCAATGGATTTTTTGGTTGTAAGCCTGTCTGCCCGTAATGCATTTATCAATTTTTTGTTCCAAGTTTTCTTGTTTTCTTCCAACTATTTTTTGATGATATTAATGAGACTCTCATTGGAAGATTCATCCAGTCCATTCTCTTAAGGGTAGTAGGCTGTGGAATGGCCTAGTGTAATGTGGTACTTGTTACAGAAACTGATCATCTTCTTTGATTTGAAAGTCGCAGCATTATGAGTAATGATTTTAGTGGGGCAACCAAACCTTGACAATATATTGGTGTCTAGGAAACCTATGATTACTGTTTCATTGGCCTTTCTGGAGGGGATGGCCTTTATCCATTTAGTAAAATAGTCAGTGGTAGTGAGTATCCATTTGTGTTGGCCTAAGGAGGGAGGATGGATTTCTCGAATGAAGTCAAGACCCCATTGGTGAAAAGGTTTCTCGGTGAAAATGGGTTTCAGGGGTAAAGGTAACAACTTTCTCTTGCCTTCAAAAATTTGACATTTATGGTAAGAAGTCACAAATTTCTTCACATCAGCAAACAAGGTTGGCCAATAGAATCCAACCCTTAGGATCTTATCCACAATTGATTTCCAATAAAGGTTTCCACCATAGTCTCCTACATGAAATTCTTGGAGAGCCTTGTTAGCTTCATTTTTTAATAAACAATTCAATAAAATTCCTTCATGATTTTTCCAAAAAAGGGTATTATCTAAGATACAAAACTTTGAAGCTTTCATTTTTAAAAACCTATTCTTTGTTTTGGATAACCCTAGAGGAGCCTGCAGGTTTTGTAAAACATAAATCACATCAGCATACCAAGATGAGTCTGAAAAGGTTTGGCTGATTTGTGGAGTCGCCATCTCCTGCTTGTTATCCAATTCATTTATGTCTAGGGTTTGACAATTAGTTTCTGCCATGAGTTTGGCCAATCCCTGACCTTTTATCAGTTTTGTAGGTTTTATCTCTATATCATACTCTAAGATGGTAGCAATCCATTTACCCCTTTTTCCATCAATTCCACCCTGATTTAGGATGTCTTTGATAACTGCATTAGGCACATAAGGTATCACATGAGAATCTAATGTGTAGACTCTGAAGTATTTAATGGCTTTTACAAGTGAAAAAGCTTGTTTCTCCATTATTTTGTATTTTAATGATGCATCTCTGAGCACTTTACTAAAAAGGCTATAGGTTTTTCACATCCCTGATCATCCTTTTGTAATAAAACAACTGAAATAGTGTGTTCTGATGCAAAAAAAAATGATGAAGTCTCTATCAAATTGTGGGCTAGTGAGAACCAGTGTTCTGGTTAACACCATTTTGATTTCTTCAAATGATTGCTTGGCCTCTACTATCCATTTGATACTTGACTCCTTTCTGAGCATGTTATTTAGTAATCTAATGAGTTCAGCTAGGTTAGATATGAATCTTCTCAAAAAATTTATCTTCCCTAGGAGAGCTTGAAGTTCTTTAATACTTCTTGGATGAAGTATCTGTAGTATAGCTTCGATCCTGGTAGGGTCAATTCGAGTGCCATCCTTGGAAATAATATGGCCTAAAAGTTTACCCTTTTCCATACCGAACAAGGACTTCTTTGGATTCAAATAAATACCTTATTTTCTGCATTTTAAAAAGACTTTTCTAAGATGGTCTAAGTGTTGTTGATCAGATTTAGAAAAAACAGTTAAATCATCCAGATATATAACAAGAAGATCATGAATTTCTTTGGCAAAGGCAATGTCCATTACCCTTTGGAAGGTTTCCATAGCATTTTTAAGTCCAAATGGCATCTTCATGTACATAAAAGTGCCCCATGGTGTTGTAAAAGAAGTTTTCTCTAGGCCATCAGGATGAACCAAGATTTGATTATATCCTGAAAACCCATCTAAAAGTGAAATTCTAGAAGAACCCATTATCCTTTGCAAAATATGATCCATTTTGGGTAAAGGATAGTTGTCTTTAAGAGAGACCTTGTTCACATTTCTCAGATCGACACATAACCTTATTTCCGCAGTTGTCTTCCTAGTAGTTACTAAATTAGACACCCACTCTGAAAATCTAATAGGGGAAATAATCCTTGCTTCATACATACGTTTAATTTCTTTTTCAGTCAATGGTAATAACACAGGGTTAATTCTTCTGAGTTTTTCTTTGAAGGGCTTTAGATTTTCTTTCAGAGGTATAATATGCTGGATAACGAAGGTGTCATATGAATTCAAATCTTCATAACTCCAGGCAAAAACATCCTGGAATTCCCTCATAAGTTCAACATACTTTAGCTTCTGGTTAGGAGGTAAAGACTTTGACAGTTTTACTCTTCGATATCTGCCTTTAATGGTTCCATTTTAGGTTTCTTGGGAATATCATTGGAATCAAACAGGTCTTCTAGAGGAGTCAATCCTTTAGGCATATGATTATCTTTTAGGTTAATAACCTCTGTTTCCTCATCAATTATTTCATTTAGGTCCATTTGTTTCAGATCTTGAACTTATTTTTGTGTGAATCTTATGGGATGAAGCATATTAATTTAAATTTCCTCCAAAATGTCTATTTCTACCTCATCTTTCTGATTAGGATTAATAACTGTATCAACATCTATGTACCTATTAGAAAAATCTTCATCTAAAGTTAAAAAGTTATTGATCTGCCTATCACTATCAAAAACCTGCCAGGTTTTTAGATTATCAGGTATGGCTGGTCTATACCTAATTTCAGCAGTAAACTTATGATTAAGTTCGAAAGGTAATTTGCAGGTGCTGGCAAACATGGCCAGACTGTGGGCTTGCAAGTTGTGTTTTCTAGGGATTGTAGCAAGCTGAGTTTCCAGAAAAGTGTTGAGAATTTCTATTACTGTTCCTCGATAATACCCTAATCTAGGATCCCTAGTTAAATATTTTCCTTTGATCTATTTGATTATTAACTCTGAATCTCCTATGATAGATACTCTGATTTCTCCTAATCTTTTTAACAAGTTTAAGAACCAGCAAGAGAGCCTCATGCTCTACCATATTGTTGGTGCACTTAAAATTTAATCTATAGGCATGGCCTTCAGCATGATCATTTTCTAAATTGTACACCCAAACTCCTGCTCTAGCCCTAGTTTATTGACTGAGCCATCAAATTCTAAATGCCAAAGAATTTCATGCTCATAATTGGTGTCAGGGATGGTGGGAATTTGTTTAACAATGGGATTTGGTTTTTCATTCTCATCTGATTTTTCTTTGTTATCTGATATTTCCTAGATGTGAACACTTGATTTTTCTTTTTTGATTTCTTTTGGTTCAACTGCTATAAATTTTAAAGTGTTGGGAGGATTGGTTTCTGCATTGTAAAGAACGAATGAGTCCATTTCAGAGTGTACTGAGTAGATGGGGAAATTTTGGGGTTTTTCCTGACTACTTACTACATATTTCATCAATGTTTCTCTGTATAGTTTCTTGGGTTGGCCAAAAGCCGAGATAGTAGCATATGACATATCCAATTGAGAGATCCTCGAAGCTTAGCACCCCAGGATTTGGACAATAACATGCCATATTTTGGTGGTATATCTGCTACCACTATATCCATTAAAATTGTTTTTGTAGGGTATTGAACCAATGAGACACACAAGTCTTTTATCAATCCTAAACATCTCACCTGACTAGAGTCAAAAGAAAATAGATCTTTGTATGGTCTAGTGATGTCTAGGTCTAGCTTTTCCATTATAGACTTGGGCATGAGGTTATGAGATGCCCCAAAGTAAAACATGGCATTGTGAAGGATTTTATCATGTACGTTTAAACTCACATAGAAGGGAGGAATTCCTCCTTCCAAATGTTTTTCATTCACTTATGGGCCAAAGATTAATTCGGGTTGGTCATCAAAAACATTAATTGAGTCTTCAGTTCCAGTACTTTTCATTGATCTATTGATTTGATTTCGGTAAGCATCATGTTTAGCTAATGCAAATAATGGGACAACAATTTTTAGCTTACTTACTTCAGTTTCCAGATTAAAGGGTTTTTCTGTTTGGACTTTTGGATTTCGAACAACAGTATTCTCTATGTTTTCCGTGTTTTCTATATTTTTATCCTTTTTAGGAGTAGGATCATGATTTGATGATTCTCCTAAGTCAACCTTTGGAGGTTCTTCCACAATTCCCTTAAAAGGAAGGGGAGTGGAGGGTTGTCTATTGTTTGGTTGATTATCAGAGACATCTTCAATTATGGGGTTAAAAGGATTAGTGTTTGATCTAGAAAGAATATGTATAGGTCTAGTGACTGTCTTACCTTTTATGGGCTATTTTGGAACCTTTTGCTTGTTTTCTTCAGGAACATCAAGTCTCCTACTTCCTAAGTTGTATTGTTTATGCACCTCAAAGATGGTTGTGTCATATCCTTCTCTAAAGTCAAATCATTCACCAGATTGAGTTTGAAACTGTTTTAGTATTTGGGCCTCTTGATATTCTTGGGTCAAGAAAAATTCTCCTTCATTACTAAGTCCCATACGATTTATTTGAGTATCTTCTTGTGGATCTTCAGAGCTAGAAGCTTCTACATAATTCTCCTAGAAAGGGGGTCTAATGTTTTGGTCTGGACTAGTCTTCCCAGTGTTCATGTTTTGGTTTTTCTGAAATTAGGATTTCTCCCTATGTTGGTTGGCTGACCTTCCCAAGGAGCTTTCCTTTCAATTGTCTCTACTCTGTCACCTAGTCTATCCATCCCTTTAATTATAGCATCTAGTTTATGTTCAAAAGGTGAGGCTTCTTCCTTGAATGGTATTCCCCTTTCACTCCTAGCCTTGGCTCTTTTAGACATCAGGTTGGTTTCAACACTAATTTTTATGCTTTGCATATCTTCCAAAGTACGAGGAGCTCGTCCCTCAACTGGAAGGCCATATCAGAATCAAATCCATCTGGGAATTTGATTAAGGCTAAATCAAGTGGAGGTCTAAGGTTTTGAGGGATGGCTTTATAGACATTATTGAATCTAGTGCAATAATCCTACACAGTTTCTTCTGTTCCTCTCTTTAGGTTCTCATACTCAGATAGAATCTGAAGAGGATCTTTCTTTTTCTCCCATCAGTTTAGGAATTGTCTATAGAGAGTTTCTAGGCTGTTTGTACTATTTGTTGCTAAACCTCTGAACCAAGTTCTAACTTCCCCAGTTAAACTCTGAACAAATATTCTCATTTTCACATCATCAGCGTCTATTTCATAAATTTCAAAGTAATCAGTCATCTTCTTGGTGTGTTGTTGGGCTGTATAGGTACCAGTACTGTCAAATTGAGTGATCTTACTTTGGTAATCCTGGCGCATGGCACCTCGATTTTCTGGTAGAACCAGGGGAGTATACTTGTTTGCCATTGCTGTAGGTAATGATGAAATAACAGCTAGGGTTGGAATAATAGTGGGTGATTGAGTTGTGGATGGAGGGCTAGAAGAGGTGGTCTGATGTTGAGTGGTTTGAGGTTGAGATGTCTGAGGAACAGATGATGAACTTGCAGTAGCGGTCGTAATTACAGAGGGATTGGGTGTTCCTTCAGTGGTAAGATCAGATTGTGGTGATTTTTTCAAATGTCTATCAATTGAAAAATTGGCAGCTTGAATATGTAATTTTCATATGAACTCTGGGTCTTGGACTATGTCAATTAATTCAGAATCAGATGAAGCTCTAAACAAAGAAGTCTCAAAGTATTCATCAAAGGATTGGTCTTCAAGGTGAATCCACCTAACAAGACAGGATGATGATCTGAAGGTGGGCCAAGGACTAATAGAACCTTCTTGTCTCCTAATAATTCTGGGCATCAAATTAGGGTTCTCAAACACTTGTGGTGGATTGGGATCAAGATTAGCTCTAGTGTAACAAGTCCTTTCTAAAGCCAGGTTTTTCATTTTTTTGTTTTTGTTTTCTTAACTAATATCAAACAAACAACTTCTATTATTTCTTTAAGATGTTTTAGATTTAAATTTCAAATATTCTTAAAGATTTGTTTTGACTGAGGAACTAGTCTGTGAAACTAGAGATTCTGGGTTCGATCCCCAGTGGAGTCGCCACTATGTTATCACTCAGATTTTCCTTGAAGTTGTCAGAAGAAGGAAAGGGGTCCAAGGTAACCATAAACCAACTTTTAAGTATAGAATATAGCCAATCTGTACTTAGAGAGGGCTCTCTCTTTAAGATTTAGCTTTGTTTTGTGAGATATTAGGCTAGTTATGAAAGCTTGAGGGTTTTAATTGTGTTTGGTGGTGGAATTCAGGAGTAGATGGATAGAACAAAGTATTTCAGGCCATTGGGCTATGGAGCCAACTGAGGATCGCTTAACTGGATCAGGTTTTTTCAATAAAATAGGGCTTCAAAGGGCAAGATAGTCAAACAAGAGACAAATGGTAACTTGAAAGGGTGAAATGGACTTAAAAGGGAAGAAGGGCAATTAAGAATCCTTCAAAAAGATTTAAGAGAAGGGAAATTGGCTAATCACTAATAAAAATCAATTAAGAATTTCTTATTAAATGACCACAATGATAAACTAAGAAGCAAGGAGCAACTAAGAATTCCCTGCCTATGATAGCTTAGATGAAAACATTTGGAATAAAAACGATTTTAAAGACAGAAAGTAGTAAAGCACTTTCTGAAATATACTTTTTGATTTATTATTCAGATGTGGAACACATGTGAAATATTAAACAAGAAAACAATAACACATAATATATAGAATACTTATTTGTCCAATGTTTGACACATGAATCCTGTAAAATGTCCTTGGCTTTATTTCTTCATCCAGCCAGCCATAAAAGAATTGTCCAACAACACTTTTATTCCAAAATAATAAGTCTACAGAAATGTCCAAGAATCCACACCAAGTACTTCAAATGAGTAAGTACTTATACGAAAGTTTACAACAAAATATCTCTTAACTGAGAGAGATATAACCTAGGAATACTAACTATATTTTACATAAAAGTAGAGACAGATGGTCTCGAAGATAGAAACTGAAAGTGACTTGCTAGCTTGTTGTCCCTGATTTTGTTGAATAAGCTAGAGGTAGGCCCTATGATTGAGTATCTTGTTGTCTTGCTCGTAATTCTATGTCAACTATTTGATTTTTATCTTCTTACTGATACTCTCTAATCTGTTTTGATGCTCTTTACCTACTTTATCTTCATTCATCTTCTTTTACCAAAATTGACTATGGTGAATACTTCAATTTACTTTTTTACCAAGGTAAATTATAAGATGTCTGTCATATCTATCCACCAATCATCCCTTGGTATCCTGGTCCTTTGTAGCTTCCTGAACATTTCATCAGCTTCTATGTATTTTACAAAATTAGGCTGCACAGGAAACAAATGTTTCAATTCATGCTCCACATAAAAGAGGTTCTCCAAACTGTCATAGAGAACTCTGTCTGTAGGAAGTGCCTTGGGTGTAGATGAACAAGTAGATGAACTAGCTTGGTTATTTGCATACTGACCCAACTTGTCAATATAATACTCCTACCTTATCAATTTATTATTAATAACTAAAGGACTGGGAAGTCCTTTGCTCTGTAAAATGCCAAATTTTTCCATAAATTCATCAATATCCTCCTGCATATTTTGGCATTTCCTTTCTAGGATTTGCATTAGAGCTCTTTTTGTTAATACCTTCTTTATTTCTAGGATAGTCGTAGTTCTATCTTCAATATTTAGTTGTTCCAACTGGTATCTATTCCTGCTGTTCAAAAAATTTATTAGCCTGATAGCTTTCTCAGGCTTCCCTCCTAGCTCTTCCTTAGTTTTCTAAATTTCTTGAAGAGCAACTTTCACCAGGTCAATCTGTTCAAAAATTATCTATATTGATGACCAAACATCATTGATTGATTGAGTGATGTTCTTCCAAAGAATTTTCCTAATATTTGTTAAAGGCTTCTCAAATGTAAGGTCTTTCTCTAATGTTTTTACTTGTTGAGCTAAGCCTTTATTCTTTCTTACCTCTTCAGCAAAATTGATCTTGGACACATCATATTTCTGCTCTAAGGTGACAAATTTTTCCTTTACCTTCTGCAATTCAAAGACTTGGAGTTTCATCTCCTCCATGGACTTAATTAGTTCTTCGGTGCTTTAACCTGAAGTTCCCACCTCTGATGTACCTGTAACTACACCTGTGATTGTTTCTGTTGTGGCCAAAGGAACATTTGGTGGAAGAGTTGTGGCCAATGTTGAAGGAACTACCGTGGAGACTACTGGTACTACATTTTGAGGCTGAGAGGTTGACTCACTCTGCCTGCTTTTCATTGATTTCTCTAATTCCTGTTCAGTCTCCTTTAACTATTCATTTAGCTTGAGGACTAGGTCCATAAGCTCTTCAGCCTTATTTTCAATAACTCTAGCAGTTTGTGGATGTATTGATGGAGGAAAATTTAACTGCTTTATCAAGGCAGCTATGTCTTCATCTTTCTTCTTTATCAAGGCCTCTGTAGCTTTTACATCTTTTGGGTTATGACCCAATCCTATAATTAACTCCTCCATTGATTTAATTCTGTTGTCTTTAGCCTGTGAGGAGGCTCTTTCTAGCTGTAACTGAGCAATAGTGTTGTTCAATGAATTTTCCAATCTGTGTGCCATCATGGCCTTACTTGTCAAGGTGGAATACACCATCTCCCCTATCTGCTTATGTAATTCAATCTGATCTAGGGGGTGAATGTCCTTGGCCATGACCTCAAAATCAGTTTTGAGGTAGTCTGTAAGTGACTGAGGCTGCTGTACTTTGGTCTCTAAGAAGCTCATATGCATCTTGCCTTCTTTGATTTCATAAGCTGATGTCAACCTAGTTTGATTGGTAGGAGCCATCTTCATATATTGATTATAAACTTGCGCCCTTAATGGCTCATTTCTGGCCTTTATCTCTTTGAAATTTTCTTTGATGTCTAGGGACTTGTTAGCTGAAAGCCTAAAGGATGATACTTCATCACTTTGTTGTCTTTCCAACACCTATATCTGTGAATTTGAAGGTGTCTTGCCTGCTAGGGATGTATGTTGGTTGTCTGCACCTTCTTTCCTAAAACTACCTGTTGTTTCTTCAAAATATTCTTCCTCTGAATGAGGATTTATCCTGTGCCTTTTAGCACTAGGCTAGTTTGAGGAACCACTGGTAGGGGTAGCTACTTCCTTGTCTCTCTTTAAGCTCTTTTCCTCATTCAGAGGAGTCTGTAAAACTGGTGGATCTCCCATGTTAACTTGAGTTGGATGGGTTTGTGTTTTAACCTGTTCCTGAGAGATTTCTGGCTATTTTGACATGCTTGTCTGCCCTGATATTGGAGTGCTGGTTCCTTGTTCTTTATCTTGTGATGGTTCTGCAAGTGGTGCACTAGTCTCTTGTGAGTGCCTTTGAGAGGTATTAATTGTTGAGGCACTAGTCTCTGATGTTGGCTTGTGAGAAGTCTCAACTAGCACCTGTTCAAAAGAATCCAGGTCAAGTGTATTTTCTAGGTCTTTCATTACATTTTCTACGTTGAGCTGATCACTATCCATCTCTACAAGAGTCCCTTCCCTCTACTCATCCATGTTAGCATATTGCTCAATTTCTGGGATTCTGTGATGAAAATAAGGTGCTAACCTATTTTTCATTCTCCTATCACCGAGGAAACTATGGGGGTCATATTTACAACTAAAACTTTTGTTTAATTTCATGTGGTCTTCTAGGATTTGTTCTACTGCTTTCCATGATTCCCTATTGTTCCAGAAAAATGGGCCTAAGTGATCCTTGATTCTCAACTGTGCTTTCTTCTTGGCCTTGGTAAAGTGGATCAGATCTGAGTATATAATTTTTCTATAATACTCCAATGCAAACAACTTCATTGGAACATATTTTGGTAGCTTGAATGGGGGAAGCTCACAACCATATATTCTAATCTCTATGTGATTCTAGTACAAGTACCAGTCACCTACCTTGTACTGTTTGGATAGCTGACGGATCCTTTTGATTTCATCACTAATCCTAGGAGGAGGATTTCCTGTCAGCATGGTGGTCATTGGGTGGAAAAATTGCTCAATGAACTCATTATATGAATATGGATAGGCAAAAGAATGGTGAAAGATTGAAGTCCAAAAAATAATTGACCTTCGGTTACCCTTTGTATCAAGTTTATTGACAGAAAATGGGAACTTGTTAGACTAATAGTAGAGGATAAGGTGATAGATGAATGTGGAGTACTTGAATACTTTCTCGTTTTCTAGCCTCATGAACTGGTCATGGATTTTCTCAATAATAAAGGCAGCATAATTGTACTTGATAGCTGGGGGCTGACCAAGGGTAAATACGGACATCAATACTAAGGTCAATTCATCTACATATTCACTGGTATTAAATCCCATGACTGCAGATATCATATCAACTATAACTCTGCCTGTTTCTGTGAAGAAAACTGACATATAGGGAGGGGGATTATTGGTTTGACACTCCTTATAGATGAAAGTCTGGGACAGGTGACTAAGTTTAGACTGGGACAACTTGGATGATTTCTCAAGCAATTCTCCAAGGGAAATGGGGGTGAGGGCTTGACTAGGTTGGAATTGAAGCATCTCATTGATGGAGTCTGCAGTAATGGTGAATAGGACTGTTTGATTGGGAGACATCACTGCTCTGAGGTTGGGGTCATAATTTGCATGGTACTAATGAATAATATCAGGAAAAATGTACACAGAGGGGAGAAAATACATTGGGAGATTGGATTCCCATAATCGTATGGTATCATTGCCATTCAAGTGATTTTCTCGACATTGGAAAAAGACTTTCAGGTGGTCTTTATCAGTGCTCAAGTCTTTTATTTGAAAATTCTTATCTGCGAGGGGCAGATAATCTAAGTCATGGTGAGGGGTGGTAATGGGTGCAATGTTTAGGGCAACAGGGGTTTCCATTCTGGTTCTTGTGGATTCAAATAGGAAACTGGGGTTTTTAGGGGAAATTGGTGAAAATGGAGGGTCTGGGGAACTTGAATTTCAAGTGTGGTAACTGAATTATGGTGAATTAGTGTTCTTTCCAATTAATTTGCAATGAAAACAAGTATTCAGAGGGTTTCTTGATGGGAATTTGGTAAATACTTGCTTTTAGGGATGAGCAACAGAATGCAGGTACACTGGGTGGGAATGGAGGACTCTGAGCGGTGTCGACAATGAATTTGGAAGTTGGGTGGTAGCTAGGAGCACGAGTTGGTTTACCCCTTTGTTAAGTTTGCATGGATGTATGTGTTCACAGAATAGAACGATGAAATGATTTGTTTTGCTTTTTCTACAAAGTCAGGAATTTGGCGGGTTTCGAGATTTGAACGAGTGGTGTCAGTGGGGGGATTTGATGTCTTGTCATTAGCGGGAGGTGGTAAGTGGTTTTTATCGCACCGCTAATGAAGGGGGGGTAGTATTCGGGTTCATCCGTGTGATACCATATGATGAGCGACGCGTGGCGGTAGCACTGTTTGCAAAATCGATCACGGTCGCGCACTAACTTTTAGTCGCGGAGGGTTGCGCGATATGCACGATAGTCATCGGATCTGGGAGGCTTGATCAGATGGCTATTGGGGAGGTGAGATGGCAGGATTTTAATGAAGGCGGGCCCAACATAATTAAGGGTTTTTTAATTGTATCGGGAGCAGCGGGATTGGTCATTTAGGTTATTAATTAACCGTGAGGGTTAACTAATCCTTTTTTAATGTAGCGGGGGTCGGGGTTCTTAATTAGTTACGGATTAACTAATTAATCCCAATTAAAAGTGAATTATGGTTATATTTTAACCGAGGGGTGGGATATATAAGTATTTTGGGGTTATTGCATAGTTAGAATAATACGGGAGTGAGTAATTTGCATAGGGGAAATATATATTAACATAAATTAGTAGTTAATATGATTATATGAAGTGTGAGCTAAGTTTGAAACATTTCTATATGTATATTTAAAACTTAGGCTAAATGAAAAATGAGGGTTTTTATGGAAAATATTTTAGTTTCCCTACGTAAAATATAATTTAACTCAAGAAAACTTTGTAAAGGGGATGAACGACTTATGAAGGGGGATGAATGCTGATGAAAAGGTTTTAAGTACTTAGGTATTATAAATTATTGGGCCTACGGTCTGGTTGCTCCAATAGTCAAAGAAATTCTCTGAGCCCCTCTAACTTGATAAATACCTTGGCACTTAGGGGAAATTAGTGAAGATTTAGGGAAAAGAATAGGGATGTTAATTATTTTGACTTTTCTTGCTTGACGTGCCTTCCATGTGATACATGCCTTTGCCTTGTGATGAAAGTAAAAAGGCATACACACTTAGACTTATTATTCACCACACATTTTTCTGCAACCATCATCTACCTACCCTACCTACTTAACCTAGCATTTTCATTTCTTTATTAGGGCGCACTTAGACTGGCAAACCCTTATCAAACTTTCTTTTCTTTTACATAGTGATATCTATCTAAATCTTCACTTATTACATCCAAGGGCTCAAATTAAACTGTTGAGCTCCTTTTATTCACTCTACCTATCTACTTATCTGCCAAGATTACATTGTTTGGTCAGATCTTTATTCTCTACTTCTAAAACATGAAATTGAAAATATGAACTAGTCAAGCTTAAACTGTTTGACTACCTATGAATTGTGGCATAGGTGACAAACTGCACACAATTGTTTATTACACAAAAGTAAAAAGTAGTGGCATTTAGACTTGCACACTTTCCTGGTCTTTCTTTTTATTGGGGTTCATTTTCTTTCATTTTTTGACCATCTTTTATTCTTTTCACCCTTTGATTTTTCTTTTTGGGTATACCCTCTTTATATTTTTTAAATTTTTTTATTTTTTCACAAATATGACAAACCTTTGCAACAAGAAAGGGTATGAACATATTACATAGCTCATCGAGTCAATCATGATATATGACACCTATTGGTATAGGGGCATAACAGTAGGAAGGACAACTTATTTCCCAGAGACCAGATTGTGTTATCAGGTCTGCCCATAGAAAAAATGTTAAATATTTATGCTAGTTTCTTTGACTCTGATCAATAGTTCGTTTAATGATCCTTATGAGTTTCTTATTTGTTGATTCAGCTAAAGCATTTCCCTAAGGATAATAGTTAGCAAAATATTTAAGTTTAAAACCTCTTTTGATAGAAAAAATTTTCATAGTGTTGTTTGTGAAATAAGATGCATTGTCAAACATGAGGGAAATTGGTAAACCAAATATGTTAATACTAAACTGATCAATAAATTTGATAATATTTTCAGAATTGGTTACCTTTAGTGGAATTCCTTCCACCCACTTAGTGAAGTAATTAGTTTCTATAATGATGTATCTACGTTGCTTTGAAGAGTGAGGAACGATCTCGCCTATTATGTCCATTCCCCATTGTTCAAACGGTTGCTCAATGTTGACCGACTGTAATGGAAATGTGGTTTTCCTTTGTCCTCCAACAGTTTTTTGGCATGCTTTTCACTTCCTTACATATTTGTGTGCATCTTTGAACAAGGTTGGCCAGTAATAACCAACATGCACGATTTTATGTGTTGTTGTGTCTCCTCCAAAATGTCCACCAGCTAGTCCATAATGGAGTTCCTGCAGAACCTTTTCTACCTCAGATTTTTCAAGGCGCATTAGTAAAATAGAGTCATAATTCTTTCTAAACAAAACATCATTGATGATTTCGTATTGCCTTTCTTTTAATCTCAAATCCCTTTTTCTTTTGTAACTGAGCTACATAAGGGCATACTCATTTTTCAAATAAAAGATGATATCATCATACTGAGATTAAATATTGTTGAGGCTTACATTAGATATTTGTATATCACCACCTTAATCTGCTGGTGTTGGTAAGTTGGATGCTCCAACTAACATTCTGCAAAAACCTTGACCTCTAAAAATTTTCGCTGGTCTAACTTCAATGTCATATTCTTGCAGTGTTGTCAACCAATTTGCTATTTTCTTTCCTAATTCTCTTTGCATCAGTAAATTTCTCACAGATGAGAATGGAACTATTAATTTAGTGTGAGTTTTAAGAAGAAAAGGTCTAAAATGTTTTATTGATTTGGAAACAGTGAAAGCCTATTTTTCAACATCTCAGTAATTTAATTCAGCAGCTTGCAAATTGGAGCTAAAGAAATAAATTGGTGCTTCAATTTTCTCATCATTGACTTGTGTCAATATAGTTGCATATGATATTTCGGAGGAAAAAGTATATAAAATAAAATGATTGGAAAAATTCAGAGTTGCTAAAGAGGGAGCATTTATAATTGCTTGTTTAATAAGATTAAAAGCTTCTTGCTCAGTATGTCACTATTTAAAAATAAAAATATTTCTTGATCATAGATTGTAGGGGTAAAACAATTTGTGAAAAGTCAGGGACAAATCTTTTAACAAAATTTATCTAACCTAGGAAATATTGCATGGATTTTTTGTTGTGAGGCAAAGAGATTTCAGAAATTTCTCTTATCGTATCAGGATGTATGTGAATGCCATCTTTAGATACAGTAAATCCAAGAAGTTTACCTTCACTTAAAGAAAAGAAATATTTCTTTTGATTTATACAAATTACATACCTCTTACAACGTTCAAAGATCTGTCTTAAGTCCTTTAAATGGTTATTGCACTTCTTTGAATATACAATTATATCATCTAAATAAATGACCACAATTTTATTCATGAAACCTTTGAAAGCTTTATCCATGGCTCTCTGAAATGTTGCGCCAGAATTGATTAATCCAAATGGCATCTTTTGATAAGCATATGTTCCCCATTTGGTTATGAATGTGGTATTTAGTCGATCATCTGGATGTACAAGAATTTGATTGTAACCTGAAAATCCATCAAGAAAAGACATTAACTCTGACCCTGCAACTGACTGTAGTATCTGTTCCATAGGAGGTAGTGGAAATTTATCTTTCTAACAAGCTTTGTTGACATTGCGAAAGTCTATACAAATTCGAATATCACCATTCCTTTTCCTAACTAGAACTAGGTTAGAAACCCACCTTGAATGGCTGACAGGAAATTTTATTTTGGCTTTAAGAAGTTTATTTAATTCAGATTTGATTTGATTTTCCAAATTTGGATGAATCTCTCTCAACTTCTTCTATATAGGATTTTCACTAGATATCATAGGAATGGTATGTTGTATAATAGAAGTATAATATGTTTTAAGATCATCATAATTCCAAGAAAAGACATTTTTATATCTCCTCAAAAAATGAATGAAGGATAATCTTTCGTCGGGTGCAAGACCAAGACCTAGATTAATATTTTGTGGTTTAAGATCAGTTCCAAGATTTACTAATTCAAACCTGAATGTTGAACTTTGAAGCTTTGATTTAGTTGGTTTCTTGAATCTGCCTTCAAGATCATACAATTCTTCAAGCTTAACTACAGACTTAGGTATGGGATTTACACTTGTATTTTGTTTGAGCTGGCTATCATGTTGGTCTTCATCTATTATCTGGTCATCATATGAGCCTTCAGATGTTAGAAAGTTTATGATATATGGATCGTCATTAAAAACTCACCAAATGGTGATATTATCGGGAATAGAAGGTCTAAAAATTAATTCTATAGAAAATCGATCAGCACTATAATCTCCTGGTGGTATAAGTTTGGATGCAATGTTAACCAAAAGATCAACACTTGCATTCTGAAGTCTTGGAATCAGAGAAATGTTAAATGCTAAGAAATGTGAGGTGAGGTCCTAGACTAATTATTGAGCATGCTTTAAATGTACAGAAAGGCAGTGAATAGTGTTACTTACCTGTTTGATTACAATTTCTGATTCTCCAAAGACTTGAAGGTGTTTCATATCAAGACATATGGCCTTATACAATCCTTGAACTAATGCCTCATACTCAACACTGTTATTCCTGCATTGAAATTCAATTATACATGCCAACATAGTTTTCTCCCCTCCAGGGCTAACTAATATGTAACCTGCCCCTGCTCCATCATTAGATTTAGATCCATCAAAAAACAATTTCCAAATAAAGAATTAACTACAGGCTTATATACAAAATTGATATATTTAGAAGAATTTGTTTGCGAAAAATTTTCGATATGTGAGATAACAAAATTTTCAAGAAAAGGTGAAGTGTGTGCATTAAAATTGCCCAAAAATGATTCAACTGAATAATTTCCAATGATATTATTATTACATGGGACAGACTCATTTTCTCATTCCAGTTTAGTCACAATATACTTTAAATGCTTCTCACGATCGACCCTTATTTTATTTAGCTTACCATTTTGAGGATGCCACATATGAGACTAGTTTGTTGTAAAATAGCCATGTATATTTTCAGACCAATCTCTGCTAAGGATTAAACCGTAAAATTCAAGAATATCAGTGACTGGAACTTCAATCAATTGACATACTTTCAGATTTGATGAGATTCTAATCGTAACCGCATTAATTTATCCTATGACTTCGACTTGTGTCCAATCTAACTTTACAATGTGAACATTAGATTTTTGGGGTATGAAATTAAATTTTGCACAAGCCGTCTTTGGAAAAATGTTGGATGAATCTTTAAAATCAACTAAACAATTGTGCAATTCTTATTAAAGACTTCAAAATTCAAAATAAAAGGAGGAGTATGGGATTTGGATCTACCACCAATTAAAGCAACATCAGTTGATTTCATTTTATCCTATGAAGTACGAGGAGGCTTACCTAGTTCCTGAGCAGCCTAGGAAATTACAACATCAGGAAGAGGAGAAGTGGGGACTGCTTTTAATTCTTTGAGCAATAGATTCTACTAATGTTTCAGCTTGCTAATATCATATATTTTCATATTAGCTCTGGTATTCTTCATGTATTCAAAAATTTTGTATGCCATGTCCTCAGAAACTAACAAGGTTTTGGATGAAGGCGAAGAATTATATTGAGGAGGGGATGTCTGAGTAGACTTGGGAGAAGATTTCTTACTTATTTCTTCTTCTTTGACATCAAGAGTTGAATATTTCTGTGTTTGAATTGTTCTTGGAAAATCAATAGTGCTCTTGCTTCTGGTAGTGACAGGTAAAGCTTCTTCTTCATCATCATTGTGTGACAAAGGAATAATGAAATCTCACATTCCATGTACTTCAACTAGCTCTTCCTCATGAGTTTGTTCTTTAGCTATTGATACTTCTTCTTCATCCAAATATGATTCAGCATTTGATATTGTATTTGGAGGTTTAAGATCAGAGACGAGATTTCCTTTAAAAGGTCTAAAGGGTTTTCTAGAAGAAGTTTCAACTACTTGCTTTTAAATGTCAACCATTTCATTGGACATAGTTTTAAGTACTTTTTGAAGACCTTCAATATTGAAATTATATTTAGGTGTTTTCTTCTTGGAATCATCTTTGAAGGGTGATCTTTTTTCATTTTATTTCTTCTGGTGCATTTTTCTTTTCTAAAGCTAAAATTTGTTTCTCTACAGCTATAGCTTCTTTCCTATTTTCACCCAAGGTTTGCTTGGTAGCTCTATCAATAAAAATAGTTGCATTTGAGGGAAGAGCATAAATGTACCATTCATTTTCAACTTCAATACTTGGCCTGGATGCCACTGGGATTTTGTTTAATAATTTGTTAAAACACGAATTGAAGTCCTTAATTGGCTATCTAGATTTAGCTTTCAACTTGGAGATTAGGAATTGTTCCTGGAATTCATTCCAATTAATAATTTGTTAAAACATGAATTGAAGTCCTTAATTGGCTATCTAGATTTAGCTTTCAAGTTGGAGATTAGGAATTGTTCCTGGAATGCATTCCAATTATCAATGGAACCAGATGGTAATGAAAAGGCTTAGGATCCTATTGATCCTTGTAAAGTATAAGGGAATAATCATCAAAATACATCTTCTTCTATGACACCATTTAGACTTATGGACAACATGAAGTTGTTCATATGTTCTTCGACAGGAAGACAATCATCGAGATTGAATTTTGGAAACCATTTTTCTGTATGAGCAGGTAATGGATGTAATGGTCCTGTGATTTGAATGACTCTTGGATTTGTCCATGGTATTTGAGCCATTATTGGTATCTATGTGGAAGAAGATGCACTAGTGGTTGAAGGTGATTGGGTAGAGGAAGATTGTGCAACTGTACCAGTGTAAATCACTATCCAAGATGGTGAGGTGGATGATTGAGTTTGTGATGAAGATGATGGAATGAATGAGGGAGTTTGTGGTGATGGTGAAAGAATATCACTATGAGTTTCAGACTCATATTTCTTAGTTTTCCTTCGAGGAGGAGGTAGAGGAAATTCAAATGGAGGAATTACAAAATTTTCACTTTTTGATCTGGTTAATCTTCGAGAGGAAGGAAAATGCGAAGAAACATTGGCTTGAGATAATTTAGACTCTTTTTGAGATAGAGAAATCCCTTGTAATTTGTGAATTAAGGACAATACTTCTGCAGTTTCTATAGAGGAAGGTTGATTTGATTTCTTTGGGGAAATACTAGTGGATTGTAAATATTTTTTCACAACTTGACGTTTAGGATTTGGAGATCTAGAATGTGCCCGAGAAGTTGGAGGTGATGGTGAGGGAATTTTACTCTTAGAATGTCTTTCTAATTTATATTTTCTTTTCATTCACAGTTGTGGCCCTCCTTCTAGCGCCAAAATGTTGAAGCCTCAAAATTCATTATGACAACAGGGGGGATAAACACCTAGTCCAGACCTTGAAAGTAACTCATTTTCCATTTGGTGTGGTGGTTCTAACTAGGGATAATGGGAAAATTTTCCCAAAAAGGATTGATTTGATAATGATGTTGGGTGATATAAGATATAACGAAAAAATATCTAAACAAAAATGACCTATTTAAGTAGTGAACACATGCATCTATCTTATTCTAACATTATCTTACTATATACTGTGGTGTTGGAAATAATACTGAGAGGCGGGGGGGGGGTGAATCAGTGTTATCAGATCAATAAATTTTCAATTCATGCAAAGATTTGTATATGATACTTTAGTTAAATAAAACCACGTGTATACGCAACTGTGTATAAAGCAACCAGCGTATACTCAGTAAGCTTATAAATCAGTTAGTTACTTCTTTAATGTGTGCATCAGAACATTATCAACTATCTAATCAGTAACCAGGAGTAGTAAAGAAGAACAAATCATCACACATAAACAGCACACATGAACACCAAGATGTAAGGTGGAAACCCAATGTGGGTGAAAACCACTTGCTGCAATATGTCTCTATCTTCTTTTGAATTAGAAACTTCTTTTTACAATGATTCTGTACTGGTGTAGTCTTATACCAGTACGCAGGCTGATACCTACAGAAGGCTACTACCTTCTCTCGTTTTCCAGCTTCTTCTAGAAGGGAGCTACTACCCCTTTAGTTCTTGTACTAGCTGATGTAGGTGCTTACTTACAGAAGGCTGCGACCTTCTCTTTTCTTCCAAGGACCATGTTTCATAAATTTTCAGACTGGATCCATGAATAACATCAATCAACCAACAAATATATCTGCTTCAACCAAACTTCTTTGTACAACCAAATACTGAATCAACCAATCACTTCTCAGAATGTTGTAACCAAAAAACATTAATAGTAACCAGACACCAATTCTAAACCCAGAACACTACAGCAGTAAACAGAATTAGCTAAAGAAAATTTCATGAGACGTATGCTACTTCAAAATGAGAAACCTGCGTACATACGCAGCTGTATCAAGACCAACCAGCGTATACGCTGTCTTCTTTTACTAAACCTGCATGCATACGCACCTATGCTGCATTGAACCTGCGTATATATTTATAAAAGATAATTCACCCTTTTCTTAATCAGACATCATTTATACCCAGGTTACCAGATTTATAGATCAAAATCATGCGCCAATTATGACAGATCAAAAAAACACAATGATACTACTATTCAAGCCTTAGGATCATAAGAGCTTATCTATCTTGTAATGCTTAGGTTCCTCCTTGATTTAGATCCAGCTGCACATCAAAACCAGTCACCAGTATTCCAGATCTTGCTCCTCTTTAGATATTCAACACTTGAGACAATACACTTCCCAAATGATCTCCTTTCCTTTTTATAGACTAGGCCTTATTCAAACCATGGTCCAAAACCATTGAGAACCAATACAAGGGACCCAATACCAGGGTTCAACACTTTGAATGCAATACTAAGGACCAAAACCATAGGATCAAATCTGTTGGACTAAATACCATGGACCATTCATAAGTTTTCCACATGTACGTGCTTTTCTTTGCATGAAAGTGCGTGCATACGCATACACGCCTTTTGATCATCAATCCCATGTGTATACACGACTTTGTTAAGAGTAACCTGCGTATATCTCTTTTTCTTTCATTCTGAACTATGATCTGCCATTTGAGTGAGTTGCCATTAAGGACAACACTTGTGCCATAGTGCCATAGTGCCAACCTGTGTCATAATGCCAACAATCTCCCCCTTTGGACTTGATGGCAACCCCAAGTCGCTCAAACTCATTCTCCCCCTTTGACATCAAGGGCAAAGGGTTATGCTCCCCTTGAGTACATGCTGAAATCTCTATTCTGCTATGTTGTCCAAGCTCCCCCTAACTGTAGGCAAGGTCTGCAAGAAGATGTTCTACAAAAGAAACATGACTTTATACATCATAATGACCTTCCTATCAAAGACTCAAATATACATCCATCTCCCAACCAAGAGGGAATATACCAGTATTGACTCATCCACCCAACCAAGTGGGAATACACCAAGAATTTACACAAGATAAAACAAGATCATTACATCATCCATCCCAGGCATAGTGGGGAAACTAAGATAGGTCGTTACATGACCTTGATAAGAAAGAGAAATACATGACATAGAGACGAAATATCTACAACAAGACTATGATAGTTATCAACAACTATCATTAGCAACATCTGTCAAGCATCATTCAGACCAGAAATCATGTTCTCCCTCTGCACCTGTTCCACCTAAAACCAAAACAATTGTGAAATTGAACCAAGATCTTCTAAGATAATTCCAACAATGCATTATTAGAAGTATATGCTCCCCCTGAACCTATGCCAGATGGTCTCTGTCAAACCCATATCAAACTCTTTTTATCCTGAGCCTGGCCCCACTGCTTTTCTTCAAACCAACATATACGCAACTATACCCACAGAAATCGGCGTATGTATGCAGATTCTCCACATGACACTCGTGTACAACCATTAAACTCTGAAATAGACAAGATTCAACAGTAAGACGATGCATCAACTACCCCCAGCTCCTGTCTGAGGTATTCAAATGTCTCCCTGGGCAGTGGTTTGGTGAGAATATCAGCAACTTGTTCCTTAGATGGAACATACTCCAATTTGACCTTTTGTTCAAGCACTTGTTCCCAGAGAAAATGATACTTGATAGGTATGTGCTTAGTCTTTGAATGCATGACAGGATTCTTTGAAATGATAATTGCACTTGTATTGTCACAAAAAATGGAAATAGGTGGAGTACAAGTGATTTGAAGGTCTTGCAATGTTTGCATCATCCAAAGGAGTTGTGTGCAGCAAGATGCAGCAGCTACATATTCTGCTTCAGCTGTAGATAATGCAATGGAACTTTGTTTCTTGCTGAACCAAGATACTAATCTAGGACCCATGAAGAATGCACCACCACTAGTGCTTTTCCTGTCATCCACGCTTCCTGCCCAATCTGCATCTGTATATGCATGAAGTGTGAGATCTGTACCTCTAGGATACCATAAGCCATAGTTTTGAGTTCCTTGAAGATACTTGAAAATTCTCTTAACTGCTTGGAGATGAGTTTCCTTTGGATTTTCCTGGAACCTTCCAACTATTCCTACAACATGCATAATGTCTGGTCGGGTACCTGTTAGATAGAGCAGACTACCAACCATGGATCTATAGGTTGGTTGATGTACAGCTACTGATTCATCATTTGCGCTAAGGCTGCATCCTATTACCATAGGGTACATACTGGTTTCGAATCCTCCATCCCATATTTCTTCAAAATCTGCTTGAGATACTTGGTTTGTGATAGAAAAATACCATCTTTGTTTTGTTGGACTTGTAAACCAAGAAAATATGTGAGCTCTCCAAGCAGAGACATTTCAAATTCTTTTTGCGTTACCAAGGCAAAGTTTTGACTCATGTCTTCTTCATTGCTACCAAAAATGATATCATCAACATACACAACAAGTATTAGCAACTTATTATTCTCAATTTTTATATATAGATTGCTATCTGTTGATCCTTTCAAAAAACCTTGTTGATGAAGGTACTTATCTAACCGATAATACCATGCCCTTGTAGCTTGTTTCAGGCCATAGAGAGCCTTTTTGAGTTTGCATACAAGTTTTGGATCATTTCCAAGAATAAACCCATTTGGTTTCTCAATATATACTTCTTCATCCAAGTCTCCATTCAGAAAGGCAGATTTTACGTCCACCTAAAATACTTTGAACTTCTGAAAGCTAGAGAGAGCAAGGAACATTCTTATGGCCTCAAGTCTAGCAACTGGTGCAAAATTTTCTTCAAAGTCTATACCTTCTTGTTGTGCATACCCTTTACAAACAAGTCTTGCCTTATTTCTAATCACATATTCATTTTCATTCAACTTCTTTTTGAATATCCATTTTGTTCCTATGACATTCTTATCTTTTGGTCTAGGAACCAACTCCCAAGTGTTATTCTCTTCAATCTGCTCAAGTTCTTCCTCCATGGCCTTGATCCAGCATTCATCTTTGCATGCCTCTCTTACATTTTGTGGTTCAATGGAGGAGAGTGTTACACTAAAATTTGTCACCATGACTATTTGCAGTTAGTATGGCTCCATCAACCGTCATACTATCCTCCTTGGCAAGTCTCATACCTCTGCTCCTCATGTCAAACTCCAAGAAAGAGAGAAAGTCCTTAAAAAGTCAATTAACTCTGGTTACGCAGTTTCTCTTAACCTTACCTGCGTGTACGCACCCCAAGTTCACATTACCTGCGTACTTGTACGCTCTGTCTGTAAAGGGGAGGGTGCGTACTCCTGTAAAGGTCAAAAGGCGCGGGTTTTACTTCAAAAAAGTTACTTGTGGTCGATTCTAGAGCATTCTAGAAGTTTGTTTGATGTGTATTGAGCGCCTCCAGATGGTTCATGTATCCCAAAGAAAGAGGAACTTATCCCATGAAGAGGGGAGCTATCCCATTGAAAGAGGGGCTTATCCCATTCATGGTGGACCTGATTAACTTCCTCCAAAGCATTATAAATATAGGCATTGGGCCAGAGGGAGGGAAGGTTGAAAGTTGAACATTCCTAAGGGTAGATGCTGCTGAAATTAGGACTCCCTTATAGAGCTTGAGAGGAGAGATTCCCATCCTTTCTTAGCTTCATTTGGAAGTGGGTGAGCTGATCAAAGTAAAGGAGAACTCTTGCTGGACCCTGGGAGGGACCTGCACAACACCAAGGCACTGGTTGTAATGGTTTCTTTTGTTTCCACTTAATACAATTAAGCTCATTTTTCTCAACAAGTTGTTATACATAATTTGTTTCATATACTCCTTGGTATTTATGATGAATATGTTTTATTTTATGAGTTATTCAGGTGCTATGTAATCGTTTTCTTGTTAGTGAATGCAGGTTTCGAAGAGAAGGAGGAGCTCATCCGGATCGGAGAGGCTGGACTGCTACAAACAGCGTGGGACTAAAGGTATGTTTTAAACACCTGACTACTTGTATTCTAAATGCATATTTAGGGAAAGATAGTGTTTAATTGTCTTGTTTGTCACTAGAAAGCCTTAGCTTCTAGGGAGGTCAGTTTTGTCCGCAAAATTGACTCTTTCCGCATGACAAAATGGCGACTCCACTGGGGAATCCATGGATTTGATTGATTTCTCTTTTGATTGATACTTTGATTTGAGAAAAGTCGTTTTCTTTCTGGTTTTTGGCTGATTGACTGTGAATTTGGGTGGAATAGCTTAGGGTTAAGTTAGATTTTACTTTTCTTGGTTTTGATAGAAGTACGCAGCCTCTGCGTTAAGCACAGTGCGTACCTGTATGCACTGCAGCTTTGTACACAGAGCGTACACGCACCTGTGCAAACAGGCTGCCTGCGTACCTTGTCAAAAGTTGAGAAAATTTCAATTTTTTGCTTTTTGCCTCTTAGATTTTGTTTATAATTTGTTTTTCCTACGCAGATCCACTGGTTAGCTGTCAGAAGTCTTCATCTAAGTTTGTTTCATTAGTATCGAGGGTTTTAGTGAAATTCATAGAAGTTCTAGCCCCAGGGTTTGATTTTTGCATTGGTCCTGTAGTGACTTTGGCTTTAGAAGTTGTAAAACCTTGGATATCCCTGGTCTTTTCAGTCTTCTTAGGAGTCGGACCTTTCATAAAATCCACCTGTGTGAGAAACCTATCTTTGTGTTGTCTCTTTGCGGAATTTCGACAAAGCTTGTTTGTTAAAGCTGTGAATTTCATTCTTAAGAAAAAGAACAAAAGATTTTGATTTTTGTTTTTGACTGGTTTATGATTCTGCATGAACTGGTCCTTGGTTGAATCGTGACTGAGTAAAACATCCTGGAATTATATTTTGTAGGCTTTTGCCTCATTAGATTTGCTTTTAGGTAAATTGATTTGATTTTCATAGATTTGTTAAAGTTGATTTTTGTTAAGTAGTTTTATATGCTTTGTTAATATAGGAAAAAATACAAAAAACTCTTTTGAAGAAAGTTTGCTTTAGTAGCATTTGAAGTCTTTGTAAAGAGAAAGGAAATTTTCGTGAAATAATTAGTGGTCATGTGTTGTATGTTTTGGAAAAGATAAAGAGATTGTTTCTTTGATTGTCTTTGCCAAGAAAGTTGTTTATATAAATTTTGCATTCTCCAACTCTCTTAGCTAGGGAATTCATTGAAAAAGAAAAAAAATAGTTTAAATCATCCTAGGTGCATCTTCTTAGTGGATTTGAGTCGAGTCTACACACCATCAGTTTCATCTCCACTACCTTTTGTCCTAAAGAAAAGCCATAAAAATTAACGCTTAAAGTAAAATTAACTTAGTAACTTTTTATTTACTAGGACTCTGAAACACCAATATACATCAGGCTAGTGTCTTGGAGTAGGAGAGTAATTAACTCTCCAAGACAGCAAAACCAAACAAGTAGCTCATCTTGTGGTAGGATAAATCCAACTGTTTCATTTGTACTCTGGGAAAGCTCCTCTTAAAGGAGAAGCATGAGACCGTGTCCGAACCAGTGAGGGGATCAATCCTTCTTCATTGGGAAAGACACCAGATACGCACATACTACAAACGGTAAACCTCGGATTATTGTCGAGGAACCTGGGGTCACTTGTCGGTAAACCTTAGATTATTATCAAGGAGCCGGCAAGGGGATTGAGCTTGTTACTCTGCCCTTGCGTGCTATCGGGTCGTAGACTCTTCCCCCAGGTATATTTGTTGCTGTTGGTGACCTTAGTGACCATTATCTTTAGGATTCTACCCGAGGTGACGGTGGAGGGAAGATCCCACTGTACCTGGAGCAGACGTCGGCTAAACTCACTTGGATTTTCCAAGGGGTTCACTTCACTTGAGACGGTTAAAGTGGAGGAACTTGTGCCAGTCTATTCATTAAGCAGGTTGCCGGGGTAACTGTTCCACCCACCACTTATGTACTGAATTCGGTGATGTTGGGCTTCATCACCAACTAGTGTTTTCGGTCCGGAAGGCTACTGTTTGTGTATGGTTTGACGCCCTAGATTCTTTAGGCGTGTGATTTGAATTTGTTTGATTCTTTAGAGACTTTAGGAGGTTTGCTTTGAGATTTTACTTTGTTTGCGTGTGCAGTAGTTAAAAGTTTTTAACTGTGGCTGAATTACCGAGACAGTCCCCTAGAATTCGGGGTCAGTCTCCTGAGGTTTTAACCGTGGCTGATTTGTTGAGGAGGTCTCGTAGACTTTGGGGCCAACCTCCTGAAGAAGTCCCGAGTCATTACGAAGGTTTGAAAGTCCTTGTAACTCCTAGTGGAAGTAAAGTAGGTTCACCTGAAGAAGGAGAGTCTTCGTTGGTAGTCCATCCAAATTACCAAAGTCTAGAAACAGGCTATAATCCTGAAGCTATTGCAGTTTCCGAGCTTGCTGGTAGTTTTTCATCTACTAGTGATATAGGCGAAGAACCTGAGGTATCTGAACCTATTACTCCAACTTCTAGTGCTCCTGATTCACCTAGGGAAGAAAGAGTCATCACCGAAAATCTTCCTTCTGGTTTGATAGCTATTGAAGAACTTGCTCCAGAAGAAGAAATAGGCGTCCCTATCCCTGAAGATCAACCTACTATTGATCTAAGGGAGCGTGAATCCATTTTTTAAATTCCACCTACAAGTACTACTTGGTATCTTTCGTTAACTAATTATTTGGACAACTCAGGGTCAAGTTTTTCTCCACCTTGTACTCCTTATCCACCTGGAGATATTTATACTCCTGTAAATATGTATGGTCAGTCGTTTATGTTTACTCAATCTCCTGAAGCTTTCTTGTACGTCGGTCATTCTGTTCCCTCTGGGTATCAGTCACTTTCTGGTACTTTTGCGGGAGCATCTCCTCAACCCATTGAACATGGGTCATTAACTGGAAACAATGGTAATAAACCGTTGGGTGTAGGAGACATTTACATGATGTCAGGTTCAATTCCCAGTTCTCAACCTCAAGGTGGCCAGTTACCGCCTGGGGGGCAGCCTCAATTAACGCCTGGGGGGCAACCTCAAGGTACACAAATTGCGTCTGGGGGGCAACCTCAGGGACAGTATGTACCCGTGGTGCAATACATTCCTCAAGGTCAACCCCAGCCTCAATATGTACCCCAAGGTCAACCTGAGTATCAATTTATACATCAAGGTCAACCCCAGTATCAGTACTTACCTCAAGGGTATCTACCCCAAGGTCAGTACTCGAGTCAAGGTTATCAACCACCCCAAGGTCAATCTTATATTCAAGGTACGGGAAATGTACCTTTCAATTATCAATCCTACCCTCAATCCGGTTATGGATCTCCATATCCTCAACCTGTCATGGGTCAATACCCCGGAATGAACATAGTGTGGGATCCATCGCAAGTTCAACAGGTATTGCAACCAAGTGTACAGTTGTCATCTCAAGCTGGACAACCCTTAGTTTCTGGTTCACCCCAGCAACCAGTCCAGTCTAATATTCAAACTTCTGTACCTTCAGTAGTTACTCAGTCGCCCATTGCACCTAGTACTCCATCTCAAACGACTGTTGCAACTACCGCAACATCTGTTCAGTCTACCGCACTTACTTCTGGAGTATCGACAGCTCCGGTTTCTACTGTCTCTGTAACTACTCCTCAGACATCTTTACCATTGTCTGGATCCAAGATTCAAACTACGGTTCAGATGCCTGTAGGACAACCTGGTTCAGAGCTCCGACCGAGCTCTCATCTTTTCCGCGCTTTGGGGTATTGATTTTATTACATGTAACCCTCACTCGGCCGGGGGGGCATGCATATATCATTCTTGTGGTTGATTATTTTACTAAGTGGGCCGAGGCGATGCCTACATTCGAGGAAGACGGCAAGACAGCTGCAATTTTCATATTCAATCACATTATTGCTAGGTTTGGTGTCCCACAAGCGATAATCACTGACCATGGGCGCCATTTTCGAAACGTTATGATGACAGAACTTACAGGCCAGCTTGGTTTGCGTCACGATAGCTCAACTCCTTATTATCCACAAGCCAATGGTCTGGTTGAGTCCATCAACAAAGTTTTAGTTATCATGATCTGACGGATCATTGGTATTCATCGGTCGAATTGGAACAACATGTTATTTTCCGCACTTTGGGCGTACCGAACCTCAGTGAAAACATCAACAGGGTTCACTCCTTTCCAACTAGTTTATGGTTTGGAAGTTGTGCTGCCCATTGAATGCGAAATCCCGTCACTTCAAATGGCTGTCAAATTACTTCCAGCTACTTCCAAAGAGGAGAAGCGTTTATTATACTTAGCTCAATTAGATGAGACTCGACGTGATGCTGCATTGGCAATCGAGACTCACGCAAAACGTATGAAAGCTCAGTATGATCGGAATGTGACCCCTCGAAATTTTTCGGAAGGAGACCTAGTGCTATTATATGATCAAGCTAACGATAAATTAGGTGCTGGAAAATTCGTTCCTATGTGGCATGGGCCCTATATTGTCAAGCGAAAGCTAGAAAAAGGGGCCTATGAGCTGGTTGACTTTGACGGGGACTCTTTGGGTAAACCCAGAAATGGACTTTACCTAAAGAGGTATTATGCTTAAATGATGGGTATGGAGATTTTAGTTAGGTTAGGTTTTTCTTTCTAGCTGGTGTGTTTGTTAGTTTAGACAGTGTGCTTAGCTTAGAAAGTGTGTTTTTCGTCGTTATTTTGCTTATCTTGGTTTTACGCTTGATGTTTGCAGATGTCGATGCCTCTCCAAACATACATTGGATTTGATGATGGTGCTTGTCGTAGTACACGGAATATCTCTTCCGCAGCTTGGGTTATCTATTCGCCCTCTGACGAGTTAGTTTCTATGCATGGGGTCAGCCTCGGTCAAACAACAAACAACATTGCAGAATACAATGCAGTGATTGAGTTATTGTCTGAATCTATTTCATTTGGGATTCAGAGTTTGATAGTGAGGCTAGATTCTAAACTCGTTGTATTACAGCTTAATAGAGTGTATGCCATTAGAAATCCAGTGTTATTAAGGTTATTTTTGAGAGTGCGTCTCTTGGAACGTGAATTTGATTACATTGAATATCAGCATATTCCAAGGTCTTTAAATACATTAGCAGATGCAATTGCTTCTCGAATGTTAAATAGACATTTGCGATAATCATACATGTAAATTTAAAAACATTTAATCACACATGTTTAACAAGATAAGCTGGTAATAATGATATATATAGATAGGAGTGTGTCAAAAAATACATCGTCTTCGATCATAGGTTGCAAAACACCTTATGATCGGCAAAAATGATAAGTACAAAAAACCAAAATGTCACATGTGTCTACAAAAACGACCATCCAATCACTGGTGATGCTCTCTATACGACACCACTGCACGGGCTACCCTACACAAGAACCTTCTAAAAGGTCCTGGGACTCTGACTACATAGCGCTGAAGCCTGATAGGATTATCATCTATAGTAGTCTCTGGTATATCTGCCGTCAGACGCTCTAGGTTTTGTTCCAACTCAGCTAAGGTCTCTATAGCCTCGTCCTGTGGGACCGGTGCCGGTGCAACTGGTTGTCTCCTCTCGAAAGGCCGGAGATTGGCTGGACGTCGTGGGCCTACATCTACATTTTGAAAATTGTCACTGTCAGTTTTGAGACGATATAAAAACAAAAAAAATAGATAATTTAAAAACTTGTGAAAAATGAAGTACCTGTGTCATCCCACTGTTCTCCCGGTGGAAGAATCATGTCCGGATCTCCACGAAAATCAACTCCGGCATAAGGAAAATCCTATATCAAAAAGACCTGGTCCTCTAACCAGTGAAAGTAATCCGGTCTAAATCGGACAACCTCCGTGCCCTCATCAGGATGACAGGCCATAACCGTAACCCATCGCACCAATTTAGGCTCTCGGTGAGGCCCAACCTCAACAGTGAGCTGCTGCGGGATCAACATCAAAACCCTCTCTAGAGCAAAACTCACAACTAAAGGCCCATAACCAAAAGTCTTTAGTTGCCCGTTTTTTGCCCTAGTCAGTTGGCCCTTTAAATTGGCCGACACAGCATCACAGCAGTTGAAAATGGTGCCTCGATAGCAGTCAATTGCCATCCGCATCTGGGATCCAGTGGCAATGTGCAAATCGGCAGCCCCGCAAAGTCTGGTAACGGTAAAGGCAATTACCATAAGTTCAGGTCGGGATATAGTTTTGATCTCTATCCCCCTCTCCTGGTTCTGATTATTGCACCACTCTAGACGGAGACAAGTGATGGACTGGCCACCCGGCCTAGTCCCGTACAGAGTCAATTGTTCGCCCCTTTTGGGCAAACCAGTGAGAAAATAAATGTCTGAGGGCTCTATCTCGAGCTGGTGCCCTCCAATGTAAAAGCACTGATCTTGAACGTTCCACCTTTCAACCAGCCACTCTAGAAAGCACACCTGGGCCCTCATGCCAGGTATGGCCCAGTATTTGTAAAGACCACATGCCTTCAAAGCATCAATGGAAGGTTGGTGATTAATGGCGGCCAAATCAACATCTTCGTGTTCTCTCTCGCGCCAATCAAGCATGGTGGGCAATCTACACACCATAAAACATCTGTTAGAGTCCATAAAATTAAAATTTTTTGGTCCATTTTGGAGAAATGGGGGTTTGAAAATCCTCTCCGCGGTGTACGCAGCCCGCCTTTAGAGACAGAGCGTATGTACGCAGGCTCTCTTAAGGCAAGCTGCGTACGCCTGACATTTTCCCAACTGAGAAAATGTCGGGGTACGCAGGTCACCAGTGGAGCACCTGCGTACCCCGAAAAGCGGACCTTGAAACCCCAAAGCCTCCAAAAAATGAAACTAGGGCCTAAAAACAAATTCTAAATGGATGGAAATGAAGAGGAGGATGTTGTAGAATACCTGATGAGACGGCGTTTGATTTTGACGGTCGGATTCTCCGCAATGTCCACCGGAAGTTTCTTGCCAAAAGCCCTTTTTCTCTGCTCAACAGTAAAATGGTAAAAATGAAATGGTAAAAGCCCTTTTTATTGGTTTTTTGAGTAAATAAATAGTAAATTTGTTTATTTTCCACCGTGAAAAGGTATTTTTCAAAGTATTTTTATCTATCTTTAAACAGGTATGAGTAATGTGTTGGTTTTTGTGCAGGATAAAGGATTTTAAGGGAAAATTGTCATTTTTCACAAACAAAAACATCAGAGTCATCTTTTAAGCCCTTTTATGACTCCTAAAACATGAAAAGATTGCCGAGCGTTTCTTTTACACTCGTTAAAACAAAATTAAAAGACTGTCCCCTTATAGCCCTTTTCTGACCGTAAAAACAGGAAAAGATTGCCGGATTTTTGTCGTTTCAAATTCGATATTGGAAATAAAACGACGTGTCCTTGATCGCTTTTTACTTTTCAGGTCAGAGGCACTAATCATGAAAGTACTCCTTGGTCACAGGATCAAGCTGTTCTCTCAAGTATTATTTTATACTTTTTCGGGCTTGGGAGACACAAATTTATGAAAAAGTTCAACCTTGGAGTCTTCTTAAGTTTTTTCAGACTCTCTAAAATTGAAAAACACTGAGTTTCTCCTATACTGGACTCGTTAAAATTTCACTGTAAAGGACCTGTTCGATTACAAATAGGAACGGACCACTCCTTCTTATGGTTCGAATCTAAAACTAAGTTGGACTCATCTGAAGGATGAGCTTATAATCAAGCATATGTTATCCTCCTCAAGCTTGTAAAAAATAAAGAGGTACTTGCCAGAAATGGTGGGGGAAAAGAGAGAAAAATAAGCCTATTTGTTATCCTTTGTCTCAGAAGAAACCTTATCACCACTCTTGAACACGACACTTTTCATTCACCTGGGTTGGGAAATCCTTTGCCTAACAGTTGATCAAACCACATTGAAAATCTTCAACCGGTTCCGGGTATTAACTTTGGGTCAATTGTCACCAAACCATCTGTCGTGTCGTTATGTGTTCAAGAGGTCACTGCAAATAAACCATTCATCTGCAAAATACCTGTCATCCATCTTGACCATCCCTGAGTTAGTCCTTACAACTACATTTCTTCAACTTGATTTATGATTTCGTGTTGTGGGCTTGCCCGCAACGGGTCGCCTTCTATCGACATCAGCACATTATCTAGAAGGATGACCTAGAAATCGTCAGTACCTTGAAATCTGCATGCATCAATGGCAGGTTTCTCGCCTTTGACGACAGTTTACATCATTGACTTTCGATCAAAGGATTCCGTGACATGTTCGACATCAACACATTCATTCACATCTCATGGATTGTACTGGGTACTTTGAGAACCATTGACATCACTGGTGGTCTCTCTCACACTTGTTAACAGTTTACATCATTGACTGGTAATCAAGTGGTTTCTACCATGTTCGACATCAACTCATTTATTCGCATGGATAGAATCGTACCATTTCGGGAAATAGAAATGAAGACCCTGGATCTAGTTTCCACCATCCAGGCTGCGAGGAGTTTTCTATTCATTATACAGTAGACTAATCATAAATAGATGGCTACGTCCATACTGTGTCTACAAGAGTCTATGATTATGATGTACTGCAAAATCATTTCTATGTCAGAGCAGTAGTTAGATTGTTAGTTAAAATTTTCAATCTGAGTATGGGAATGCCTACCTCAGCGATGATATGATCTTACATATGTATTTTGTGTTGAATATTTGCAGGTTCCGACTGGGCTCTCCACAAGATAATCCTTGAAATGATAAAGTGATTCACCCTTCCTAGATGATATGAAACCCTAATCTACTATAGGCTTCGCACTTTAGGGGGCAATCTGTTACACTAAAATTTGTCACCATGACTATTTGCAGTTAGTATGGCTCCATCAACCGTCATACTATCCTCCTTGGCAAGTCTCATACCTCTGCTCCTCATGTCAAACTCCAAGAAAGAGATAAAGTCCTTAAAAAGTCAATTAACTCTGGTTACGCAGTTTCTCTTAACCTTACCTACGTGTACGCACCCCAAGTTCACATTACCTGCGTACTTGTACACTCTGTCTGTAAAGGGGAGGGTGTGTACTCCTATAAAGGTCAAAAGGCGTGGGTTTTACTTCAAAAAAGTTACTTGTGGTCGATTCTAGAGCATTATAGAAGTTTGTTTGACGTGTATTGAGCGCCTCCAGATGGTTCATGTATCCCAAAGAAAGAGGAACTTATCCCATGAAGAGGGGAGCTATCCCATTGAAATAGGGGCTTATCCCATTCATGGTGGACCTGATTAACTTCCTCCAAAGCATTATAAATATAGGCATTGGGCCAGAGGGAGGGAAGGTTGAAAGCTGAACATTCCTAAGGGTAGATGCTGCTGAAATTAGGACTCCCTTATAGAGCTTGAGAGGAGAGATTCCCATCCTTTCTTAGCTTCATTTGGAAGTGGGTGAGCTGATCAAAGTAAAGAAGAACTCTTGCTGGGCCCTGGGAGGGACCTGCACAACACCAAGGCACTGGTTGTAATGGTTTCTTTTGTCTCCACTTAATACAATTAAGCTCATTTTTCTCAACAAGTTGTTATACATAATTTGTTTCATATACTCCTTGGTATTTATGATGAATATGTTTTATTTTATGAGTTATTCAGGTGCTATGTAATCGTTTTCTTGTTAGTGAATGCAGGTTTCGAAGAGAAGGAGGAGCTCATCCAGATCGGAGAGGCTGGACTGCTACAAACAGCGTGGGACTAAAGGTATGTTTTAAACACCTGACTACTTGTATTCTAAATGCATATTTAGGGAAAGATAGTGTTTAATTGTCTTGTTTGTCACTAGAAAGCCTTAGCTTCTAGGGAGGTCGGTTTTGTCTGCAAAATTGACTCTTTCCGCATGACAGAGAGCAATGCTAGCTAGCTTGAAGCTTCTGAGATGGTTCTTCTTGTTTGTACACCTGCCTCTTTCTACCCCAAAATTTTAGTTTCTGGATGATTCTTCTGAACGTACCTGGATGGAGACTTTTCTTCTATCCTTAAATGTTCTTCTGGTGCCTCATGGGTTTCTTCTTCATCATGAATCTGATTTGATGTTGAAGGATAGTCCTCATCATCTTCAAAATCTTCAGATTTTACTTGCCTAGGAGTGTTTCATTCTCCATCAACCACTACATCAATACTTTCAACAATTTTTCCAAGTCTTTTATTGTAACACTTATATGCTTTGCTGTGGGGATAGTAACCAAGTAGAATGCCTTCATATGCTCTAGGTTCAAACTTGCCAAGATTTTCATCAGTCTTTTTAATGTAGCATTTGCTTCCAAAAATCTTGAAGTATTTTACCATGGGAGTCTTACCATACCAAAGTTCATGAGGAGTCTGAGTGCTGTTTACCCGGACATTTGTCTTGTTAAGAATAGTAACTGTAGCAAATGTGGCTTCACCCTAGAAGGTTGCGGGAATTCCAGATTCATCAAGCATAGCACAAGCCATTTGTTGAACCATTTTGTTCATCCTTTCCACTACTCAATTTTGTTGAGGAGTCCTTGCAGTAGAAAATTCCCTTCTTATTCCATGTTCTTCACAAAAATCGAAAAATTAATTTGAGGTAAATTCCCCTCCTCGATCAAACCTGAGGCATTTGATTCTGCGATCTGATTCATTTTCTACCAAGGCTTCGAATGATTTGTACTTTTCGAAAGCTTCATCTTTATGCTTCATAAGTCCTATCCAACACATCTTGGAAAAGTCGTCAATGAACAATATGAAGTATTCTTCTCCTCGAGGTGACCTTTTCCTAGATGGACCACATACATCAGTATGGACAAGTTCAAGTGGCCTGCTCACTTATCCTTCCTTCTCAGGGAAATTAGTTCTGGTTTGCTTACCAAATTGACAGGATTTGCATATTGTATTGTCTGGAATTCTGATGTCAGGAAGATGACAAACCGTCTGATATTTGCATGCTTTCCTTATCTGAGAGAAACTTAGATGCCCCAGTCTTCTGTGCCATAGCCAGTGTTCATCATTTTTGCTTAAATAGCATTGTTGTTGTCCTCCCTTTAGTATGTATAAATTATTTGGAGTTCTTATGCCTTTGATCATTATTTATCCTGTATCAAGCTCACGAACAATACATCCATTTTATCGAAAAATTACCTCATTTCCTTGATCACGCATCTGACTAACACTTAATAGATTATGCTTTAAACCATCAACATACATAACATTTCCAGCCTTGACCTTTTCTTTCAAAAGAACAAAACCTTTACCTTTTATGAGAGCAGGGGTTCCATTTCCAAATGAGACCTTCTTTTATTTTTCTAAGGCACTATATGACTGAAGTTTTTCTTTATCACCTGTCATATGTTTCGAGCATCCACTGTCAATGTACCATTGATTTTCCTATCCTTCTGCATATAAGGCTATCCAACATCTTTCTGGTTGTGATTCTTTCTTTTTCCATGTTTTGGGACTTAATGAAACTTGTTCCTTCTGAGTTGTTTGCCAAAACCTACTCTTGCATTCAGAATCTTCATGACTGAAATTGTTACAAATAGAACATTCTATTTCATTCTCAAGTGCAGAAAAGTTATTGTAGGTCCTTTTCATGATTCCAGTCATACTTCTTTGTTTTTGAGCTTCTCTAGTCATGATGGTCTTGTAGGCAACACATTGAGCAGCTTTGTGACCAAAGTTATGACAAGAGAAACATTGGCCATTGAAGAAATTTCTGCAATTATCAAACCTACTGACCAAATGATTGTAGTTTCCATTGACATCCATTCTTGAGGCAAATTGAGAATGATTTACCTGAGGTCGGTTGTAGCTTCTATTCATCCTTGAAGTAGATTGCCCCTGATTTACCTGGTAATCTTTGTTCATTCTTGAAGTAAATTGTCCTGCATTATGCTTTTGCTGTCGATTGTCAACTTGTTCACTTCCCTTGCAGCATCAAGATAACTTTTGGATGTGGATGGCTTTTGAGCTTGCTTCTGAGCTTGAGATGCTTCTTCAGTATATCCAAGACCTGTCCTGATTAGAGGAGAATGCTGCACTTTGAAAATCTCATCTAAGGTTTCAGATCCTCTAGCAAATTTAAGATTAAGAGCTTTTGATTTCTCAATATCTTTTCTAAGTCCCACAATCTCACATTCTAACTTTTCATTGTGTTTTTCCCTTTCAACAAGTTGAAATGTCAGAGTGTCGATAATCATATTTTTCTCTTCTAAACAAATTTTGAGCTTAGAAATTTCTTCATAAAGACCTTCTTCATCTACAACATCTAAGAAATCATCATCTTCAAAAGCCATCAAAAGTCTATAATCATTACCTTGTTCATCTTCATCACTATTTGAATATCCATCACTATCTTCATGTGTATAATAGCTCTTCTTACTTATATTATGTTTTCTGTTCCATCTAACTGGTTCCTTACCTTTGTCAAGTTTATCTTTATGAGGACACTTGGCAGCATAGTGACCGACTCTTCCACAAGCAAAGCATTTGAAAGGCAACTTACCTCTGAATCTTCCAGCTCCCCTTTGAAGGTTCTTGACAAAGTTTGATTCTTCCTCTTCTTCTTACATATGTCTTGACTCATTGTAATCTCCTTTTCCTCAGGCTTTGAATGCAGCTTCTCTCCTGTCTGATGGTCCCCCTTTTCTCATTTCATAAGCAGTTAGAATTCTGTGCAGTTGTGACATGGTAAGGCTCTATAGTTTCTACTTTTCTTCTATGGCAGACACTTTTAAGTCAAACATAGGAGACAAAGATCTTAGAACCTTGTCAACCAAAACAACTTCTTTTATTTCTTCACCCAAGTTTTTCATACAATTCACAATCTCATCTATACGTAGGAAATAGTTAGCCACGCTTTCATCATTGTACATTCCAAGATTTTCATACTGAATCCTGAGAGTTTGTAGTTTTTCTCTTTTTACCTGTTCATATCCTTCATAGCTCAGAACGATATTGTCCCATATTTCTTTTGCGGTTCTGAGATGATAACCTTGACGAATTCTAATTGGGATAGACTCCCTAATAGAGTATTGACAGCCTTTGCATTTGTTTCATACTGCTTCTTACCAGCCGTATCTGTAGGAGTTGCTGATGGAAATGTGTATCCTGTTTCCACAATATCCCAAACTTTTGTACCAAGAGATTGAAGATAGGCAGTGACTCTTACCTTCCAATAGATGAAGTTTCTCCCATCAAAAATTGGTGGCCTGATTGATGCTTCCTTTTCGTAGTTGCTCATGATGATAGATCTTCCTTCAAGCGATCAAGCTTCTTCTGAAGGACCCGCTCTAATAGCAATTGTTGGAAATAATACTAAGAGGGGGGGGTGAATCAGTATTATCAGATCAATAAATTTTCAATTCATGCAAAGATTTGTATACGCTACTTCAGTTAAATAAAACCACGTGTATACGCAACTGTGTATAAAGCAACCAACGTATACTCAGTAAGCTTATAAATCAGTTAGTTACTTCTTTAATGCGTGCATTAGAACATTATTAACTATCTGATCAGTAACCAGGAGCAGTAAAGAATAACAAATCATCACACATATACAGCACACATGAACACCAAGATGTAAGGTGCAAACCCAATGTGGGTGAAAAACACCTACTGCAATATGTCTCTATCTTCTTTTGAATTAGAAACTTCTTTTTACAATGATTTTGTACTGGTGTAGTCTTATACCAGTACGCAGGCTTCTGCCTGCAGAAGGCTACTACCTTCTTGTTGGCATTATGATTCTGGTATGGCTCTATGTTACAGATGTTGTACTTGATGGCAACACCCTCAAGTGGCAATGCTCTGATCAGGCTCTCAAAATGTTGAAAATTAAGAAGTACGCAGGAGAATAGTTCAGAAGATGCGTACACGCAGGTACACCGTGAAGGAACTGCGGCCACCCATGTAGGTCACCCGTTCAGAGGGTGCGTACCCCCAGTTTCCCTTACTTCAAGGCAGAGAAGCGCGTTCACGTGGGGTTTCCTATGTTTGGCCCATGGTATTTAGCCCGCCGCTCTTGATTCTATGGTTTTGGCCTGTGGTATTGTTTTATATTATTATTATTATTGAGCCCCATGTTTTTGGGCCCCTTGTATTGGTTATCTATGGTATTGATCCATGATTTTAGGAGGAGCTTTCCTATATAAAGCAAAGGAGATCACTTGGCTATGTATCTTTTGAAAATTGAATATCTTAAGATCTGAAATATTGGGTTATTGTTTTAAAAGCTTGATCTATATCAAAGTGAAGTTTAAAGCGAATATGTGAAGGGTGATCTCTCGAGCGCATGATCAGATCTGGGGATCTGACAAACTGTGGCACACTGGTGAACTGCCAATTCGGCCCTAATCAGAAGTACGCAGGTGATTAACAGTGCAAGTGCGTGGGTACGCAGAGGAGAAACAGGAGAGCTGCGTGGGTACATAGAGCAGAAGAAGGAGAACTGCGTGGGTACGCAGAGCAGAAGAAGGAGAACTGCATGGGTACGCAGAGCGACAGAGGTTCAGGTGCGTACGCACAGTAAATGTACGCGGCGCGATAGTGTCTATGAGTGCATGGCTACAGTAACAGTACGCGGCGCGATAGTATCTCTAGGTGCGTACCTACTGTAACAGTACGCAGCGAGATTGAAGAAGCAGTGCGTGGGCACGCGGTACAACAGAAGGCTCTCTGCGGGTATACGCAGGGAAACAAAAGGTGAAGTGCGTAGCGACGCAGGCCAGAGAAAGAAAAACTGCGTATCTGTCTTAAGATCTTCTGTTGACTGAATTTTTCTGTTGATAAGGTGTTCAGGGTTTAGTTCTGTTATTGTTGATTTGGTTGTTGCAGTTGACTGTGAAATTTACATGTACTTGATGATCATTTCATGTGTATGGATCCAGTTTGAAAATTTATGAAAAGTGGTCCTTGTAAGAAAAGAAGTAGGGGGTTGTAGCTCCCTTCCAGGAGAGACTAGAAAACGAGAGAGAGTTGTAGCACTCTGCAGGTTGCAGCCTGTGTACTGGTAAAGGACTGCACCAGTACAAAATCATTGTAAAAGGAGTTTCTAATTTGAAAGAAGATAGAGACATATTGCAGCAGGTGGTTTTCACCCACATTGGGTTTCCACCTTATATCTGGTGTTCTTTGGTGTGACTATCTGTTTTTCTTGTTCATTCTATTATTTTATGGTACTGATATGCAAAAATAATTCAAAGTGTAAATAAGGAAGATTTGTTAAAAGAACTTGATAATACTGATTCACCCCCCCTCTCAGTATTATTTCCAACAATTGGTATCAGAGCAGGTCCTTCAGAGAAGCTTGCTTGCTTGGAGGAAGATCATTCATCATGAGCAACTACGAAAGGGAAGCATCAATCAGGCCACCTATCTTTGATGGGACAAACTTCAATTATTGGAAGGTAAGAGTTACTGCCTATCTTCAATCTCTTGGTACAGAAGTTTGGGATATCATAGATACAGGCTACGCTTTTCCTTCAGCTACTCCTACAGATTCGGCTGAGAAGAAGAAATATGAAACAAATGCTAAAGCAGTCAATACTCTGCTAGGATGCTTATCTCAAACAGAATTCGTAAAGGTTATGCAATATAAATCCGCAAAGGAAATATGGGACAAGATTGTCTTGAGCTATGAAGGAGATGAACAGGTAAAGCGTGCTTAACTTCAAACCCTCAGGATTCAGTATGAGAATCTCAGAATGTATAATTATGAAAGTGTGGCTAACTATTTTCTTCGGGTAGATGAGATTGTTAATTGCATGAAAAACTTGGGTGAAGAAATAAAAGAGGCTATTGTGGTTGAAAAAGTTCTAAGATCATTGTCCCCCAAGTTTGAATCTAAAGTGTCTGCAATAGAAGAAATGGAAAATCTACGGATTCTTACTATGTCTTAGCTACACGGAATTCTAACTGCTTATGAAATGAGAAATGGAGGTCCTTCAGACAGAAGAGAAGCTGCTTTCAAGGCTTCAGGCAAAGGAGATTATTATGAAGCAAGTCACGTGCCAGAAGAAGAAGAAGAAGAAGAATCAAATTTTGTCAGAAATCTTCAAAGGGGTTCTGGAAGGTTCAGAGGTAAGTTACCTTTTAAATGCTTTGCTTGTGGAAGAGTAGGTCATTATGCTGCAAAATGTCCTTATAAGGATAAAGGAAAGGAACCTGCTAGATGGAACAAGAAACAGAGTGCAAATAAGAAAAGCTACTACACTCATGTAGTGATGGTCTATCAAATAGTGATGAAGATGAACGAGGTAATGACTATAAACTGTTAATGGCATTTGAAGATGATGATTATATGGATGCTATAGATGTGGATAGCCTTTATGAAGAAATTACTAGACTCAAGAGATGTATAGAAGAAAAGAATATGATAATTGATACTCTACAATTTCAAATTGATGAAAAGGAAAAACATCTTGAAAAATTAGAAGGTGAAATTGTTGGTCTTAGAGAAGAGATTGAGAAAACAAAAGCTATTAATCTTAAGTTTGTCAAAGGATCTAAAACTTTGGATGAGATTATCAATGTACAGCGTTCTCCACTAAACAAGACAGGTCTGGGCTATAATGGAGAAACTTCTCAAGCATCCACCTCAAAAAATTATCTTGATGCAGCAAGAAGGAATGAGCAAAAGCACAATGGAGACCATCAGGTAAAGCAGGGACGAATTGCAAACAGAGACTATCAGGGGCAATCCGTCTTAAGGGTGAACAAAAGCTACAACCAACCACAGGTAAAATCTTCTCAATTTGGTTCAAGAATGGATGACAATAGAAATTACAATCATTTGGCCGGTAGATTTGGTAACCGCAGAAGTTTCTTCAATGGACAATGTTTCTCTTGCCATAACTTTGGTCACAAAGCAGCTCAATGTGTTGCATATAAAACAATCATGACTAGAGAAGCTCAAAAACAAAGAAGTATGACCGAGATTACAGAAAGGACCTATAACAACTTTTCGGCTCTTGAAAATGAAGTTGAATGTTCTATTTGCAATAACTTTGGTCATGAAGATTCTGAATGCAGGAGCAGGTTTCAGCAGACAAAGGAACAAGCCTCAAGCACCAAAACATGGAGAATAAAGGAACCACAAACAGAAAGATGTGGGATAGCATTTTATGCAGAGGGACAGGAAAATCTATGGTACATTGACAGTGGATGTTCGAAGCATATGACAGGTGATAAAGAAAAACTTGAGTCATATTCTGATCTAGAAAAGGGAAAGAAAGTTTCTTTTGGAAATGATACTCCTGCAACTATAAAAGGAAAAGGCACTGCTCAGTTAAAAGAAAAGGTCAAGGCTGGAATGTTTTGTATGTTGATGGATTGAAACATAATCTTCTAAGTGTCAGCCAGATGTGTGATCAAGGAACCGAGGTGATATTTAGAACAAATGGATGTCTTGTTTGTGATCTTGATATAGGTAAAATGGTGATCAAAGGTAAAAGAACTCCAAATAATATATACATATTTGAAGAAGGACAACAACAATGCTATCTAAGCAAGGATGATGAACACTGGTTATGGCATCGGAGGTTGGGGCATCTAAGCTTTTCACAAATAAGGAAAGCATGCAAATATCAGGCAGTTCGCGATCTTCCAGATATCAAAATTCCAGACAACACCATATGCAAATCATGTCAGTTTGGAAAGCAAACCAGAACTAACTTTCCAGAGAAGGAAGGATCAGCTAGCATGCCTCTTGAGCTAGTAAATACAGATACATGTGGTCCATTCAGGAAAAGGACACCTCGAGGAGAAGAATACTTGATATTATTCATTGACGATTTCTCCAGGTTTGTCTGGTTAGGACTTATGAAGCACAAATATGAAGCATTCGAAAAATTCAAATCCTTCAAAGCCCTGGTTGAAAATGAATCAGGACACAAAATTAAGTGCCTCAGATCCGACAGAGGTGGGGAGTTTACCTCAAATGAATTTTTCGATTTCTGTGAAGAACATGGGATAAGAAGAGAATTCTCTACAGCTAGAACTCCTCAGCAAAATGGAGTTGTGGAAAGAATGAACAGAACAGTCCAACAAATGGATCGTGCTATGCTTGATGAGTCGGGAACTCTCGCAACTTTCTGGGGTGAAGCTGCACATGCTGTGATTGTTATTCTCAACAAAACAAATGTCCAGGTGAACAACACTCAAACCCCTCATGATCTTTGGTGTGGTGAGACTCCTTCGGTAAAGCACTTCAAAATCTTTGGGAGCAAATGTTATATTAAGAATACTGATGAGCAACTTGGCAAACTTGAACCTAGAGCAGATGAAGGCATTCTTCTTGGTTATTCTCCACATAGCAAAGCATACAAGTGCTACAATAAAAGACTTGGCAGAATTGTTGACAGCATTGATGTAGTGGTTGATGAGAAGGGATACATCCCTAAGCAAGTACATCATGAAGACATCGAAGAAGATGAAGGCTACCCTCAAAGACAGAATGATGAAGAAGAAGAACCTCACGAAGAACCATAGGAGCAGACAAGAATAGAAGAGAAGACTCCATCCAGATATGTTCAGAAGAATCATCCAGAATCTCAGATTGTGGGGCAGAAAGAAGCAGGTGTACAAACAAGAAGAAAAATTGCAGAAGCTTCAAGCTATTTGGCATTACTCTCTTCCACTGAACCACAAAATGTGAAAGAGGCATGCAAAGATGAATGTTGGGTCAAAGCAATGGATGAAGAACTTGAGCAGATCAAAAAGAATAACACTTGGGAGTTGGTTCCTAGACCAAAAGATAAGAATGTTATAGGGACAAAATGGGTCTTCAAAAATAAATTGAATGAAAATGGAGAAGTAATTAGAAACAAGGCCAGACTTGTTTGTAAAGGGTATGCACAACAAGAAGGAATAGATTTTGAAGAAACCTTTGCTCCTGTTGCAAGACTTGAGGCCATCCGAATGTTCCTTGCTCTCTCCAGCTTTCAAAACTTCAAAGTATTTCAAATGGACGTGAAATCAGCCTTTCTGAATGGAGACTTGGAAGAAGAAGTATACATTGAGTAGCCAGATGGGTTCATTCTTGGAAATGATCCAAATCTTGTATGCAGATTGAAAAAGGCTCTCTATGGTCTCAAACAAGATCCAAGGGTTTGGTACTATCGTTTGGATAAATATCTTCATCAACAAGGTTTTTCAAAAGGATCAACAGATAGCAATCTTTATATAAAAGTTGAAAATGACAAATTGCTAATACTTGTTGTGTATGTAGATGACATTATCTTTGGCAGCAATGAAGAAGCTATGAGTCAAAGCTTTGCCTTGGTGATGCAGAAAGAATTCGAAATGTCCTTGCTGGGAGAACTGACATATTTTCTTGGTTTGCAAATCCAACAAAAAGAAGGAGGGATCTTTTTGTCTCAAACCAAGTATCTCAAACAGATTTTGAAGAAATATGGCATGGAAGATGCAAAACCAGTATGTACACCCATGGTCACAGGATGTAGCCTCAGTGCAAATGATGAATCTGCAGCAGTGCATCAACCAACCTACAGATCTATGATTGGAAGTTTACTTTATCTGACAGGTACCCGACCGGACATCATGCATGCAGTTGGAATAGTTGGAAGATTTCAGGAAAATCCGAAGGAGACTCATCTTCAGGCAGTGAAGAGAATTTTCAAATATCTTCAAGGGACTCAAAATTATGGCTTATGGTATCCTAGAGATACAGATCTCACACTTCATGCTTATACAGATGCAGATTGGGCCGGAAGCGTGGATGACAGGAAAAGCACAAGTGGTGGTGCGTTCTTTATGGGTTCCAGAATAGTATCTCGGTTCAGCAAGAAACAGAGTTCGATTGCCTTGTCTACAGCCGAAGCAGAATATGTTGCTGCTGCATCTTGCTGCACTCAACTCCTTTGGATGATGCAGACTTTGCAGGATTTTCAAATCACTTGTACACCACCTATCCCCATCTTATGTGATAACACAAGTGCAATCAACATCTCAAAGATTCCTGTCATGCATTCAAAAACCAAGCACATACCAATCAAATATCATTTTCTCCGGGAACAAGTGCTTGAACAGAAGGTCAAGTTGGAGTATGTTCCTTCTAAGGAACAAGTTGCTGATATACTCACCAAACCATTGCCCAGGGAGACTTTTGAATACCTCAGGCAAAAGATGGGGGTTGTTGATGCATCATCTTATTGTTGAAACTCTTCTGATTGATGGTTGTACGCATGGTTCATCTGGGGTATATGCGTACATGTGGTGGGTTGCGGATTGGTTGAAGATTGAATGGCACAGGTTCAGGGGGAGCATATAATGCATTGTTGGCATTATGGAGGATGTACAGAAGGAGATCATGGATGCTGGTTTGATTATAGCTGCAATGTCTCTATCTCTTTCATGGTCATTTATGGTGTTTTGGTGGATTATGGTTCTTCTTTGCAGATCTGGTTCATATTCAGGGGGAGCATGTTCTTAGGGGGAGCATAACCCTTTGCCCTTGATGTCAAAAGGGGGAGAATGAAGCTGAAAATTTTGAGGTTGCCATCAAGTCCAAAGGGGGAGATTGTTTGCATTATGATTCTAGTATGGCTCTATGTTACAAATGTTGTACTTGATGGCAACACCCTCAAGTGGCAATGCTTTGATCAGACTCTCAAAATGTTGAAAATTAAGAAGTACGCAGGATAATAGTTCAGAAGATGCGTTCACGCAGGTACACCATGAAGGAACTGCGGCCACCCATGCAGGTCACCCGTTCAAAGGGTGCATACCCCCAGTTTCACTTACTTCAAGGCAGAGAAGCGCGTTCACGTGGGGTTTCCTATGTTTGGCCCGTGGTATTTAGCCTGCCGCTCTTGATTCTATGGTTTTGGCCCGTGGTATTGTTTTATATTATTATTATTATTGAGCCCCATGTTTTTGGGCCCCTTGTATTGGTTATCTATGGTATTGATCCATGATTTTAGGAGGAGCTTGCCTATATAAAGCAAAGGAGATCACATGGCTATGTATCTTTTGAAAATTCAATATCTTAAGATCTGAAATATTGGGTTATTGTTTTAAAAGCTTGATCTATATGAAAGTGAAGTTTAAAGCGAATCTGTGAAGGGTGATCTCTCGAGCGCATGATCAGATCTGGGGATCTGACAAACTGTGGCACACAGTGAAACTGCCAATTCAGCCCTAATCAGAAGTACGCAGGTGATTAACAGTGCAAGTTCGTGGGTACGCAGAGGAGAAACATGAGAGTTGTGTGGGTACGCAGAGCAGAAGAAGGAGAACTGCGTGGGTACGCAGAGCGACAGAGGTTCAGGTGCGTACGCACAGTAAATGTACACGGCGTGATAGTGTCTATGAGTGCATGGCTACAGTAACAGTACGCGGCGTGATAGTGTCTCTGGGTGCGTACCTACTGTAACAGTACGCAGCGAGATTGAAGAAGCAGTGCATGGGCACGCGGTACAAAAGAAGGCTCTCTGCGGGTATACGTAGGGAAACAGAAGGTGAAGTGCGTAGCGACACAGGCCAGAGAAAGAAAAACTGCGTATCTGTCTTAAGATCTTCTGTTGACTGAATTTTTCTGTTGATAAGGTGTTCAGGGTTTACTTCTATTATTGTTGATCTGGTTATTGCAGTTGACTGTGAAATTTACATGTACTTCATGATCATTTGATGTGTATGGATCTAGTTTGAAAATTTATGAAAAGTGGTCCTTGTAAGAAAAGAAGTAGGGGGTTGTAGCTCCCTTCCAGGAGAGACTGGAAAACGAGAGAGATTTGTAGCTCTCTGCAAGTTGCAGCCTATGTACTGGTAAAGGAATGCACCAGTACAAAATCATTGTAAAAGGAGTTTCTAATTTGAAAGAAGATAGAGACATATTGTAGCAGGTGGTTTTCACCCACATTGGGTTTCCACCTTATATCTGGTATTCTTTGGTGTGACTATCTGTTTTTCTTGTTCATGCTATTATTTTATGGTACTGATATGCAAAAATAATTCAGAGTGTAAATAAGGAAGATTTGTTAAAAGAACTTGATAATACTGATTCACCCCCCCTCTCAGTATTATTTCCAACACTTCTCTCGTTTTCCAGCTTCTTCTGGAAGGGAGCTACTACCCCCTTAGCTCTTGTACTAGCTGGTGTAGGTGCTTACCTATAGAAGGCTGCGACCTTCTCTTTTCTTCCAAGGACCACATTTCATAAATTTTCAAACTGAATCCATGAATAAAATCAATCAACCAACAAATATATCTGCTTCAACCAAACTCCTTTGTACAACCAAATACTGAATCAACCAATCACTTCTCAGAATGCTGTAACCAGAAAACAGTAACAGTAACCAGACACCAATTCTAAACCCAGAACACTGCAGCAATAAACAAAAACAGCTAAAGCAAATTTCATGGGATGTATGCTACTTCAAAATGAGAAACATGCGTACATACGCAGCTGTATCAAGAACAACCAGCGTATACGCTGTCTTCTTTTGCTGAACCTGCGTGCATACACGCCTATGCTGCGCCGAACCTGCGTACAGATTTATAAAAGATAATTCACCCTTTTTCTTAATTAGACGTCAGTTATACCCAAGTTACCAGATTTATAGATCAAAATCATGCACCAATTATGATAGATCAAAAACACACAATGATACTACTATTCAAGCCTTAAGATCATAAGAGCTTATCTATCTTGTAACGCTCAGGTTCCTCCTTGATTCAGATCCAGCTGCACATCACAACCAGTCACCAGTATTCCAGATCTTGCTCCTCTTTAGATATTCAACACTTGAGACAATACACTTCCCAAATGATCTCCTTTCCTTTTTATAGACTAGGCCTTATTCAAACCATGGTCCAAAACCATTGAGAACCAATACAAGGGACCCAATACCAGGGTTCAACACTTTGAATGCAATACCAAGGACCAAAACCATAGGTTCAAATATGTCGGACTAAATACCATGGACCATTCATAAGTTTTCCACATGTACGCACTTTTCTTTGCATGAAAGTGCGTGCATATGCATATGCACCTTTTGATCATCAATCCCACGTGTATACACGACTTTGTTAAGAGTAACTTGCATATATATCTTTTTCTTTCATTATGAACTGTGATCTGCCATTTGAGTGAGTTGCCATCAAGGACAACACTTTTGCCATAGTGCCATAGTGCCAACCTATGTCATAATTCCAACACGTGGAGTTACTCAAATCATGTGATCTACAGAGATGTCTTAAATCAAAAGGTAATAAAGATCATTCAATTGCTATAAGATAATAAATTGTTTAAATATAACTATTTTGACTAAATAGTTAAAGAAAATAATTATGGAAAATATATATATATATATATATATATATATATATATATATATATATATATATATATATATATATATATATATATATATATATATATATATATATATATATATATATATATATATATATATATATATATATATATATATATATATATATATATATATATATCACGTATTCAATAAGAAATTACAGTTGAAAAATTTATACAAAAGTTCTTTGATGTTTAAACTATAACTCGGATTTCCTACATAACACAATACAAGAAAGAGTACTACTAATTCATAAACGAAACACGATCATAAGATAAAAGTACCATATATGAAAAGTCCGTCTCATGAGACCAACAATATTGATACACTTCCTTTCAATCAAATATACCCTAAGGGTACAAAAATGAAATTTCAGTAGAGTATGCTTCAATATTCAAGAAAATTAGATCATGTTCCAATTATCTCATCAAAACATTCACAAAAGTATAGAAGTGAAATCTCTTGCAAATTGTTTTTGATAAAATTTTGGACCCCTCTTTGAATGCATGAGAGAGGTTTAAATACTATAATACCTGTTTCAAAAATAGATTATTACAAAAAAAGGTTGAGGATGTTTCAAACAACATTCCTCAGGGTAAGAAAAATAAAAACTAAAAATATAAAGTAAACTGATGACAAGCTTCTTCAAATTGAATTATCTTAGTCGACCACTTGGTCCCTAAGATTGCCGATATCCTACGAATATGACATCTGAGAGAGCTAACACGGTTTTTTGTGAAGAACTAGTTAAACATTGTAGATTCATCCATTGGCTATGTGGTTTTACTGAACACTACCAGTATGTCTCCCAGTCAAGTTTGGACAGTTGTTTGATTGCTTCCTCTTTGGTTTTGGCTATTTCTTTCCACTGTTGTTCTAGTTGTTTGATGTTTCGGAGAGCCCCTCATATGCATTCTTTAACAAGTTTGGCACTGTGAAGATTTTCATTCACAGCCTCAATTATGTTGTTTGTTGTACCTGATGTTGTTGCCATTGCACTTTCTACCTGCTTTAACTGTGTATCCCAATATGAAAATATAATTTCTTTATGGGATTCTTCTATCTTTGGCATATTAGCTTTTCTTCCTTCATCAAATTCCTTTCAGGGAATAAATTATGAAAACTTTTTATATATTTATTCATATTCAAATCTTAGATCAATCACTTCGTTAGTCAATTTATTACTTGTTTCAGAGTAGGGATTGATCTGTGAGATCTTTCGATAAAACATCTCTTGTTGTTATGTCAATAGGGAATTTAGCTTGATTTCCTCTTTAATAAACTCATACTTTTTAGGGTTATCATTCAATCTGTCTACCATGGCATGCATTTGGAAAATATGTGAGTCTTTCTCTGACATCCTTTCCTGGTGTTGTAACCTCATTTGTTTAAAATCCCCTTGAAGTTGCACTACCTGATTTTCTGCTTGCTCATTGGTACTTTGTTACTCTTGTCCCAATTCTATTCTAGTAGTTGTATTATTTTTTCTTTTTCTTTAAGAAGAAGTCAAATCTCTACTTCTTTATCAACGGTTGCGGTGTCATAGGTGCCTACAAAGAGTGAAAACTTTGTAAGGTTATCAGATGGATCAATAGGAGTGTCCTTCCATACAACTTCCATTGATTCATTCTCAATGGTTTCAACTGTTGTCATGTCTAACTTCCTCTTATTTCTTTGTCTTTTTACCACAACCTTGTGTGTAGGGCTGTAAAATATATCAAGGGATGTATTTCTTCAATTTTTAAGACAATTTCATAAGTGGGGAATGTTTGGATGACCTCAATATCTTGAGTGTTTATAACTCCTTGCTCTCTTGTCTCTAGATTTGTTACCTGTTGAGTCTGTTTCGGGGTTTGGAATCTAGATGACCCCTCAAGACTTGCCCCTGTTTGGAGTTTCTGATTGAATTTCTCCCATTCCTTCTCTAGATCAATAACTGGAATATTCCCTTTTTGAGCCGATGTTGAGTCAACCTCTATATATTTCTTGGCCAAGGCCTTTTTCTGTCATTTCCTCAGTATTTCCTTCTTTATTCTTCTCAAAATATTTATTGGGACTTTTTTATTCACTCTAAGATTGTTGCTCTAAATGTTCTGACCCTGGGTTGATTTTTCTTGTGATTCTTCATTAGAATTCTCCTCAGAACTTCCCTTCAGGCTCACGCTGGGAGTAAGTTCTCTTATTTGTTCAATTTGTAATAGGTCCAATGGGACCTTCAACAATATTTTATTTATGTATACATGGAAAGCATTGATATCATTTGGGCTTAATTGTAGTGATGCTAAATGCAAGACCTTTGTAAATGATTCGGCTACCTAGAAGAGGTCATCAAATGGATCCTCCTCATGTGTAAACTACCTAATTTTAATCATGGTAGTGAAGTCTTTGGCAACTTGGTTTGGGACAAACTATTGACCTAGAATCATGGCTAGTTTTAGAGATGTAACATTCTCTATTTCTTTCACTACGCGCCCATAATCATGCAGTGTGAAAGTGCCACATTGCATCAGAAAGGTTAGCCAAATAGACTTTTTCATTTCCTTTAGGGCTTTGATTAAACCATCTCATGTTGTCCGGTAAGCTATCTCTCTTTCCAGTAGCTTGTTTGGAACATAATATGGGAGGATATGTGGAGCTACAATGCTCGCAAAAACTCTGATATAAGTAAATGTTTCTTCTCCAAACCACCTTACGACTGGAAGGATATCTATCTTTGCCTCTTCAGAAAGTCCGAGGGTTGTTTTATAAAAAAATGTTTTATAAATGGGTAACATAATACCATCACAAATTCTATAAAAATGGGAATGGAATTGGGATTCCCCCAAGATTTTATGATACACATGGATGGGGAGAGGGTTCTGTATAGTCCACTTCCAACCCATGTTTGTAAATTTGGAGAAAAAACATATGGAGTCCATTACATAAGCGCTCATGTAAAAATGAGGAATAGTTCGTGAGGAGATAGTTCTCTTTTTCCTGCATTCCCTAATTGCCATAGCTAAATTATCTGAAAAAATATGACTCCAATTCATAATCATTGTGTTCACAACTACAACAATCAATGGAAACCACTCTATAGAAAATTTGGTACTTTCAGCCTTACCAAATAGTCTACACATCATCACAACTACGAAATTATGTGGAGTCGAGAGGGATGAAATTGGGTACGCCGGATTTCTCCTGTTTGAATTTTCCAGAGATTGACCTCCAGCTCTACATAACGTCCATTGGTTCCTCATTTCCTTTTGAAAAATGTTCAATAAAATATTTATAATAGATCCTTTTTTACTCTGGTAGATGGTACATCTATTGCAAGTTGTCTGGTGTGAAAGATCCCATAACCTCATGTGTTGAATTTTTGATAGTCCTATCGAAAATTTTCATAATATCAATTACCCTTTTCACCATGTCTGTGTATGGTAATATCTTGGGCTTTTCAACTATTCTTTACAGAAACGAACATGCTTCCTCAAAGTAGGAAGCCTCAGATGATTCTTTGGCATCAGCTATTGCCTTTGTTTCCAGTGGTCTCGGTTTTTCTCCTTCCAGTAAGTTATACATGGCTTCCCACGATGTGATCCCTCCACCTTTGTTGCAAGTGGTATTAGAGAAGAGTAGGGGCATGTATGATTTCTCAGACGTAGTAGATTTTCCTTTCTTCACCATCTTTTCAAATGGTGTTTCCTTCAGAGGTTCCCTGAAATTGAGCAATGGAGATTATTGTATAGGCACACAGAGTGGAAATGACAGTGAAAATACAATGATATAGTTATTTCTTAAAAATGACAAGCAAGAACCTTTTATTTGAAAATACGAATGAGGGATATCAAATCTCATCGAGCCATTTTAAGCATAAATGCTATTAAAACTCATTAACTATGCACTAAGGTTTTTTCATTATTTCCTTTAAGACTCATTTAAACCATCACATCAGAAATTTGTAAGTGATACTTCAATTTGATGCATTTAAAAGGTACGAATGGCAAGATTTCTATCTTTGGCTACATACCAAAGGGATGAAATTGGCTACATACCAGATTTCTGTCATTTGAATTTCCTAGAGCTTGACCTCTATCTTTGCATAACATCCATTGGTTCCTTGTTTTCTTTGGCAAAATGTTTAAGAAAATATTTATCATAGAGCTTTTGTGGCTCTGGTAGATGGTACATCTGGCGTAATTTGTCTTGTGTGAAAGATCCCATAACCTCATGCCTTGAATTTTTGAAAGTCCTATCTGAAATATTCACATTATCAATTACCCATTTCACCATATCTGTGTATGGTAATATCTTGGGCCTTGCAGCTCTTCTATGTAGAAACAGTCATGCTGCCTCAAAGTAGGAAGCCTCAGATGATTCTTCAGCATTAGTTGTCGCCTTAGTTTCCAATGGTCTTGGTTTTTCTCCCTCCAATAAGTTATACATGGCTTCTCATGATGTAGTCCCTCCATATTTGTTGAAGGTGGTATCATAGAAGAGTGGGGGCATGTCCGATTTCTCAGACGTAGTAGCTTTTCCTTTCTTCATGATATTTTCAAACGTTGTTTCCTTCTAAGGTTCCCTGAAATTGAGCAATTGAGATTATCAGATAAAATCATAGAGTGCAAATGATAGTGAAAATGCAATGATATAGTTAATTTTGAAAGATGACAAGGAAGAAGCTTTTATTTGAAAATATAGATGAAATATATCAAATCTCGTCGAGCCATTTAAACATAAACGCCATTAAAACTCATTAACTACACACTAAGGTCTTTTCATTGTTTCCTTTATGACTCATTTAAGCCATTGCATCGCAAATTTGTAAGTGATACTTCAATTTGATGCGTTTAAATGGTGTGATGTCAATGATGTGATTGTGATTAATGGTAATTATCGCAATATCAGTTATGGGTCACTTCTAAGTCATTTAGTATTTTGCGATATGCAATGCAAGCAACATACATTATACCCTTTTGAGTGAATTTTTCTTAAATGAATCATTATTCCATAAAGTAGTTGTTTACTATGTGTCAGACATGATGTAAGTTATAATAGTTTTCATAATTTCATCAAGTCTAGAGCACATCCCATTTTGCCACCTTTTCGTGGTTCACAAGTTTGGCATTTGTGTAAAAGATGCGATGCGATGAGAATTTTACTTATCATATTGCAATTCGCAGATTCTGACTGTCAATTAACTTTTGTTATGCAATATCTAGCGATTTACGATAAAGCAAGAATGCCTTGCCAAAAATGGACTTCGGCTTTATATATTAAGTTTATTAAAAGAAATTCTAATAGTCAAAAAGGGAAGCTCTCATTTGCTAATTTTTTTGAAAATTTTTAAAGGGTCCCCATTTATTAATCAATTATTAACTATTATATCAATAAATGGGGGGGTTGTTGAACAATACAAAAAGTCCACAATAGAAGGATTAGAGGAAGGTAGGGCTTTGTCCTAAGGCATGACGGTGAAAAGGAAGAAACATAGGACAAGACCCATGTATTAGTGCAGGAGCAGGGTTAATGTTGTTGGGAAAAGTATCTATTCAGAACGCCCCTATCCCACTCTAAGGTGTGATAGTGCCTTAGCAACAAACAAGGAAAACTATTTTCGTATTCTTCTTTATGAAATGTAAACGAAGAGGAAGGATGTAACTAACCTGTGTCTTGCGCTAGTTTGTTGATCCAATCGCTCTCCTCTTTGTTCATTTCACGCTGCCTGCTCCCTTACTGGCCCAGCTTCACCAAGTTCCTGCAAGATCACAGAAGAGGAAACTACACAAAAGACATAGATTTACATTCATAAATAGCTTAGGATCAGATTAAGCTAAACATGCAAATATAACAAAACATCATTGATATACAAGCATATAGGAGAAACTCAAATAGCTTTATTGATATGATAAGAAAGTCCAAGAGGAGATACAACCAAGTGAGTCCTGATCCAGCATCTACCTCCCAACAAAGGAATCCCTTCCTCACCTCCAACAAAGCATAAATCACCCAATGTACTAATCTCAATCTCAAACCAACAACGATTCTCTGCAAAGTACAAAATTCCAGCCTCTGGATCTCTGGGATGAGGGATCCATATATAGATGTAAGCAGAGAGGATGAGTCAGCTTATGTTTTGACTTGTGGCTTCTCTCTATTAGTTCTTGCTTCCACTTGGAGGCTGAGAGCCTCTTACTCATCATTAGTCGAATTCAGTGAGGCAAGTGTCATTGGAGAAGATTCTGGAAGCTTCCATTGTCTTTCCACCTGGTTAAATGAGCTTGCCATTTGTCATTTCCCGCTCAACGCACCCTGGTAGTGCATTCACCTGCGTTGCAACTCACCTAGCCAGTGTATTTGGGTGCTTTGCAACGCAGGCAGCTAGTGGAGCCTCTGAATTGATCCTGATTTGACTAGTTTTGAGCAGTTTTTGGTGGAGAACTTCTGGGAGAAGCTGTCATTTGTTGACCTTGTTTCTTTAGGAGCTGGAACAACATCTTTAGGGACTTAGGATCCCTTGGTTTATGGACATTTCATGCTCAATGCTGTAAGGCACAAAAATGTCTATAACAGTTGCCCCCTAAAGTATGAGGCCGTTTATCGGGTGAAATGCTTTATTAGGAGGATCCGAAGTTCTTTCAATGCTGGGAGGAGACCTGTAATAAGATACAATACAATACATTATTTTTCATACTTTTTTCATGATCTAGCTGAGGCGGGCATTCCCATGCTCAGCTTTATAAATTCATTTATATGTAGATAGGACAGACAATCGTCTGATGGTAGACTGATGATCTTGATGAAATCATCATCCTTTTGGTAGGATGATTATCTGTGCTGCAATGCTGTACATGTCAATGTCTTTATTTTTCCTGAATATATATCGCAGCCCGGATGGATGAAACTAGATCCAGGGTCTTCAATCTCGTCCGATCTTCACTCTAAGTACAAGTCGATCCATGTGAGAAATGTTTTGAAGTCGAACATGGAAAGACATCGCTTGATTACCAGTCAATGATGTAAACTTTTAACAAGCACGAGAGGAATCACCGATAATGATAATGACCCTCAAGGTACTGCAGTACAATTCACGTGGTGTGAATAAAGGACTTGGTGTCGAACACCACGTAAAATCTTTCGGTCGAAGGTCATTGATGTATCCCTTTCGCCGGAAGTGAGAAACTTGCCATTGAGGCATGCAAGCTTCAAAGTACTGAAGGGGTGTTCCTAGATCAACTTCTTGGATAATGAGCTGATGTCGACAAGAAGCGATCCGTCAAAGGAGGGCCTTAATGTATCCCACATCAATGACACGGAATGGAGCAAATGATTTTGATGGAGGTGAAAACGATCTGATGATATATGGTTCAGGGTGGCGGTCATGAAAGAATGAAGTATAATGTATGGTAGTGGATGGGACACGGGTGACTTCTCTGGATGAATTCTCTTGAACATATCGGCGACACTTATGTGATGGATTGGTAGCATTTACCCCAAATGTGGATGGTATGGCGAGACCATGGTGATGTGACCGGTGAATGGAACAACCCAACCCGACTCAGGCACGGAGTGGAAGTGTCATGTTCAAGAGCGACTTGCTACCAATAAAGGTTCTTTGAGTTTCTTCCAAATTTTTCCCCAGTCATTGCTGACCAGTACCTCTTTATTTTTTTCAAGCTTGAGGAGGATAACATATGCTTGTTCTATAATTTGCCCTTCGGGCAAACCCATCGCTATGTTTTAACGAGCCTAGCGATAGTAAAACTCGTTCTCGTCTAAAGACAAGTTTGTCGCTATTAATGTTTTTAACGAATTTAACGACAAAGATAACTCGGTCCTTTTCCTTTTTAGGGAGTCTGAAAAGGAACGTAAAGATAACTCCGGAAGTCCTTTTTCGTCATCTAATCCCTTAAGTCCGAAAAAGTATAAAACAATACAGAAGGGATGGATTTTCGATAGTTTTAACGAGCCGAACAAAACAAGCGCTCGATCTTTTTGTGCAATAATCCCTCAGGTCCGAAAAGATTAAAATCTAGAGGAGGGATAGCACTTCCGGTCGCTTTAACGAGCTGGAAGGCCAAAACTCGGCAATCTTTTCATATTTTACAAGTCAGATGAAAAGAGCTTAAAGAAGACTCGTCTTTTGAGGAACGAGTGATAAAACGGGTAGTAGCTGATTCCAGGTAAGGGTTGGAATTTTCCAAGCACGGCAGTGTCACAAGGATGGCTAGTGAAATCACTCTTCATAGTTGTTCCTCAAAATTGGTAAACAATCAAATGGAGGTGAATGATCGGCCAAATGAAAAGTGGAGGTGACGGTGCAAACACGACCAAGGCTTTAATGGCTGATAATGTTACATTCACGGTGGTTATTTACTGGAGGATAGTTCATTTTTTAACGAGCTTAAACACGGGTTGAAACATTTTCTCAGTCTTATGTTTATTTTTTAACAAGCATGAACTATGTGCTAAAACTGCTCGATCTTATGTTTATTTTTTAACGAGCATAAACTATGCGCTAAAAACTGCTCGATGATAAGTTTGCATGCCCCCAGCATAATAACGCAAATCGAGGTGCATGCCCCCCCAAGCTTCATTGCATTCAACTCGGTGGTTGGAATGAAGGTTTACCTTTGAGATTTGAAAAGGGGATTTGTTTCATTTTTTAATGAGGTTGACACAGTAAAAGAACTATCCTCATGACTCCTTGTTTCATTTTTTAACGAGGTTGACACAAGATAAGAACCATCCTCGGAGTCCAAATCCATTAGATATAGAAGGTTTCATATTCCACTATGGCCACTTCCGCCAGATTACTCGGAGGCGGTAGGGCAAAAGTACCCATTAAGGCAGGGTCTTTTAGGGGACCTACTCCGATACTTTGGAGCGAATGATTGCTTCCATGGATCATTGGAATGCTTCCCGAAACTTGTGAGCCATTGGGGAGGAAGTTTTGTTGGTCGACGATTGTAATCCCGCCCTGAAAGGGAAATGCAATCTTTCTAAAATAGGTCGACACAACAGCTGCCATGGCATATATCCACGGTCTTCCTAGTAGGATGTTGTAATCAAGATTCCCATCGATGACTTCGACATCTATTTCTACTGTTTTTCCCCCTAGTTCAACCTTCAAGTTATTTAGGATACCATATGGGGTATATGTCCTTCTGTCGAATGCTTTTAACGTCGTCGAAGATCGCGACAAGGTTGGAGATCCTAAAGTTTTCCAGCAACTCATCGACATAATACATGTAGATGCCCCCTCATCAATAATTGTTCGATGAACAGTTTTGTTGAGGGCTTTCACTTGAATAAGGAAAGCTAGTTGGGCTAGTAACTAAGGATTGTATCCTTTGTGGTCGAAGGATACAAGATTGGAATCCTTAGGATCAACCCCACCAATGGCTGATAACAAGGCCTGCCTTTGGGATGGGCAATTTTGTAGTACTTCAAGAGTCGACATAGCGGATGGCGATTGGGCCAAATATTCCACTATGTTATAATGTTGCGCCGCTCTAGCGCGAGGATTAAATGTCGACTTGTGTACTACTCCCTTCAGCGGTTTTATTGTTAATTCAGGAATGATGGGTGGTACAACTTCTGTCGAAGTTGTTGTCGAACTACTTGGTTGATTTTTATCCTTGTCGTTCGACAGCTGCGGATTCCCGTAATCTTTGTTCCTTGTCGAAATCAAAGCATCATTTTGTTGCTTCGAAATCGACAACATTAGCACTTGCGACGGGGAAGCATTTCCACTGTCAACCAGATGTGTTCCTGGATTTGGAAACGGATCAGTTAACACAACTGAGGTTTTAGAACTCTTAAAGAATCTTTTAAGCTCAGCTTTGTATGGACATTCTCTCGTCTAGTGATCCTCATCACATATCTGACACCCGAAAGGGGGTTTCCTATTTCCAGGAGGGTTTGAAGAAGTTTTTTCAGGAGATGACTCATCCTGTTTCTTCTTCTTCCCTTTGCCTTTATTCTTGCTTCCTGGTTGTTTGGTTTCTTTGCCCTTATCTGTCGATACGGCATTTACTTCCGAAGTAAGAATTTCGTCTTTTGCATTTTGATCTGAAATCTTACGGGCCTTCTTGGATGTGGCCTTTGTCGATTTCGCGTTTGTCATGCCAATCACACCATCGTCGGCATGAGAGTCATTGTTTGATTTAGGAGGAGGAGGAATTGAGAATTCCGGTCTAGGGGCGTCAGGTATTTTGTCGTAGAGCGTGCCAGACTGAGTATAGACCAAGTCCAGATATTGCGCACGAGCGATAACTTGCTCTTCCGTTATGACTCCCCCCTTTGCCACATCTTCCGTGATGGCAGGAAGTAATGACTTGATAAACCATTCAGCTAATAGCTGATCGGGAACGTACGTTTTTACCATCCTACGACGACGTCGCCACTCATGTATATGATCAGATATGTGAGTGGCCGTTGTCTGTTTGAATTTGGTTAGGATTTCCGTTCCCGTTTCATACCTTATCGGTAATTGAAAATGGGTTAAAAAAGTCGTGGCTAAGGTACTGAAGTTGTCAAATGAAGCTCTAGGCAATTCGATATACCATTTTGCTGCCGGACCAGTTAACGTCCTCTGAAAAAGGCGAAGCCTAATCGAATCATCGTTTAGGGTGTTTGATGAACACCACAGATGAAATGTCATCACATGATTCGACAGATCTTCACCCGGATTTCCATTAAATTTAGGAATATCTGACGGAAGTTTATGCGGAATCACTGGCCACCAAGGGGCATAAGCAATTGGATCATTCGTCAGCCGGTTTAGATCTGGTAATTCTAGAGTTGCTACAAAGGGCAACTGTTGATTCAGGTTAGGCGAAGCATACCCAGGATAAGATGGAATCGCCTGAGCAGTGGGTCTTTGCATACCAGCATAATGTATTTGATGCTGGCAACTTTGACAAGGTTGATGGGCATAACCGTTATAATATGGTTGTTGATAACCGCTTTGGAAATGCGGTTGCCCATTACTTACAAAGACTTGTTGCTCAGGTCCTTGATATGATTGCTGGAATTGCGGTTGTTGAGATTGAACCAGCCCTGGTTGTTGGACCATTTGCTGTTGTTCAATACTGGATGATTGACCAAGATGAGGAGTCATAGTACTTGTTTGAGCCTGAGTCGCTCTAGATAAGGAGTCACTAACCTGAGGTTGTGATTGAGTCGTTGAGACAAGAGGCTGTTGTATTGCAACCTGAGAAACTTGGGGTTGACATACAACAGGTAGCGCTTGTACTTGCAATGCAGTCACCATAGCAGGTATAGTGGGAATATCCGACACAGGGTGGACTGGTTGCATTGAATATACAACCCTTGGTTGTTGAGGCAGTATTGGTACCCAACCACTGGACGTAATTCCAGTTTGACCTGAATTTTTTTGTAAACTCCCACATGGTTGTTCTCCGGGAGGGAACAATGAAAAGACATACTGCCCTCCATATGGTGGAAATCTAGTACTTAAAGGGTAGATTGGCCTTTGAATACACATTGGATCAATTTGTTGAGTTTCAACATAAGAAATACCAGATGATAATCCGGATGAAGAAATAGGAAATAACCATGTCGTCGAAGCAGTCCCTGATTGGACTTCGGCTTGTTGTTGATAACTTGCCGGGATAGATGGTATACCATTGAACATCATTGGAGTAGCAGTAGGAGGCTGTGCCACTGCTGTATTGGACGACACAGTCCTGGATGTCGACGGTTGTTCAGACATATCTAGTCTATCCAAAATATTTTCTAGCGATTCTACAAGAACTTGCGATGAAGAGAGACTAACTTTGAAGATCAACGAGGGAAAGGTGATGATTATTCCGTTTAAAATAAATTTTAGACGCTTTGACACAACTTGTTTTTTTCAGTTTTAAAGAGTCGAGAAAAAACAAAAGATGACTCTAGTCTCCTTCGATTTTTAATGAGCCTGAAGTGACAAGTGCTCAGATGGACCTTTTCCGTTAAGGAGTCTGAAAAGGAACGAAAGGAACTTCTCTAGAGGTCTAGGTAGAGGGAGTACCAAACCAATCGCAAAACTGCAGAATACTTTTTAGGGTACGGCAGTCAATCTTCCCGAATGCTGTGTTCGGTGCATTGCGATCAGTAGGGCGGCCGACACGGCTTCCTATGGATAAAGGTTTTATGCCTATAGGGGTCTCCCAATATATACTTGACGGTACGTGGGAGCACAAGTCTGTACTGGCACTTATCGTCTCAAAGTGGAGGAATCACCCAACCATCAGTGAGGACAACAGTTACCAGGCTTTACGACGCCGAAACACGTCTCTAGCTTAGACCTCTAGATGTTGTGTGTTAAGTTACAAAGCGTTGTTAAGTTCATTGAATTTATTTTAGGTTGATCTTTCTTATGAAGTTTGCCTTTTGGGTTCACCACGAGATGTAGATGTAATTCCTAAAATGCAATCTAAAGATGATAAGCAAGCTTTTATCTCTTTTCAGCAATGAATATCCTAGCTACAAGGGGAAAAGAAAGACACAATCTTTTCTCAAAGAGCAAAGAGCACACTGTAAATGCACTTTTCCTAAATCAAGCCATACAAACTGTCAATATGCAAATGCACTTGTGCATGTATTTGTTTTTCACTTTCTTAATATTGATGCCTAAAAAGAAAGTTGTTGTACAAATTTAAATTCGCTTTCAAGTGAAAAACACAAACAAGCTTCTTTTCGAAATCAAAAGGTAGAGACGATTACGACACTTTATGATTTTGAAATAAACACTTGTTTCGACACTAGAAATTCACAAATTCAAACCAAAAGGCAAAAGTAAAAGCGCAATCAACTGTCAACAACAAACAAACTTACTCCTAAGATCAAAACGACACTTACGACAGGCCTAGATCTAAGGGCGACAATATGACTAGTTTACTTTTGTAATGGGAAACTGCAAATGATGTAACAAATACACAAAAACAAATACAGTTTCTTTTATACAACTGAGGCAGAATTAAGGCAAAGAAAAGGGGTTTTCAGATAGGTACACACACTGATAACAGGCTGCAAAAATCAGAGATAAAACTGAACAAAATGAAGCAAAGAACCACAGCTGCACAGGGAAAAGGCTGATCAGCGCACCTGTTGCACAGAGAAACTGAATTGCAGCGCAGGTAGCCCTCTCGAGACCTGCGTTGAAATGCAGAACCTCTTCACAGAGCCTGCACTGAAGCAGAAACAAGAATTGTCTCTGGGTTCTGGGTCACGGTTTGTAGTTTAATCTACGGTTTTTGGCCGGATAAAAGCTATCAATAAGGTACAATCAGAGGGATGATTTAAAGGAGGACTAAGAGCTATCACAAAGGGCAATTAGAGCATTTGTGGATCAGCTGTTCAGATCATAAACAGGCCCAGTGAATGGACTAGAGTAGCAGATCTCTACTTTGCATTTGTAAATGGCAAATGCAGTTCGATTCGCCACTCCTGAGTTTATGAGATGAACAACAATAGAAACACAAATAAACTAACTAGATACGATCCCCAGTGGAGTCGCCATTTTGTTGTTGGGAAAAGTATCTATTCAGAACGCCCCTATCCCACTCTAAGGTGTGATAGTGCCTTAGCAACAAACAAGGAAAACTATTTTCATATTCTTCTGTATGAAATGTAAACGAAGAGGAAGGATGTAACTAACATGTGTCTTGCGCTAGTTTGTTGATCCAATCGCTCTCCTCTTTGTTCGTTTCCCGCTGCCTGCTCCCTTACTGGCCCAGCTTCACCAAGTTCCTACAAGATCACAGAAGAGGAAACTACACAAAAGACATAGATTTACATTCATAAATAGCTTAGGATCAGATTAAGCTAAACATGCAAATATAACAAAACATCATTGATATACAAGCATATAGGAGAAACTCAAATAGCTTTATTGATATGATAAGAAAGTCCAAGAGGAGATACAACCAAGTGAGTCCCGATCCAGCATCTACCTCCCAGCAAAGGAATCCCTTCCTCACCTCCAACAAAGCATAAATCACCCAATGTACTAATCTCAATCTCAAACCAACAGCAATTCTCTGCAAAGTACAAAATTCCAGCCTCTGGATCTCTGGGATGACGGATCCATATATAGATGTAAGCAGAGAGGATGAGTCAGCTTATGTTTTGACTTGTGGCTTCTCTCTATCAGTTCTTGCTTCCACTTGGAGGCTGAGAGCCTCTTACTCATCATTAGTCGAATTCAGTGAGGCGAGTTTCATTGGAGAAGATTCTGGAAGTTTCCATTGTCTTTCCACCTCGTTAAATGAGCTTTCCATTTGTCATTTCCTGCTCAACGCACCCTGGTAGTGCATTCACCTGCGTTGCAACGCACCTAGCCAGTGTATTTGGGTGCCTTGCAATGCAGGCAGCTAGTGGAGCCTCTGAATTGATCCTGATTTGACTAGTTTTGAGCAGTTTTTGGTGGAGAACTTCTGGGAGAAGCTGTCATTTGTTGACCTTGTTTCCTTAGGAGCTGGAACAACATCTTTAGGGACTTAGGATCCCTTGTTTTATGGACATTTCATGCTCAATGTTGTAAGGCACAAAAATGTCTATAATAGTTAAGGCCTACAACATGAAGGAAACAACCACCTTCTTTCCTTTCCCCCTTGCGCCGAAGAAGGAATGGGATATGGTTGTAGGAAGGAGATACCTGCCAGTGATAGGCATAGAAGTCAACCTTCAGGTACAAGTGTTGGTCAGGTCTTTTAGGTTGATGATACCACTATGGGAACGAAGAGCATGGTTATTCCACATCAGGTGTTTTAAGAACTTCAATGTGTCGAGATTATATGTCCCATCCTGCAAAAATTGTACTAGAGGAAATGAGGTCACCTTGGTGAAATTGGAGGTCCCGAATCCATGAGATAGGAGAAGGACTGAGTGGCTTGAGGATGAGCCATATTTTTGTGTTGGGGGTTGTTGGGATCCACAAAAAATTGCAAAATGTTTTCTATATGCAGGACTGCATAACATGAGGAAGGAGCATGGGAGAGGATGAGACAACACAGAGCAAAGGGCTAGTGTACGAAATAGGCATAGAACAAAAGGCTAGTATAAGGGAGTACAGTGCAACATGGGGTTGGTGCAAGGGTTGAGGCATGACAAAGGTGGATTTTGTGCAATAGGGAGATAATAGTGGAGGGAGTAAAGGGATGTGGATAAAGGGTAATTATAGTTAAGATTTTGTAGGAGGAAAAAATTGACCAAGAAGGTCGTGGCTGCCAAAAAATTGTATATATTTTGAGGTAGGAAACATTGGGAAGAGTGAATCTAAAACAAGGTAAAAGACATTTTTAGGTCTTTATACTATGCGTGGGAAAACTCAACCAACATCAAGGAAATATCTCAATGATCCGAAGACTGGCTAGGTCGAATGAGCGGGAAAGGGTGAGCCTCTGAGAGTAACTTTTGGGCATTACAAAATGGTGTGTACAAGACCAAAGGGGGGGTGAGCTGAGGACTATTAGTTAGATCATGCATTGTTGGCACTTAGTGAGCCATTGGTTTGCTTTATGTCTTGTGAGTTAAAGTGAGTCTCAGTGCTATGTGTCTAGTTACTATGGTTGGGTTAGTCATTGTTCAACAATGCTAATGTAAACATTATTAGTCATGAAAGGATATATTAACGTTGCTTCAATAGTTCTTTGTCTTGTTTTGGATAGTCTTGTAGATGTCTGGATGGCCCGATAATCTATTATTTGTAAATTTGGGTAGTCTTTCCCATTTCTTCTAATATACATATATATGGATTGGTATTTTGGGAATTAATATATATTTTTTATGGTTGTAACTATTAATGGGAAATATTTTTGTCTATTCTCTTTTCTACATAACTATGTGAGCGTATTGGTGGAATTCACTACCTTGTGAATGTTATGTGAATATATTTATATGGAATATTTGTTCTTTCTATGATTTGATACTTGATGATATTATTGTTAAAGGTTTCTGAGTTTGGTGAGTAATTCTAATTTTCGTATTGTTTTTTTGTTTTATCGTGGTAGCCTATAGAGATGGCGTGTTGTTGTAAGGTGCAATAGTGTTGTGGTTACTAAGTCCTGCAGAGTAGGTGAAATTTCTGGTGCTTTGTCTAGTTAGTAGTTTTGGTTGATGTGAACTATAAATGTTTGCTACATGACTATCACACATTGTTCGGTATGTTAGAAGTTCACGGGGTCCTATCTCATTGCGCATAGTTATGACAAATTTTTTTTTTGACTTAGGGATTTTATTTTTGGTGCACAGTGCAGCGTATGGTAGCAATAGATGTTTTAGTCTATACAAATAGGAATAATGTGTTGTAACCTTAATAAAATCCCATCCGACTATATAAACCTAGTTCCAACAATCACCTATCAACATCTCGCATGAGACATCAGTGCTTTACTAACCTTGTGGGCATTGTCAAAAGTGTCGTTGCTAAGTGGATCTTTGTTGGCCACTGTGTCACAAATCTTGGGTTTTAGAGCATCCCCCATACCAACACAACCTCTATAAGATCAAAAATAATATCTTTGACTTCTTCCATCTCCTCATCTACTATAATAGAGTTCTCAACAACTCTAATGATTGTCTTCATTTATTTTGTTTCGTTTTTTTTTTTGTAGCTATGATGGCTTCTCCATACTGACTTTCCTCCTAATTATACTTAGGCTTTGCAAGCTAGTCCTTATAAAATGTTAAGTCATCTGACAATCAAATTCAACTTTCATTACTAGTTTATCCTCACATGTAGTTTTTACTACAAAGGTAGTTTCAAAGTTATCTTTAGATTTAATTTCATTATCCACATATGTATATACACAATCTCATTTTCCACTTATGTATATAAACAATGTACTTCACTATTTTCACCACATTCATTTTTTGCATCTTCTACATAATCACTTTTTTCTTCAACAATTTCTTCTTCAACAATTTTTTCTGTATTTCTTAGGACAATTGTAGTCTCGCCATTTTCTTTTGTTATTGAGGGATCTTCCATAGCTTCTCTAATTACTTTTGCAATATCAAAATATGCTAGTTATTTTCTTACAATAGTAACTTTATCAACAACTGTAAGATTAGATAAATGATGTTTCTCCCCCTTTCATTATATATCATCTCTAAAATATTTCAAGCTTCTTTAGACCTATTTTTTGTTGCAATCTTGGGAAGAAGATTGTCATCAAAACTTTGTTGACTTAGATATTGTGTTATTGCATCATCATTTTTGTGTTAGAGCATAACTTATTATGTTAAGTGAAGTTATCCACTCAAGTTAGCTATTAGATTGAGCTTTCATAGAAAGTTAAATTTAAAAACTCCTACTTATGTGTGTGTGAGATAAGATTAGCATGTCTATTGTTAGTTGTTTTGAGTCTCTATAATTGTGTAAGATTTAAGAAATTGAATCAAGAAATTTGCTAGGTAACAACTCACGTTTGAGTGTGATATTTAGTGGTTTCCTTCTCTATCCATCTATCAGATTGATATGAAAGCTAAAGGAATTAAGAAGTTTATGAGGTTCATATGTTAAGGCTCACCAAAATCTAGCCACTATGTTAGAATTTCTCGTTGAGGCTTTGTAAATGAAGTCCATTTTTAAAGAAGTCGCCAAAAGATTAAGAAGCGGCTGCAACTACAATGAACCACCATTGTCGTGTCCTTGAAGAAGTGAGTGTGCCAGAGCTAGAAGATCCCTAGCTGTTGTGAATTAAAATAGTTAATTACTATTAGGGTGAGTAGCCTACATAGTCGGTGTTGTATCTAGAGGAAGAGGGTTGTAGACCTATTCGTTAATTGTTTGGAGTGATGCTACCGTAGTTAATTATTGGTCACTGCTCAAGAAAGAGTTGTCACTACAATAAAACCCTATGTTTAGCGTCCCTTTTTTGCTTCTTATTTTACGTTTAGAGCCCATTTTTGCTGCTATTTGCATCCATTTATCAATTATGGTGCAAAACTTGATGCAAAATTTGCACCAAGTTTTGCACCAAGTCTTACTCCAAGTTTGGCACCAGGAATTGCAATACCTTTTGTACCAGGTTTTGCACCAGGTTTTATGCCAAGTTTTGTGCCATCCTTTGCACCAGGTTTTGTTCTATATTTTGCATCAAATTTTCCACCTAATTTTTTTCACCTACTTTTGCATCCTCTATTACATCCACTTTTTGCACCTACATTTGCATGAACTTTTCCATCATCTTTTGCATCCTTTTTTAAATATTTTTTTGCATCCCCTTTGCGCCAAGTTTTGTGTCGAGGTTTGTGTCTAGTTTTGCATCTACTTTTGCATCCACTTTTGTTACATCTACCTTTTCATCTTGTTTTGCGTCCATATTTACAATCTCTTTTGCATCTACTATTGTGCCCACTATTGCATCCAATTTTTTTGTGCCACAATTTACACTTAGTTTGGAAGCTCCCATTGCACCCACTTTTGCTTCTAATTTTGCATGAAGGTTTGCGTCCTCATTTATGTTTAGGTTTTCATTGACTTTTACATATCTTTTTTCATACCTTTTTGTATCCACTTTTTCATCAAGAGTTTCATCAGGTTTTGTGTCTCATTTTGCATCTAATTTTGCATCGACTTCTATTGCATCCAATTTTGCATCAAATTTTGCATCCACTATTGCACCCATGTTTACGCCCACTTTTGCATCCCTTTTTGCATCTTCGTTTGCATCAAAGTTTGTTTCTTTATTTGCATCTATCATTAAATCCACTTTTATTGTGCCATAATTTGTGCCATATTTTTCACTTAATGTTGTACCCACATTTGCTTCCAATTTTTCATCCATGTTATCATCCTCTTTTGCATCCAATATTTTCATCAAATATTGCGACTCTTTTTGCATCCACTTTTATGTTAGGTTTGTACATTGGGTTTTGCGTCTTGGTTTGTATCTACTTCCATTGCATCCAATTTTGTTTCACTTGTTGCACCCATGTTTGCATCTACTCTTACATCCATTTTTGCATCTTATTTTGCATCCAAGTTTGCATCTTTTTTTGTGTCTGTTGTTATATCCACTTTCGCATCCACTTTTGTTGCGCCACAATTTGTGCCATATCTTGTGCCTACCTTTGCAACCCACATTTTCATCCACTTTTTCATCCATATTTGCATCCTCTTTTGTGTCCAAGTTTGCATCGAATATTGTACTGTATGTCTTTTCATCTCATGTTCCATCCACTTTTATGTCAAGTTTTTCATCTCATTTTGCATCTACTTTTTCATCCACTTCTGTTGCCTCCACTTTTGCATCTAATTTTCTGTCGACTCTTGCACCCATGTTTGTGTCCATGTTTACATCCCTTTTTGCATCTTATTTTTCATCCAAGTTTGTGTCATTTTTTGCATCAGTTGTTGCATCCACATTTGTTTCACCACAATTTGTGCTAATTTTTATGTCTACTATTGCACCCATATCTTCTTCCACTTTTGCATCCTATTTTTTTCATAGGCTATTGCACCTTCTTTTGCATCCACTTTTGTGTTAGGTTTTGTGTCTTGTTTTGCATCTACTTATGTTGCATCCAATTTTCATCCAATTTTATGTCTATTGTTTCACCCTTTTTTGTGTTCGCTTTTGCATCCGTTTTCCAGCACTCATAATATTTTTTTACATTGTTGATATTTCTTATGACATTGACAATTATGAACAATTGATGACAATGCCAATAATCATGATGATAAATGATAATGAAGATGATGACAATGACATAAATTATGATTATGATGATAATGACAATGAGCATAAAGATGATGGTGATGATAGTTATTATGATGATGACAATGCTAATGACCTTGGCCAATATTCCCAATTTTTAAATAATGTCATTGTCATAATCATAATCATTATCTTTGGTGTTGTCATCCAAGTCATCATCATCTGATGATCTTATCATCATTGTCATCTAGGTCATCATCAACAACAATAACAACATGAACGATAATGATGATGTACACGACAACAATGACAACAATGATGATATAAATTACATTAATGATGGTGATGGGGATGATGAAAATGATAATGACGTTGGTAGTGGTGGTGATTATGATCATCATTGATCATCTCTCAAAAACATAGTTGTTATTTCTCCTTCAAATATCATATGTGTCCTAAACAACCCTTTTCTACTACTCATCACATTTTTTTGGGTTGATGATATTTCGTACGACAACTATAATTATGAACAATTGATGAAAATGTCCATAATGATGATGATGATGATGATGACAATGATGATGATGATGATGGCATGAATGTTCATTATGATGATAATGCAATGTTGACAATATCAATGACAATGATGGCAATGATGATGATTATAATGAATATGATGGCAATGATTATGATGATACCAATGACCTTACAATCTTATGGATTCATGAACTTACTAGTTTTAAGGCCATCTTCTTCATATGTATTACTGTAAAAAAAATTATATTTTTTGTCTCTCTTGGGATATCTTACTATAATCGTGGTGTCAACACTATAAATATATCTTGTTGTAATGGTGGTTCTAATGTTAGCAACAATATTTATTTATTTATTATTTTTTATTTTTTATCCTAATGGAGGAATTTCTATTTAAAACATTTTTTGTATATTCAACTTCCAACTCATAATTACTCTATTTTCTTCTTGAAATTCCTTTGCTCTAAATTTACCAATAACCTCCTATCTATATGATAACATGTTTAGAGTTACAAATGTTATAAAGTTACATAAAAAGAAAATAATTTAATTTTCCATTCTTTACTGCATGCATAAAAATGTGATTGTAACTCTTATTTAACCGAAATACACCTACTATTAGTACACTTAATATATTTTATTTATACTTATATCAAAACAAGTTCTTCAAGTAATAGAAAAAATTCATAATGTAAACTTGAACTCAATAGTAAATCCCCTTTTGCTATATATTGTTTAATTTGACATATTGGTAGAGAGTGCATGGTACAACACACATGCAATGGCTCCATGGTCTTCCCAAGGGAAAATTGTCACCAAAGTCCATATTTATCACAAAGCAAGGGGTCATGAGAGTGTTAGGCCCAATAATTATGGGAAAATGGATAATACCTATAGGAACTATTTGAGTGGAGTCGTAGCCTTTATAGTGCTTCGTCTAACTTTCATGCCCATGTTATTATAATGCATGATAAATAATACATCACATGACACTACATTCAAGTTACAATTCTAATTTAAAAATCAACACTTAACATAGAAAGGCCATGTAGTAAAATCTATGTACAAAGTGGGGTCATCCACAATGATGATTTCCTCATCAATTGTGTAACAGCCCTACTGAAAATTCCATGTAATAAAAGGTAATAAAGGAAAAATAATAACCACGGTTATGGGAAACTTTTTCCAAGTTGGATGTTGGGCAAGACATCCTAGTGTGGGTGTTCATTTGGTTTATTATGGCTAAGGAAATTGGCAAAGGAAATGGAAAAGTCTTTGGAAAGGAAAAATGCCATTGTTGGCAATTTATTTATGAAAATAATGGAAATTAGGAGAAAAGGAAGGTGACAGGTCACATGTTTCATGTGAGGAGGAAAATGAAGGTAAATAATGGAAAATCAAGAAAATAGAGGCCACAATAATAAAAATTCTGCAGAGGATCAGTTCAGGGCTTTTTTCAGTTGAGTTGTGGAGCTCTATCTCTATTCTCTCTCTCACACACTCTTGGACACTCAGAGTTTTCTAGGAGAACTTAAGTTTTGGATCAAGAAGAGAAAAGAAGGCAGTGGAAAGCAAATATCGAGCAAGGAAGTGTAGGATCTAGTAGCTACAGTAGGATTATTTGCAGGTATCGGTTTTCATGTGTGATTTCCTTGGAAGATGTAACATGCATATTTATTCATGTGTGTTCTTAGATCTTTTGTTGTCATGGGCATGGGTTTTTCTAAGTGTGACATTGTTTTTCAACCTAGCCTTACAATTTCCAGAGAGCCATGGTGTGGTCGATTCTTTTGTATGTTGTTGAACTAGATTGTTGGATGGACTCAAAGTTGAGTGGGGTGGTCCCATGGTTATTCACAAGGCCTAGGAATCCCAGGATGGGATACATGATAAATCCTAAATGTGAACACCTCTATTGAGCCTAGGAATCCCTTGACTAGTGAATGGCGGGATACATGGTAAATTTCAGTGGTGAGTACCCTTGATTGGGCCTAGGAATTCTAGGATGGGATACACAGTAAATCCCATAGGATGGAGACATTGTACGCCTAGGAATCCCTTGACCAGTAATGGTAGGATACATGGCAAAGATGACAGGTTGGGATAGACAAATTCCTCATGGTGTAAGTGGAGAGATCTGGTGGAATCCATGCTTGTTGTTGGCCTAGTGATTTGGTGAGGATTGCAGTAAAGCCTGGTATTGTATGTTTATTGTTTATGGCCTAGTGATCTGATGGGGATTGCAGTACAACTTGGTTCTATTATTGAGGGTGAGGTGGTGTAGCCTCGGGAAGCCCTTGTTGATTTTGGTTATAAATCCCACATTCATGCTTGGAATTAGGCACGGGAGTGATTGGTTGAAGAGAGATTTTGTTCATCCAATCTATGGTCAAGTGGAATGTGGTAGTCCCATACTAGGTTGGGTTTTGCAATTCCTTAATAAGAGTTCCTTTCCTTGGTATATTATGAGAAAATGTACTCATTCATATCAGGCATTTATGGTTTATGTATCCTTGTTATTTTTGTTGGTTATATGTTGGTTATGAGCATGTTTTATGACAGTGATGATGTATGCCTCTCATCATGTTTTGATTTGTAAATGAATGTAAAATGAATATATGACCTAATAGATGATAATGCGGCTAATGTGATAAGGCATCAATACTTCTTAGCAATTATCAGACAAGTATGAGACCCCTATGCCCATATAAGTGGTTATGACTTGTAGAATGCATATTTGTGACATGTTTGACGAAATGCCTCTCATGGCTAGTAGGGGTCCAACCAAGTCATTGTTCAAGCATTTGCATTTGTATCATTGTTTTGATGTTACTTTTCATTCCTAGAAGTTTCATGGAGATTTGGGTAGTGGCTTGAGTCCTGGCCCTAGAAAAGTGCACATAATCTAGGGTCATGAGCTTATAACTAGCTAAAAAATACCACATTTGCTTGCATGTCCATGTTATGAGAGCAACTAGAGATCCCTAGACACATGCATGCCCATATCAAGGGAGTGACTAAGGCTTTAATATAGCAAAATGTCAGTTTCTCTTAAGGGCTAGTAACTTGGATAGGATGGATGGCTCCTAGGGGTTTTGTTGTAGGTGTAGAAGGTCAAGTTGTTTGTGTTTTGTCGGATCTACTTCCATAATTGTACATGGGGAGTTGAATCAGATTGTAGTAGCCGCTTGTCACATGTTTACCCCAGCAGACTAGTTAGCTTGGGTAAATGTGGGGGGAGGGTGCTATAAATTAGTGACTTAAGAGGGTCAAAGATGTAATGATCATAAGACAATGGATATACAAGTTATGGGTATGGTTCCCTAGGGAGAGGGGTGAAGCTTCTTGACCTAGAAAGGAGGTTGGCGGATAGTAACAACATGGTTGACCTAAGAGGGCTCAATTGTAATGAATATAGGTGTATAAAATCCTCGGGGTAGTACATTTCCCCTGCTAAAGAGTCATGTAAGGTGGGAAAAATTCACAACAACTTCATAATAGAGATGTTAGCTAGCCAAATTTTCTACTACAAAGAGAATATGGGAAAGAACCTTTCATGGGAGGTCCTCCCATAAGTATATTATAAGGTTCTTATAAGGATCTAGAGGGATAGTGGTATTGGTTTCCTTTTGGTATACAAGTGGGCTCTTGTTGGGTTACTGTAGCTTTAGCCCAACTGAGAGCATGTAACTCCATCATATTTTTGAGCTCTTGTGGTAACATTGACATCAAAATATGCTCTTTCTTTATAAATTCAACAATTAAGCAAGCTCTCGAATTTCGAGCTACATTGAGCGGGGAAGTAGGTGGCTAACTATAAAAATCCTCTTGGGAAGAAGTGGAGGGTTGTAAAGGTTGACTAGATGAAGATGTATGATGAGGGAATCAATTACAAAAGATTCCCAACTAGACATTTTAGGGGAAATAAGACCCAGTTGAAGTGACTATTCTTGTTTTAAGTACTTCACTCTTTGGTATGTAACACATTCTTCCATAGAATGCCTTCGTCTCTTATGATAATTTTAATACTTTGTAATGACCCCCATGATTCTCAAGTGTGTAGATATTGTACTTCAATCTTTGTATACTTTTATAGATAGTAACCTTAGTTACGACATATGTAGTTGGTGTGTTGATTTTCCCAATCATTGATAGTGTAAGTGGTGTCTGGATGACCTTAAACTTACATAATCATTGTAAATTGTTCCATGATTAAATTACAGTGGTGTAAATACTGGTCAACTTGACAATCTTTATTTATATATGTTGATGTTAATTAATATATTAATGAGAAGAAATTATATATTGTTTGCATGTTTTGAAAATCATGATGAAGTTGGCTATTCCAACCATGTAGGTGTTTCCACTTCCATTTTTTATTATATTTGTCCAAATAATCATGGTATCTTGAACGTTTCATTGTTAAAGAAATAACTAACATCCCAATAACCACAAATCCATAGACTTGATAAACTGAGGCCTTAAGTTGAATATAATTTTTATTTTAATCATGTGATCTGAAAGAGAAATAAAATTAGGGGAGACAAAGTCTTTCACATATGAATTTATCATAGACTATCAAGCTCCCTAACATTGAAATACATATCTCATAATGTTGCTAGCTAACATATTTTTGGATTCCCATCCAGTTATGAAGCTAGACCGTAATGTAAACCATTGGACCTTCTCCAATTCGTTTTACATTTCCTGTCAGTTAGGGAAGGGCCCTAACTAACCTTTGGTAGTTATTGAATACAAGGATAAGGATAACAATCAGGATGGAAAAAAGGAAATGAGGTAAAATGAAGAAAATGGGGAGTGAATGGGCAGAGTAGGGAGGAAGGGATGGTTTGGAAGAAGGAAAGAAAGAACCAGGAGCGTTTTGGTAGAAAAATATTGAAAGCATAGGAATCAAAACACTAGACAATTGAGTGGATTCCTCAAGGTAATGGTTAACCTCATTCTAGATTGCTCATCAAAATTATATGGCATTGGTCAACTATGTGTGAATGGAGATCTTACTCCTAAGATGGTAAGGTCATTGTTGCAGGTAGGAACACCCTAGGGTCTTGCGTTGAAAACCCTAACAAAGAGGAGGGCATACATCAGAAAGAAATGTGTAGACAAACAATCTAAATGCTTAAACTATTGAACTGGGAAGAAGAGGTATTACCCGGAGGTCCTACATTCGGGGTCGATCCCGCAAGGTCCAAACCCTCTGCTTCTTCTAATGCAGTTAAAACCTGTAACCTATTCAAGAAAAGCATATACATCAGTAGTAATAGATAGCATGTTCATGATATATGTGTTATATCATATAAACAAATGAGAAATTACGCATTAATATAAGATTTATAAGCAAATCATAACATGGATCAATGCGTAAAAATGATAAATATCATCAACAAAACAACATTTCTTTATTGAGTAAGCTAAATGAAAGGTGGAAAACTACAACTTGATTCTTCCTCTAGCTCCAAGCGGAACCGTCCTCTACATATATCCTATCGTGGCCTTAGCAATATTCCTCCATCAATACACACAAGGATGTCATAAGAGGGATGAAGGACATCTCAGAAGAGGAAACAAAGGTTTCCTATAACTTGGGGAGTGTAGGAGGCACAGGGATTTCTTCATACTCGATCAGGGATCAATCAAATATAATATCAATATCTCATCTCTTCTCCCTTTAGGCCTTCCCATGGAAGTTTATTTATACTTCTCCAAATTAACTTTTTTAGTTCGGAAACAATTGGGCCACTGGCTATAGTAGGTGAGTAACAGGTAAAACTCGTAAACTCTGCTCGAATTTAGCGAGATTATTTATTTTTTAGTTTTTTAACACATATATGCAGGTTGGGTATATACTGACCCACATGTACATGCTTTTAACACAGGGTAAAGTAGTGTATGGAAAATAAAACACTATTTTTTAGAATTTGGAGGGTTTCCCTAGGCCATAACAAGAGCATTAGATCTACCAAGAGTGGTAAATGGTTCTATAACAGATGCCCCCTAATATATGAGGTCAGAAGGGGTAAATAATTGCTAAAATGTATTAAGTGTATAGAAGGAATCATGCTAAGACCGTAGAGAAGCTCACCAAAATTCAGCCTGCCAAGCCAGTGAAAGATATTAGAAAGAAATTGTTGTTTGAGGCGGTCATACCCATTCTGAGAGATAATAAAGCATGTTTGCATGTCAAGTACAAAAGCAGATCTAATATGCATACAAGTATAAAGGAACTGAAAATACATAGTGGATCATCCGATCACATCCAGATAAGTACATGTCTCAATATCACATATAAAGAACTGATCAACGATGTTGAAGTAGGAAGTTGATCACTGAAGTCATAAAGCTGATCCAAAAAAGTACCAAGTCAAATGGTGGAATAAATGGTACTACACTGCAACTCAGGTGCCAACATATAGGATGTCGTTGTAAGGAACTGCAACATATAAGGTGGATCATATCAACTAGCAGAAACATGAGCAACTAACAAGTGAACCAAGAAATGGTGATGCGAACCCGAGGTCTTCACCGACCGTCTTGGTACATTTCTACACAATGGGAATAAATGATCTGAAGTCAACCATGTGAGAAATCATTTGATTACCAGTCATTGATTTATACCGTAAACAAACGCGAGACTACTCATCGATAATGACGATGAGAGCCAAGGTACTCAATACAATCTAACAAGTGCGAATAAATGAACTGTAGTTGAACACTTGGAAGAACTTATCATTTAGGAGACAATGATGTTTTACCACTATCAATAGTGAAGGATTCTACCACTGATGACTACAAACCTGAAGGTACTACCAAATGGACTCTATATCTTGTTCCCAGAGCAATGATTTGAAGTCGATGGGAAACGATCTCCTAGAAGGAAGGCGTTAAGGCATCCTTCATGAATCTAGCACGAGTATAACCTATAGGCCAATAATGTGGAAGGAATCGAATGAATAAATATGTATTAACCCAAACAAAGCATGTTTCCAATGTACAAAAGATGTATCTAGTGTATGACAGAAACCCTCTTAACCAACCAGTAATGAATTCTGACATAAAGGCGAGGAATCCACCAATAGGGTCAAATGGAAACCAAGGCATTACATGAATCCCAATGTGTGATAATGAAAGCTGACATCAAACACAAGGGAAACCACTCAGTCAAAGACCCATGATATTGATCGATGCTAAGGACAAGGTGACCTATTAATAATGAAAATAGGGCCAGGGGGTGGCTCTAGATCTACTCTCAAAGTAATTTTTCGTAATCAATAAGAGAAAGACCCGCTAGCAAGAAGTCAATGGAGACATTCTCAAACCAGCATGATCAAAGGTCCAAATAGCTGATGTGATAACAAACATGACTCTGAAAACTAGGGATGGCCAACTAAAAAATAGGTTAAGAGACACTACAGAGAGGCTGACTCAAGTTTACTTCCCTTGAACAAAAACATGACTCAAATGTGACTACATGGAAGCATATGATAACTTTGTTTAAGTTTGTCATGTAGGAGGCATAAGAAAAATCTCCATATGATTTTAAGAGATAATCAATTGGGGAAGTATTGACTCAATAAAAAGGTTAAGGCTCTCCTAAGTCAAACTAAAGCCCATCCCAATGGAGGAAAGACTTATTTTTGAGTACTTTCTTCAAGGGCAACACAACTGACTCTAGCTGCCATCAATTATGGAAATAATGTCCTGTTCCCACTCCTTTTTTGGGATATATAAATTTTTTGTCGTTTTCATATTCATGAAGCTTGAAAAAGAATAAAAGAATGCTATAGTACAGTGTAAAGAACGAGTTTCAAAATACATATGCACTAGTTCCTAGGAGGGGAACATTCCTATGCTCAATGCAAGGTGACAAAACTTGTCAATGACACTCAAAGGAATTTTCTTTCCACGGGTAAAAGTGCGTCAAGTTGCAGAGGCTAAGTGATTGCAAGGTTGATTTCGTAGAATACATGGTCCAAAGGTGGTTTAAACATGAGTCCAAGTGAAGCCGTCTCCAAGCCAAAAGGTACAAATGGTCAACATGTAATGCAATAGTACAACTCAACACAAAGGACTCTCTAAGGTATAAAGCCAGAAAAATAGCGAAGAAGAAAGAGAATGAGTCTTCATCGCATATGTCATGGCAAGACTAAAGAGGACTCACGAGCCTACTCCATAGAGTAGCATGGGAAATATATGCTAGTGAGGATCTAACTAAGATGACCATGTAAAGGTTGGCTCTACCATCATATCACGATTTTATAAATTGGCAAGTGAAAATGGTTTGTGAATCAAGACATGAGGGGGTCAACTATATGGCAAAAAATATCATAATATAGAGGCTAGTATGAAAAATTCAATGGAATGTGATATTCCCTAACCTATATTCCACTACGAAAGCAATATCTGCTATGACGGGTCTGGAATCATGGAGCTGAAGAAATTTCACAAAAGAATCTCCAAAGTATCCTGTAAAGAAAACTCATCTCAACGCTCCAAGCCAAAAGGTCAAAAAGTCCACAAAAGAAAAAAAAAAAAATTAGAAAATATAATTTTCATTTCTCAATGTATATAATGACTTTTTGACTCACAATTTCTCATTTGCTTTTTGAGCAATTGGGTGAAGGAGTTGTGGAGAAAAAACCAAATAAGATTCCTCCATCAAATTAAACCATTCAAAGTGCTTCAAATCTTGCATGCAACCTTCTAATTGAACTTTTGATGAGTTTTAATGATTTTTAGATGTTTTATCATAAATTTGACCATAAGGAATTATTTTTAAAAAAAAATTCTCTGTGTACATGCAGGTTGGATACATGTGATCCATGTACAGGAAAGCCCTATATGCGAGTGTGTTAATAACGAACCCGCATGTGCGTGAATTCAAAATTAAAAACATGGTTTTCATGATTCAAAACATCAATTTTTGCAGGATGTCAATTACTTGGCATGAAAGAGAGCATAGTGTAATTGATAATCAAGTAATGGAGGATCAAAATGCATTAGATGCCTTATGAGGATGTGGCTTGTTAAAATTCTTCAAAAAGCTGAATATGATGGTAAATACTAGATTGCTTGAGATGTTAATCCACTACTGGAGTGCAGAAGAAGATGCTTTTGTGATTGATCAAATTCCCTTGAGGATTGAAATAGAAGATATATATTTCATTATAGGTATTTCCTAGAGGGGAAGGAGGATCCACTCAACTGGAAGGACAAGAGGTAGTATTACTATAGAAGACTATTTCCGCATATACTTTCCTGGAAACCTCGAAAAGGTTGGAAGGTAGATTCCAATCAAGCATGTAGAGAGTTTATCACTCAGAATCCTAATTTTTACCATAGCCAAGGTAAATGGTTCTGCTTCTCTACATTAGGCTTCACGTGTTTCAATGAGTCTTGAAGTAGATTGTCTCACTACAATCTTCGATTGGTGCACACCTCTGCTAGCCAATATGAAAAAACAACTTACTTTTATCCAGAAGGGTCAAACAAAGAAATTTGGATACAGAACTATTTTGTGTCCCTTATTTTTTGAGAGAGTACCCGGGCTTCGTCCCAAGGTATTATCGACCATCAACAGCCCAAGAGATCCATGGATGGGTAGGTGGGCTACATTTGATGACGCTCTTTTCCTTTAGTGGGAACAACGGATCATTGCAGTCGAAGACTACCCTTATGTCGAAATGGATTTCAAAGGAGATAAGGATCTAGTGTTGCCACCAAATGCGGCATGGGGTGCCATAGGTATAAATTATTTTTAATTTTGAATTTTAAGATTTTTTTTTGGATTTTGAGTATAAATGAACTAAAAAAAGATTGATGAGACAAAACACTTACAGAATTATTGATCATGACATAGATGTTGGACAAGTGAGACCTGATGGTCTTCCTCAACACAGGCATCATGGAAGAGACGCCAAAGGGCCGCAGCAGAGACTGAGAGGACCCTCCATGCAGTCTAGAGAAACTTGGTGAGGTTAACTCACCAAGAGCCCATGGTGGCCATAGAGGACTTACCAAAGGATATGTAAAGACGCGTGGTGGGAGTACCACGAGATTGGGTGTGACTATTTCGGCTGGTGGCCAATGCCATCGTTTTCTTTCTTGCCACTCATCCTGAGCAGGATCGTTAGATAGATGATCAGATATTTTTTTATTAGACATGATGATGGGCATAAGCCCTAATTTTGTAGGAAATTTTGTCCCGATTTTGTATATTATTTTGGACACAAAACTCTATCTATATACAGACTTTTTTATGATGATCATATATACAAATGATATTTTGATTATTTTTTATGCTTTAATGTGATGAATGATTTATATGCCAATCCAATGCTTGACTAGCAATAGAATCTACTAAGGAATTTTCTGATTGTGGGATATGAACAAATGTGATATAAACAAATGATCTTTGTAATAATCACTCTCAGAAATTGGTGATATAAATAAGGATCTCTCACTCGATAGATGTTATTCAATTGAGATACCACCAATTGTGAATCCAAATAAACTACTAATGAATCAATATCAGGAGCTATTGCCTTAGATAGTAAATTAATAACAACAATATATTCGATAATATTATTTGAAGCGGGACTAATACATACTCCTCTCAAAACCAACAACTAGACAGATGGATAATAAATCACCCACGTTGCGGAAGCACGGTTCCAGGTGTGTCTACTAGCACCATCGGTGAACCCTAGATATATCAAATTGTCCATCAATGCCTACCAAAAAACATCAAAAAATATCGACATCACTAAAACCGATAGATAGATATGTACAATGATACAATATATAAAAGCAAGTGAATGGTAGTGATGAGCCCCAGAAATGTGTAATTATATGGGCTCATTCTCCCTCTTATTTCGACTTAATCCACCATTCTCATTAGTTTGTTGCATATTTTTGAATATATTTATGCTAATAGAGTGAATTGCGTTAGTGAGTTTGCCATGTAGTCTAATGTGTGTTTTATGCAGAATTTTTGGAAAATTTTGGACAAAGTCAAGGAATTTATGAGGAAATGGTAGCCAAACTCAAGGAAGATAGGGAACAGAACTTGTAGGGGGGGTGTCTCCTTCATTAATGACCCCTTTCCTTGAATCCTCCATCAGCATCTCGGAGCACAAAAGCCCACACCGATGATTCCAAGGGGCAGCTGAGCAAGTCAAGTAGGACTACTGTTTATCTTCAGTTCTAGGAAAATGAGTTCCTTGATTTTAGGAGGAATGTTGGAAGTCCCCATTTTTATAAATAAGAAGGTTTAGAGCCTCAGTTGTTTAACCAGTTATTAGTAGATTTTCGCACTTTTGTGTAGCATTGTATTTAGCTCATTTTCGAGTTCTTTCTGAGAACAGTTTATGTAATGTAACTGCTATTTTTGATAATGAAGATGAAACAAATTTTGAGACAGCACTGATCTCTTTCAGAGGGCTGAAGCTCTTGGATTAGGGCCCAACCCAAGCTACCTAGCACCTCCTACTATGTACTTATATGCTTTTGCTTCCATTCATGAGATAATTTCTGTTGCATAGATTCATTTTACTTTATTAGATTAGGTTTCTTTTGATGGTTAGCATAGTTGTTTTTGTTTCAAGTTGCTTAAGTAAGTTACTGCAGTGATAGAAAATGATACAAAAAGGCCAACAGCAAGCCCTAATCTCCTTTCGCCCTTCCTGGGACTATGATTTGAAGTCAGAGCACTGCTGCTGCCACCAAAAACACAGTTTTTTTCTCTTCCATGCAACTACTAGTGTGATACTGTGAGTTGGAACTCACATTAGTTCTCTCACATTCTTTTCTATTCATAGGGTATTGTTCAGTATTTTCTGTTTATAGGTCAGAAATTAGGTCAAGCTAGACAAAGTTCTATTTTTAGTTCTTTCTTTGGTAATTTTTGATAAGTAAATGTGCAGATCTCTTGCACGACATCTCAGCTCACTATACATCCATAGAACAGCTAGCACCAGTCCACTTCTCATAGATTTCCCAGAGTCATTCATGACATTTCACCAATCTGCCCTAATTTTTGTGTTTATTCCATAAAGTTGCTTTCTTGCCATTTGAACAAATACAACCATCACGTTCATCCCTGATCTTCCTTGACAATTTCTAGACACCTCAACACCTTCATATAGCCTTCAGTTCCCCTTTCCCATCATTTTTCCACCTTCAATACTCCAAAAATATCTCTCGGCCTCCTCTTGTAGATCCTCTTGTAGATCCCCTACAGCCTCCTTTAGAACTTCCTGTGACTGATTTTTCGAAGTCTGATCACTATGGAAGTCTTGAGAAGGGTACTAGGGGATTCTTAGGACCTCTCCACACCTTCCACATCATCTACAAAAGCCCACTCTGTCCTCCTTTGCCACCATACCTCTGCACAATCAAAACCAGATAAATCACAAGCATAATAATTTCACATAAAAACCCTCAAAAGTACAAAAATATGATTTCTTCTCATTTCTTTTCAGAAGTAGCCTGAATAAATGAAATTTACCTTTTCAGTAGTCAATGGAACTCATTTCATTAGTTTCCATCTCTTTTTTTGCAAAATTAGGGTTAGTAGGTAAACTAGGGTTTGCTAGGGTTTGCATTTCATTTCAGTTTTCCTTCTCTTTTTACAAGTAGAATAGCCCTTGTAGAGTTAGTTTCCTTTCATCATAGTTAAAAGATTCTTCTGATAACTCATAGAAGTTGGCTTAAGCTCCTAGTGAACTTGCACGAGCTGACCAAGTGACAGCCTACAGTACGAGCTAGTACTTGTGCATACAGCATCGTCACTTCCAAGTTTTTTATGAACTACTGGGTTGATAAAAGTAAAGAAGGAATCCCCAGGAGTTGCAACATTATTGCTACAATACTAGAGCCCACCATCTTTTTGGCGCCGTTGCCGGGGAAGTGTCAGAGTTTTTTGTGATTACTTCTTTCTTCTATTTTCTACTGCAACATTCTACTAAGTAGTTTATTTCAGCAAAAGTAGAGTAGTTGTTTCATTTTAGCAAGCGTAGATTATGCATTTCCTGCTGTTATTTCAATTCTGCAATTTCATTTCAGCAAGCGTAGATTAGGCATTTCTAGCTTTCATTTCAATGCTGCAAATTCATTTCAGCAAGCATAGATTAGGCATTTCCTTCATTTCAATTCTTCAATTTCCATTCCAGCAAAGTAGATTAGTCATCTCCTGCTTTAATTTCAATTTTGCAGTTTCATTTCAGTAGGATTCATTTCAGTTATTTGCAATTTGTTGTTCAAACCATTTCAGTTTTTCGGGTACAAGTAGAAAAAACAAAAATCACCGAAAAAGAGATTTCCTTTCATGCCTCGTAGGAACAGAGACAATTCAGGAAAATTCCTATGCAACACCCTCACCACATCACTAAGTCACCCTTCTCTCTTCTTTGGTGGCAGTGATCCAGAAGAACCTATAGGTGAACCTCCAGAGATATACGAAGATCCTATAACAGAAGAAGAGCAACAAACCATTCCCCATGAGACCATGGCTGAAAACAGAAAGGTTAGAGGAAATGGGGAAAGAATAGAAGGTGTCTCTCCCATCTAAGAGACGAATGGGGACACTAAAATGAAAAACATAAGTCCTTCAGCCTTACCTCACTTCCATGGATTGACTACCGAAGATCCTGATACCTTCTTGTTTGAATTTTCTATTCTCTGTCAAACCTATGACTATGCAGAAGATGAGCAGAAGTTGAAACCGTTTCCTTCTACCCTCAAGGATGCAACATTGCACTGGTTCATGGGGTTACCTGGAAACAACATCACCACCTAGGCTCAGATGCAGCAAGCCTTTAACAAACAAATACTGGGACTACTATAGATGAAAGGATACCAAGGAAGAAATCTTCTGAATGACCATGGGAAGTGATGAGTCCTTAGAAGACTATGAAGAGAGGTTTCAGCTCAGTTAGAAAAGGGCCAGGTGCACACTTGACCCCGAATCTCTGAAGCTGGTACTGCTTAGAGGAGTCCTTGAAGATCTTGTAGATAGCCTCCATTTTTTGGCTAGGGGAGACATCTACCAACTACCTTATGATGACATAAAGACTGTGTTTAGAAACTATTCTAGGTCAGCTAGAAAGAGAGGGAGGGGAAGTCAACCTTTAGCTAGTACATCCTCATCCAGCTCATTCCTTAGAAGCGAACTTGAGAATCGGCTAGAAGATTTCAAGAGTGAGATGAGGGAGACTCTTGCCATGTAAATGGATACCTTGTGTATCAAAAGGAAACAAGATGAAGCCGAGAGGGCTTTGGCCATCTTTTGTCCCAGAAGCACTAGAAAGCATCCTAGGAACAAATGTCCATTGAACTCTATAGAAGTGTGTTTAGTCTGTGAAGAAGACCATCCAACGAATTAGTGCCCTTCCTTGCCCGGACTTAAAGCTACTTATTAGGGGGCCGAAGGAGCCATTGAACCACTCTACTTCATGAACCAAAGGAGGCCACATGGGCCCATACCTTACCAGCAGGGAATGCAAGGGACATCCCAGACCTATTACAACCCCAATCAAGCCACTTCCATGCCTTCTTGGGATCCCCCTACTCATCCTTCCTGGTCCACACCCCCTCCTTGGTCGTATCCACCTCAATACCAGGCTCCACCAGTTGCTCATTCGTTTCACTCTCATGCTCAACCACAGCCTCAGTGGAATGCACCACATCAGGGTTGGAGGCCCTAGTACAACTCTCCTCCCACTCTTTTGCCTCCACCACCTATTCAACCACAACCATTACCTCCTGCTCCACGAAGGCAACCTCAAATACCTGCTCAACCGAACCCAAACCCCAATAACAGACAGGCCCAATAGGTATATAATGGAGAAACATCATGCTCGACCTATGCTATGAAGATTTAGGAGATTAACCTACAATATAGGAAAGTTATCCCAGATAGCCAACCTCCCCTTAAGGAGGATGAGGAAAAACAAGAAAGTGAACCAAGGCCATTCCACCCTTTCCTGATAGATTGACTGGAACCACACAACCGACCCTAGAAGAAATTGAACTTCTGGGAAAATTAAAATAGTTATGTGTAAAGATACCACTTCTCCAAGCCATAAAGGATGTGCCTATATATAAAAAAATGATCAAGGAGAAGTTCTTCAGGCACCCAGGCAGGTGCAGGAGAGATTCTCCAACCATCAATGTGATAGGACAACTGTCCGACCTGATGTTGGGGCAGGTGATCTATCCGAAATATCTAGACCCTGGAAGTCCTGTAGTCGCTGTCCACATCAATGGCACCATAATCCCCCATACCCTGATTGATCTAAGGGCTGCCATTAATGTGATTAACAAGGACATTGTTCTCAAGCTCAACCTTCAGGGCTCCCTGAGAAATACCGCAACAGTACTGCAGTTAGCAGACCGCTCCACTATGACCCCTGAGGAGATTGTGGAAGATGTAATGGTCTCCATCGATTCTTGGGAGTACCTTGCTGATTTCCTGGTTCTCCAGCCAAAGGAAAAGCTCACTGGGTATCCTCTCATCCTGGGAAGACCTTGGTTGGCTACTGCAGATGCCTACATCAGTTGTCGAGCTGGGAACATGACAATCAAGAATGGGCATATGTCCAAGCAACTAGTCCTATATTCTCCTACCCAACTGGTGAGCTCCAGTATTGTAGCAATAATGCTACAACTCCTGGGGCTTCCTGTCTCTCATTTTATCAACCCGGTAGTTCGTACAAACTTGGAAGCGACGGTGCTGTATGCACAAGTACTAGCTCTTGTCGCAGCTGTCACTTGGTCAGCTGGCACAAGTCCGCTAGGGCTCAAGCCAACTTCTATAGGCTCTCAGAAGAAGCTTGCTAATTGATGGACGAAAGCTATTCTCAAAGGGAAGCTACCTTACTTGACAAAAAATGAACTGAAAGCAAATCAAAGCATGTAAACCTAGGAAACCCTAATTTAACTAGTCTAACCTCTATAATGCAAAGAATGTGAATGAAACTTCTACCAATGCTGCGGTTACCTCTAATAAGTGGAAATGCATGGATCTAAGCTACTTGCATCATAAAAGACATGTTTTTGTATTTTCCTTTAAGTGGATGGGATGATTGTGATTTTGTGCTAACTAGGGTTTGGTTGTGTAGAGGGGATGGAGAAGGAAGGAAAGCGTGGGACAGGTTGGGGAGGCTAGGAGAGGTCCCTAGGGATCCTTAGCATCCATCCACAGAGGTTCCTCGCATTCAGATGCTCAGCAACTGAGTGAGTGGCCTCCTACAGGATGTCTGCAGGGGATCCTACAGGATACGCAGAGACTTCTACAGGATGTCTACAAATTGCTACAGGATGACCTACCGTGAGTGTTTGAAGTGATGGAGGAGTGATGGAATGGTAGGGGGACATGTGTAAGGTAGGAATAAGGCTGGTGATGGCTCAGAAGTGGAAGAATAGGATAGGGAGTGAGTGTAGGGAGTAGGTTGGGAGATAGAGGACTAGGTCAACAAAAGGGCTAGAGAATGAAGCTATGTGAGGAGTGAAAGACTTTGGGAGATAACAGATCGGAGCTGGGGTCAATGATGTGGTTGCATGCGTGATCAAGATGGAGAATGAGGTAATGGAACGAGAGAGAGCAGTGTAAGTGAAACAAATGCTTATGACTGTCACCAAACCGAAAATGCATCAACCTAAACTACGTGTGCGTAGAGATTCAATGAACAGAAATCCAAAACGCGAAGGAGAATGTGCATGAAGCTGTGATGAAGGCATGTGTGCAGGTGTGAATCATGTGGAAAGATCTATCATAACGAGACTATGTTGCAGCATGTATGAAGTGAAGAACTGCGTGTTTTTGTGGCTGGTATAGGCTGCACTCCAATCTCCAAACGGAGATGGCAGTGGAGACTTCCTCAACCCTTTTTTGCTAGAGCTCCAATGTATTATCAACCTGCTAATCTAACTAAACAACCGAGAGCAATTCACCCATAAACTAGTCCTATCTATGCTCATGAAAAAGACTAATTCAACAACCTGTAATTCAAATTGCATGTGAAAATGAAAACTCAGAGTGCTGAAACGAAATGCAAACAACACTACAGCAGAGGGGATCTATGGCTCTCAGGTTGGGCCCTAACCTGAGAGCTATAGTCTCCTTAAGAAAACTCAGAACTAGATCAGAATCTGCCTTCTTTATTCATAATCTGATGTCATGCCAAATTGGCTTACAAAAAGGAACAAAAACCGAGCTGTGCTCCAAAATTACAATAGTAATGCGAAAGTTTCAACAACCTATCAAAGGCTACGGCCTCTATACTTATGCAAAACAGTGATCCAACAAGTGTCCTTGATTTTAGGAGCTCGGCTGTCCAACTAGAGTTTAACTGCTGATACTGTAGGACAGTCATAAGTGCTGTTCCTGTAGAACAGCTGGCTGCTTCTAAGCTCGGAGGGGAGATGGATTGGAGCTCGGAGTTCTTGGTGGGAATCACGAGGAATGTCCCCAAGACCGTGGACATCCTCTCCTAAAAACCAGCAGTGCCACCTCGTTGTCTCCTTGTCTCCTTTTTCGTTGTCTTTTGCTCCCTTTTAATTCCAAAACCTGGAATCATAATGCATTAGTCACGTAGATAGAGTGCCTACCCTTCTTCCTACAAACAACATGAACAAACTAAGAAATGCATGCATAAGCAATAAAAATGAATGGTTTGAGCAGGTAGAATAGGCCAAAATGAGCCCAAATTGTACCAAAATTGGGGCTCATCATCACCCCCCAGCTGAACCATTTGCTCATCCTTGAGCAACTCAGTCAAGATCCTCATCCTTCATGGCTTGCACTGCTCCCCTTACATCCCAAGCTTCTGTGGTGATGTCCTCTTTGTTGATATGAAACCCGGCTGTTTGGTCCACCTTTTCCCATTGTGCATTGTCATCTTTCTCTGTACTTCCTTCAGCCAATCCTAGCAGCAATGGGGGGCTGAGTTTAAGGCCAATCCAGCTGGCCTGAAGTCTTTGCATGGATTTCTTGTAAAGGTCTGCTCTTGCCAATGCTTCCCTCATCTGGGTCGGGGTATGGTACTCCCAGATCTTCAAACTATGTGCCAAGGTATGCCACCTGCGTGCACATGCGTGGGTAGCAGTTTCTCCCAATAATCTATCCATATCTTCAAAGTGGGCTATTGCTTGGGCCTGCTGGTCCCTAAATCTCAAGGAAGCTGTGGGATCATTAGACAACTGTTGGCGGGCTGAGATGAGGGCAACCAGATTCTCTGGTTCTGCTCGAATGTACAGTGGCTCTCTCACTTCTCGGCGCATAACCGATTTTTCTTCAGTTGCTCTCTGATCCTCATGATTTAACCATGAAGCGAAGGCCATCAACTGCATATCACCCAAGGCGATATTGGGATCCCAAGAGACTTCATTAGGAAAAACCAGATTGCGGATGTAGAATTCTGCTAGCTTGGCTTTGTCTTCTGCTGAGCTAGTATTGCATAATTCGACAAATTGCTGTGGGCTATGGATTTGTGCAATACCTCTTTGTGCTAATGTGTTTATCTGGAACTGTAGCCACTGATCCTTTAAGTACAACCCATAAGACTTTGCAGGATGTCTGCACTGCAGGGTTTCCATGGCCCAACTGGCCATGCAGGCCAATTGTGTTTCCTTTTGTTTCAGCTGCTCTTTCAGAGCTTGTGTTTCAATTTGGCCCTGCTGTCTTGTTTCCTGTAGAAGTGTAATTGGCCCCTCAAGATGGGTGGTCAGCTCTTGTTTCCCTTGCTGCTCATTTGTGGTGTCCTTGGAGGAGGTTCCTACCCCTTCCCTTAGCTCCTGTAGCTGCAATTTCAACTTCTAGTTTTCTTCCTGTAGAAGTGCATGTTGGCAGCTAGCCACATGTTTTGCCATGGTGAATTCACTCCTGACCTCCCTGAGTTGATCTTGTAAAGGGCCTATGTCTGCCACACCCTTTGATTTAGCGATCTGCATCCATGTGTGGGAACAGACTCTTTCTTTCTCTAGTTCAAAAAATAGAGGTACAGTAAATTTTTGCGGTATGATCTTTCCCGCCTCCAAGAAGGTGTAGTAGTAGTTCAGATTCGGTGAAGGGCTAGGTTCAGGGATAAGTTCTCTTTCTTCCTCTCCAGGAGGTGCTAGCTCACCCTTCTTTGGTGATGAGGTTCCTTCCCCTTCTCTTTGTTCGGTTTCCTGTAGCTGAGCCAAGGTATCCTGTAGGACATTTTCAGCTTCCTGTAGCCGGGTTATTTCATCCAACAGATCTACCCTTTCTTGCCATGTGCTCTTCTTTGGACTTCCCTTTTCGTAGGTAACTATAATCTTTGAGGGTGATTTCTCTTTGGGAGAAGCAGGGGTGTCTTCGATGACAATTGGGCTGCTGGACTGCGTCTGTGGTTTCCCTGTTTTTATCTGAACACTTCTCCGGGCTTTGAAGTAGAGAGGAGGGTCCCTCTTCCTCTTCCCTTTTGGCTTAGGTGGCGTACTGAGGCCAGCTAATACAGCCGCTGCCTCCCTGGCCAGAACATCCACCCTCTGCTCCTTTGATTTTGATTTTGCATGGCTTCCTGTAGAAGCTGTTTTCAGGCTTCCTGTAGAAGCCTGCTTCTCCTTTCCTGTAGTGACGGGTGTCTCCACTTTCGCTCGCTTTGCTGCAGGGGTTTTATCTTTTTGTTTGCTTGTGAGTGCTGGAGAGGTAATTGGGCTGATGTGGCCTGCCCCAACTTTGTCCCTTCTGCTCTTTGACCTTATTTCCCTCACTGACAGGATGGGGGAGTCAGCTTTTTCTTCAGCATCTTTTTCTTCGTGTTGCTTCTCCTGCATGGTAGTCGGGGTACTTGGTCTAGTTTCCTTCTTTTCCTCGGCCTCCGCTTCTCGTTCTTCACCGCTGGAGGAGCCACTAGCTTCGACTAGCATTTTTATGTCCCCATCTCGTGTTAGATTCCTAAATGACTCCCAGGAGAGGGGAACTTTATATGAGTGCAGTGCATCCTCCACAAGCAATTTGATCAGCCCATGGTGTGCGACTTGATCTGGTATACCATCTTTGAGCTTTGTAGCGCACTTAATCAAGGATTGTAACAGGAAATAAGGAATGCTTAATTTCTGCTCTACAGGAAGATTGATCCGGTGTCTTAATTCGGTGAGCAATCTGAAATGATATGCATACACGATGCTGTAACGACCCTCACAGGTGATATATTTCATGATGTACAAGCTGACTTCGTTCCATGGTGGCAACAGGCTTGTCCTTCTCACCCCATTTTTATCCTCTGTGAATTCTTCTTCAGGTGGCAAGAACTCTTTCTTGGCTTGCTGGCTTAGCTTTCGTTCTTCTTTATCCCACGGGAGACCCATAGGAAGCTCAGTGATTCTACTGATAGACTGCGGGGTGATCTTGAGGCTTAGGCCTCTGAAATTGACTGTGGCCAGCACCTTGGATTTTGGCCTCAGGGCCTGCAAGAATTCCTCGGCCACTTCCTCATCGTACCCATGCAACTTATCACAAAAAGGCATCCATTGTGCTCTGGTGAAGAGCTCTACCACTGCCTGATTTCTTCTTAGTGTATTTGAATCAGTGGGCTCTCGCCTGATAAATCCACCCGGCATGATGGCACAATTTTCTTAACCGGAGGTGGTGATGGTGGAAGAGAGTTTAGTTTCGGTGACAGAGTGCAGAACAATGCGTATAACCCACAAAAATTTTACAACACAGTCTAACCACGCAACAATCCTGTAGAATTGCAGTATGGGCACACAGACAGCAATTTGTCTACTTCCTCATTTACCCAGACAGTAACTGACAATCCTACCACCTTAAATGATCAATTGCATGAGGAGTCCAGGGTTACCTCGTTACTCGGCCACCTTTTTTTACGTGAACACCCGCGTTCCTGTAGAAGACTGCGTTCCTGTAGAGACTGCTTCCTGTAGAAACTGTTCCTGTAGGAGCAGTGTGCAAACTTCGGGGAGGACTGCAATTGGACTGCGGTTGAGGTGCGCTTCACCGGTGTTCTGGTAGCCGAAAGCTTGGCGTATCAACGTGCCGAGGAAATCAGAAGAGCCACTCAAGTTTTGAAGTGGAGGTTGATGAATACATGCGCATAATCTAGCCGATTAGATTTTGAATCGGCGCAGCTCGTGGCGCGGGGGGTGAGCTGTCCCCGCCGGACCGTTGGGCGACGTCACCCATCATTCGCCTGCATATTCACTCGCTGCCGCATTCATTCCCACAGATCTGCCGCCGCCCTTTTCGGTTAAACTCGTTTCTCAGTTGATGGGACTATCTTCACGTGCGTGCTGCGTGTTTTCTTTGTCGTGGCTAACCCGATCATCCGACTATACCATAACTAGCCGACGTGGCCAGTCAACTGGCCATACGGCTGCTCAACCATTCACTCTTACGCCATGCAAACAAATCAAAGTAATATTCATGCGATTTGATGGAGAGAAGCTTGAGACACTTACCTGCGCGCGTCTGCACACGATTTTCAGTTTTTGGACGACGGATCTACCTGCTACACGCGGCTTACACAGACCTGGAGGCTCATGGTTATAGGTTGCTGATGCTGGAGTGGATGGTTTTGCTTTCATGCGCCCGCGTTTCATCTCGGATGGCGGTGTTGTGGACGGTATTCACTCGAGCAGGTTGAACTGTTACAGGATCCCCGCGAGGGGTCTCGTCACAGTCCTTTCTCCTTGGGTGCATGCTGCACGCTAACGGTTCTGGCTTCTCGATCACGATCCCAGCGCTCTTGATGCATATGGTATGAGATCTCGTCATTTGTTACCTTTGGAAATGGCTTTCTCGCGAGAACACATCGATTTTCATTGTGGGTGCAGGGACTTGGCCGCATGTCGACACGGGTGGTGGAGCAAGGTAACAGCGTCGTGCATGGGCCCAAAAGAGGCTTGCATGCGTCCACACCAACCCGTAGTCATCAGATATGCTCATGAAACGCATTCTGGGCCGTTCTGAGCTTCTACAGGAAGTTTCCTGTAGAAATACAGAGCTTCCTGTAGACAGGCAGCTCTTCCTGTAGAAATTTGCACCTTCCTGTAGAAAATCGCACCTTCCTGTAGAAAATCTGTGTCTTCCTGTAGGAGACTCAATTTATAATGAAAGTGCACATACCTTGAAGAACATAAGCATTCTTGGAGGAGGTGCTGGTGAGGTGTCCTGGCTGCATGATAAGGACTTTTGGCCTTGAGTTGAGAGGCTTCCTCTCCTCCATAGAACACCTGCAATCTGCATGCAAATTTCACATAATGACTTATTGATCTTGTATTTTTTCTTTTTTTTTTTTTTCTTTTTTTTTGAAAGATAGCAGGGGCGCCTCAATGAGGTTTTCACCCCTACCACCTGCCTTAAGCGCCTCAGAGAGGTTTTCACTCAAGGATCTTTATCTCTTTTTTCTTTTTCTTTTTTTTGAAAGATAGCAGGGGCGCCTCAATGAGGTTTTCACCCCTACCACCTGCCTTGGGCGCCTCAGAGAGGTTTTCACCCAAGGATCTTTATTATTTATTTATTTTTTTTTTTTTTTTTTTTTTTTTAGATTCTTCAGGGTGTGCCCAAAGCAGGGGCAGGACCCTTCTCTATGACCAATACTGTCTTCTCCATTGTTTTGATGAACTCTTGTCTTGAGGGAGGCTTCCTGTAGATCTTCAATCGATGCCCATTGACAAGCATGGGAATGGCTTCCTCATCAATGGTTCGAATGAGGACAGATCCATTGTCATGACACTTTTCCACTGAATATGGTCCCAGCCATCTGGTTCTCAACTTCCCCTTGAAATCTTTGTATCTGGAATCATACAACAAAGCCCAATCTCCCTGCTGAAATTGCTTGTCATGGAGATGTTGGTCATGCCACACCTTCCTCTGAAGTTGAACCACTTCTGAGTGAAGGAGGGCCTGCATGCGGTGCTCATCCAGTCCATTCAGTTGCAATAACCTTTCCTGATGTGCATGGCTGAGATCTAGGTCCAGCTGAGTTGCCATCCTCAAAGTGTTATACTCAAACTCAATGGACAGTAAAGCTTTCTTCCCATAGACCAGCTCATAAGGTGTGAAGCCGGTAGTGGTCTTCCAAGTGGTGTTGTAAGCCCATGTGGCTTCAACCAGGTGATCTGCCCAGTCTTTTCTGCTGCTGCTCACCACTTTGGTCCAGATCCCTTCTAATGCTCTATTGGTGACTTCCACCTGCCCATTTGCTTGAGGATGATAGGGGGTGGAAGTCCTATGCTTGATCTTGTGATGAGCTAGTAGATCTTCAACCAAGTTGGATGTGCACTGGCTCCCTTGATCGGTCACCAGCTCTCTTGGGTAGCCAAACTTGTAGAAGATGTTCTCTCTTAAGAACTCGACCACCTTCTCTTCTGTTGCTGCTTTGATTGCTTTAGTCTCTGCCCACTTTGTCAAGTAGTCAGTACACACAATGATGTAGGATCTCTGCCTCGAAGGGGGATTGATTGGACCCACAAAGTCCATGCCCCACTTCTCAAATGGCTCAAGAGTCACTTGAGGTTGGAGAGGCATATCATCCCTTTGGGTCGGTTTCCCCATTCTTTGGCATTGGTCACACTGGCTGACATATCTTCTGACATCTTGATGAAGTGTGGGCCAATAGTAGCCTGCCTGCAGGATCTTGAAGGCAGTTCTCTTTGGTGCAAAATGTCCTCCACAAGGCCCATCATGACAGGTGAGGAGGATGTCAAAGACTTCCTCTTCCCTTACACAACGCCTTAAGATCTGATCGGGGCCAAGCTTGAACAGGTTGCCCCCGATCCAAGTAAATGAGGCACTTTCTCTGATGATTCTGCTCTTCTCTTTTGAAGAGAGGTGCGGAGGGAACTGAGCTGAAACAAGGTAGTTTGCTATATCAGCAAACCATGGAGAGAGTACTGAGATAGCAAACAGATGCTCATCAGGCATCTGGTCATCCACCGTCCCATCTTCATCTGCAGACAGATCCAATCTAGACAAGAAGTCAGCAACAAAATTTTCTCTACCTGGTTTATCAACAATGGTTAGATCAAACTGCTGCAATAAAAGTAACCATCTAATAATACGAGCATTCACATCTGGTTTATTCATCAAATATCTAATAGCAGCATGGTCAGTATGTACAAAGGTCTGGTAACCAGTAATATAATGTCGGAACTTGTTTAATGCATGGACCACAGCCAATAATTCCTTCTCGGTTACAGTGTAATTCAGCTCAGCTTTGGACAAGTTTTTGCTAACAAAGTAAATGGCATATAAAAGTTTCTGCTCAACTTCTCCTAAAGCTGCACCTATGGCTTTGTTCGAGGCATCAGTGTGGATGTGGAAAGGTAGGGCCCAGTTTGGACCTCTCAAGATTGGTGCTGACACCAACTTGTCCTTTAACTCATTCAAACTCTTCTGACAATCGTCAGTCCACTTAAACTCCACATCTTTTGCCAACAGACCAAACAATGGCGAGGCTAGCTTGCTGAAATCTTTAATGAATCTCCGGTAGTATCCTGCTAATCCCAAGAAACTCCGGACATCCCTTACTTTTTGAGGAGGTGGAACCCTCTTGATGAGAGCAATTTTGTTAGGATCCACCTGCAATCCTTGGGAAGAAATGGTATGGCCTAGCACGATCCCCTCAGTCATTAGGAATTCACATTTTTCAGGACTAAGGGACAAGTTCACCTCGGTGCATTTGGTTAGGACTTTCCCAAGGTTGGACAATGCTTCCTGGAAGTTGGCCCCATAAGGAGTAAAGTCATCCATGTATATTTCCACTGCATCATGGACCAACTCCGAGAAGATGCTCAAGACAGCTCTCTGAAAAGTAGCAGGAGCATCGCATAGCCCAAAGGGAAGGACTCGGTAGGCAAAGGTACCCCAAGGACAAGTGAAGGTGGTCTTATCTTGGTCTTCCGGGCTGATTTGGATTTGATTGTACTCGCTAAACCCATCTAGGAAAGAGAAGAACTTCTTTCCTGCCAGTCCATCCAACACTTGATCTATGAAAGGTAGAGGGAAATGGTCTTTCTTGGTAGCTTTGTTCAGCTCATGGTAATCCACACAGATTCTCCACTTCCCATTCTTCTTGGGAACCAACACTAGAGGGGACACCCATTCACTATCTGAGATGGGGTAGATGAATCCGGCATCCAACAGTTTTTGCAATTCTTCCTTGACAATGTCCTTAAGAGCTGGATTCATTCTCCTCTGAGGTTGCCTAACCGGTTTACAATCCTCTTTGATGTATATGTGATGGGTACAGACCGAGGGATGGACTCCTTTCATCTCTTTATAGCTCCAAGCAAAAGCATCTAGGTGGTTGGCCAACAGACTACACAGCTCCTTTTCCTGGGAAGGAGATAGGGAGGAGCTGATTTTCAATGCTCTCTCAGGGCCGAACTCCACATTCTTAACTCTGGGAGTGACAGGGTTGGTTGTACAAAGATCCACTAAGGTGCTAGCTTGGGCATCCTCCACCAATTTTTCTAAAGGTAGTGCACTGGTAGGTGGGTTTTGGATCAGAGTCTCAATCAAGTCATCCTCGGTTGGGGGGTTTCTTTTAGTGGTATCTAGGGTACACAGAGGTGTTGAATACACCTCGTCTTCTTCTCCTTCTTCCAGCCAGAGTGGTAAATCATGCTCCAAAGAAGGTTGGGCAGGAGGGTATAGGACTAGCTGCTTGGACATGGGACCATTTTTGATGGTCATGTTTCCTGCCCGACAACTTATGTAAGCATCTGCAGTAGCTAACCAAGGCCTTCCCAAAATGAGAGGATATCCAGTAAGCTTGGCCTTTGGTTGCAGAACCAGGAAGTCTGCAGGGTATTCCCAAGAATCAATGGAGACCATGACATCCTCCACAATCCCTTCGGGAGTCACGGTGGAGCGATCTGCTAATTGCAGTACTGTCGAGGTCTTTCTCAAGGAACCCTGAAGATTGAGTTTAAGCATGGTATCCCTGGTCATCACATTGATGGCCGCCCCCAGATCAATCAAGGTGTGGGGGATAATGGTGCCATTGATGTGAACATCTACTACAGGACTTCCAGGATCTAGGTACTTTGGGAAGATGACTTGTCCTAGCATAAGGTCAGACAGTTGTCCTATGACATTGATAGTTGAGGCATCTTTCTTCCGTCTGCCTGGGTGTTTGAAACACTTCTCCTTAACCAGTTTGTTGTAAATGGGCACATCCTTGATAGCTTGGAGAAGGGGTATCTTCACACACAACTGCTTGAGCTCTCCCAGAAGCTCATCCTCCTCTGGGTTGGGTTGTGTGGTGGCTGTTAGTCTCTCAGGAAAGGGTGGAATAGGCTTTGGTTCACTCTCCTGATGGTCTTCCTCATCCTCTGGGGGAGGAGGTTGGTGATCTGGAAGAGTCTTTCCAGATCTAAGATTGATCTCCTGGATCTCCACAGCATAGGTAGGGCATGAGGTCTCCCCAGTATATACCTGTTGAGCCTGTCTATTGTTGGGGTTCGGGTTCGGTTGAGCAGGCATCTGAGGTTGCCGTGTAGGAGCAGGAGGTAAAGGCTGAGGTTGAACTGGTGGTGGAGGCAAAATGGCAGGAGGAGTGTTGTATTGGGGCCTCCACCCCGGCTGAGGTGCACTCCATTGAGGCTGTGACTGGGCATGTGAATGATAGGAATGAGAAGTAGGTTGAGTAGGGTACTGAGGTGGATAAGACGATGGAGGAGGCATGGACCAAGAAGGATGAGCAGGGGTACCCCAGGAAGGCATAGGAGTTGACTGGTTGGGGTTGTAATAGGCTTGAGATTCCCCTTGCATCCCCTGCTGATAAGGTCTAGATCCTTGTGGCCTCCTTTGGTTGAGGTAATAGAGAGGCTCTGTGGGAGCTTCGGTCCCTTGGTACATGGCTTTAAACCCAGGTAAGGTTGGACACTGATTTGTTGGGTGGTCCTGCTCACAAACGAAACACACTTCAACCGAATGTAATGGGCATTCGTTCTTAGGGTGTCTTCTGGTGCACCTAGGGCAGAAGACAGCCAAGGCTCTCTCAGCTTCCTCTTTCTTCTGCTGGATCCTGAATGTGTCCAGCTGCATGGCAATGGTCTGTCTCACCTCACTCTTAAGATCTTCTAATTGGTTTGTAAACTCATGTTTGGAGAAAGGGACACCAGTGGAGAGGAGATTTCCTCTACCTCGTTTCCTAGCTGCCCTGGAATGATTTCTAAACACAGTTTTGATGTCCTCATAAGACAGTTGGTAAATGTCCCCCCCAGCTAACATGTGAAGGGTGTCTAAGAGATCGCCAGGGACTCCTCGGAGTAGAACCAACTTGAGGGATTCAGGGTCAAGTGTGCACCTGGCCCGCTTATAGCTAAGTTGGAACCTCTCCTCATAATCCTCTAAGGACTCATCATTCCCCATGGTCATCCGAAAGATCTCTCCCTTGGTTTCCTTAGACCTACAGTAATCCCTATACTTGGTATTGAAGGCTTGCTGTATCTGAGCCCAAGTAGTGATGCTATTCCCAGGTAATCCCATGAACCAGCGTAGTGCTGCATCCTTAAGAGTGGAAGGGAAAAGCTTCAGCTTTTGCTCATCTTCAGTATAGTCATAGGTTCTACAAAGGACAGCAAACTCAAACAAGAAGGTATCAGGATCCTCAGTGGTCAGTCCATGGAACTGAGGCAAGGCGGAGGGGCTAATGTTCTTCATTTTCATCTCTCCATTGGTCTCTCGGATGGGGAAAGCTCCTTCTATTCTCTCATCTTCTCTTCTATTATCAGCCATGGCTTCAGATGGAGTGGTCTCTAACTCTTCTTCTTCTATAGGGTCTTGGTATATCTCAGGATGTTCACCTATAGGTTCCTCTGGGTCACTGTCACCAAAGAAGAGAGAAGGGTGACTCAGTGATGTGGTGGGGGTGTTTGGTAGGAATTTGCCTGATCTATCTCGGTTCCTACGAGGCATGAAATGGAAAGGACTTCTCTTTTTTTTTTTTTTTTGAGTGCTTTTGCTTTTTCTTTGGTACCTGCAAAACTGAAACAGAGTGATCTACAACTAACTATATTGCTCAAATGAAATTTGCGGAATTGGAAAGCTAATCTCGGAAAGCAAGAAATATTAATCTAGGAAAGCAAGAAATATTAATCTAGGAAAGAAAGAAATATTGATCTAGGAAAGCAAGAAATACTAAGCTAGGAAAGCAAGAAATACTAAGCTACTTTTGCAGAATGGAAATGAAATAAACTACTGAGCAGAAGTAAGAGTACGAAAGTAGAAGAAAAGCAACAATTGCTAATACTCTGACGCTTCCCTGGCAACGGCGCCAAAAAGATGGTGAGCTCTAGAATTGTAGCAATAATGCTACAACTCCTGGGGCTTCCTGTCTCTCATTTTATCAACCCGGTAGTTCGTACAAACTTGGAAGCGACGGTGCTGTATGCACAAGTACTAGCTCTTGTCGCAGCTGTCACTTGGTCAGCTGGCACAAGTCCGCTAGGGCTCAAGCCAACTTCTATAGGCTCTCAGAAGAAGCTTGCTAATTCATGGACGAAAGCTATTCTCAAAGGGAAGCTACTTTACTTGACAAAAAATGAACTGAAAGCAAATCAAAGCATGTAAACCTAGGAAACCCTAATTTAACTAGTCTAACCTCTATAATGCAAAGAATGTGAATGAAACTTCTACCAATGCTGCGGTTACCTCTAATAAGTGGAAATGCATGGATCTAAGCTACTTGCATCATAAAAGACATGTTTTTGTATTTTCCTTTAAGTGGATGGGATGATTGTGATTTTGTGCTAACTAGGGTTTGGTTGTGCAGAGGGGATGGAGAAGTAAGGAAAGCGTGGGACAGGTTGGGGAGGCTAGGAGAGGTCACTAGGGATCCTTAGCATACATCCACAGAGGTTCCTCACATTCAGATGCTCAGCAACCGAGTGAGTGGCCTCCTACAAGATGTCTGCAGGGGATCCTACAGGATACGCAGAGATTTCTACAGGATGTCTACAAATTGCTACAGGATGACCTACTGTGAGTGTTTGAAGTGATGGAGGAGTGATGGAATGGTAGGGGGAGATGTGTAAGGTAGGAATAAGGCTGGTGATGGCTCAGAAGTGGAAGAATAGGATAGGGAGTGAGTGTAGGGAGTAGGTTGGGAGATAGAGGACTAGGTCAACGAAAGGGCTAGATAATGAAGCTATGTGAGGAGTGAAAGACTTTGGGAGATAACAGAGTGGAGCAGGGGTCAACGATGTGGTTGCATGCGTGATCAAGATGGAGAATGAGGTAATGGAACGAGAGAGAGTAGTGTAAGTGAAACAAATGCTTATGACTGTCACCAAACCGAAAATGCATCAACCTAAACTACCTGTGCGTAGAGATTCAATGAACAGAAATCCAAAACGCGAAGGAGAATGTGCATGAAGCTGTGATGAAGGCATGTGTGCAGGTGTGAATCATGTGGAAAGATCTATCATAACGAGACTATGTTGCAGCATGTATGAAGTGAAGAACTGCGTGTTTTTGTGGCTGGTATAGGCTGCACTCCAATCTCCAAACGGAGATGGCAGTGGAGACTTCCTCAACCCTTTTTTGCTGGAGCTCCAATGTATTATCAACCTGCTAATCTAACTAAACAACCGAGAGCAATTCACCCATAAACTAGTCCTATCTATGCTCATGAAAAAGACTAATTCAACAACCTGTAATTCAAATTGCATGTGAAAATGAAAACTCAGAGTGCTGAAACGAAATGCAAACAACACTACAGCAGAGGGGATCTATGGCTCTCAGGTTGGGCCCTAACCTGAGAGCTATAGTCTCCTTAAGAAAACTCAGAACTAGATCAGAATCTGCCTTCTTTATTCATAATCTGATGTCATGCCAAATTGGCTTACAAAAAGGAACAAAAACCGAGCTGTGCCCCAAAATTACAATAGTAATGCGAAAGTTTCAACAACCTATCAAAGGCTACGGCCTCTATACTTATGCAAAACAGTGATCCAGCAAGTGTCCTTGATTTTAGGAGCTCGGCTGTCCAACTAGAGTTTAACTGCTGATCCTGTAGGACAGTCATAAGTGTTGTTCCTGTAGAACAGTTGTAACTGCTGTTCCTGTAGAACAGCTGGCTGTTTCTAAGCTCGGAGGGGAGATGGATTGGAGCTTGGAGTTCTTGGTGGGAATCACGAGGAATGTCCCCAAGACCGTGGACATCCTCTCCTAAAAACCAGCAGTGCCACCTCGTTGTCTCCTTGTCTCCTTTTTCGTTGTCTTTTGCTCCCTTTTAATGCCAAAACCTGGAATCATAATGCATTAGTCACGTAGATAGAGTGCCTACCCTTCTTCCTACAAACAACATGAACAAACTAAGAAATGCATGCATAAGCAATAAAAAATGAATGGTTTGAGCAGGTAGAATAGGCCCAAAATGAGCCCAAATTGTACCAAAATTGGGGCTCATCACCAACCTTTGTTAGAACATGATTTACCTCTCTGGTTGGAGGAGGAAGATGAGGATGAAGTCTATTCCGCACCATTGTGTACAGTAGAAGCTACCATGGGGAGCCCACAAACCGAGGATGATCATATTGAAAACTTGATTCAGAATCCACCCCCGAGTGTGTTGCCATTATACGAGCTGGTGGAAGAAAACTAAGCCAATCCCTTAGTTGATCTCTGTATGGTTGATCCAACCTCTCTTCGAGTTAAGAATGTGGAATTCAACCCAGAAAGAACCTTGAAGATCAACTTATCCCTATCCACCTCTTAGGAGAAAGAACTGTGAAGCTTATTGAAAAACCACCTAGATGCTTTTTCTTGGAGCTATAAGGAGATGAAGGGAGTCCACCCTTCAGTCTGTACTCATCACATTTACATTAAAGAAGATTGTAAACCAGTCAGGCAGCCTCAAAGGAAGATGAATCCAGCCCTCAAGGACATTTTCAAAGAAGAACTGCAAAAGTTGCTGGATGCAAGATTCATCTACCCTATCTCTGACAGCGAAGGGGTCTCTCCTTTCTTGCTAGTACCAAAGAAAAATGGGAAGTGGAGAATTTGTGTCAATTATAGAAAACTAAACAAGGCCACCAAGAAGGACAATTTCCCTTTGCCTTTCATAGATCAAGTGTTAGATGGCCTAGTAGGGAAGAAGTTGTTCTCCTTCCTAGATGGGTTTAGCGGGTACAACCAGATCCAAATCAGACCAGAAGACCAACATAAGACCACTTTCACTTGTCCTTGGGGTACTTTTGCATACCAGTTCCTTCCCTTCGGATTATGAAATGCTCCCACCACTTTCCAAAGAGCAATATTGAGTATATTTGCTGAACTGGTTCATGATTCAGTGGAAATATATATGGATGACTTTACCACTTATGGTTCTAACTTCCAAGAAGCTTTGACTAACTTTGGAAACGTTTTAGCCAAGTGCATTGAAATGAACCTGTCCCTCAGTCCTAAAAAATGCGAATTCCTGATGACTGAAGGGACCATGCTAGGTCATACAATTTCTCAGCAAGGATTACAGGTGGATCCCAACAAAATTGCCATCATCCAAAGGGTTCCACCACCTCAAAAGGTAAGAGATGTTCGAAGTTTCCTAGGCTTAGCAGGGTATTATACAAGATTCATTAAGTATTTTAGTAAGCTAGCCTCTCCATTGTTTGGTCTTTTGTGGAAAGATGCTGAGTTCATATGGACTGACAATTGTCAAGAGGCTCTGGATACCTTGAAAAGCAAACTGGTGACTGCCCCAATTTTGAGAGGTCCAAACTGGGCCCTACCTCTCCACATTCATACAGATGCCTCGAACAAAGTGATAGGAGCACCCTTAGGGCAAGTTGATGAGAAGCTACCTTATGCCATATATTTTATAAATAAAAACTTGTCCAAGGCATAATTAAACTACACTGTAACCAAAAAAGAGCTCCTAGCTGTAGTTCATTCCCTGAATAAGTTCAGACACTACATCACCAGCTATCAAACATTTGTACACACTGATCATGCTGCAATTAGGTATTTAATGAACAAACCAGACCTAAATGCTCGTATTATTAGATCGTTACTTTTATTGCAGCAATTTGATCTAACCATTGTTGATAAGTTGGGTAAGGAAAACATTGTTTCTGATTTTTTGTCTAGATTAGATTTGCCTAATGGTGGATGATCAAATGCCATATGAACACCTATTTTCTATCTCAATACTATCTCCATGGTTTGCTGATATAGAAAATTACTTGGTTTCAGTACAGTTTCTGCCACACCTATCCTCAAAAGAGAAATGCAAGATTGTGAGGAAAAGTGCCCCATTCACCTGGATTGGGGGCAATCTCTTCAAACTTGGCCCAGATCAAATTTTTAGGTGATGTGCCAGGGAGGAGGAAGTTTTTGACATTCTCCTAACCTGTCATGATGGGACCTGTGAGGGCCATTTTGCATAAAAGAGGACCACCTTCAAAATTCTGCAAGTAGGTTACTATTGGCCCACTCTTCATCAATATGTCAGGAGATATATAAGCCAGTGTGACTGATGTCAAAGGATGGGGAAACCTACTCCAAAGGATGAGATTCCCCTACAACCTCAAGTGACTTTTGAGCCATTTGAGAAGTGGGGCATGGACTTTGTGGGTCCCATCAACCCTCCTTCAAAACAGAAATCTTACATCATTGTGTGCACTAATTATCTGAAAAAATGGGCAAAAACAAAGGCGATTAAGGAAGCAACAGAAGAAAAAGTAGCTGATTTTTTAAGAGGAAATATCTTCTACACGTTTGGCTATCCAAGAGAATTAGTCACAGATCAAGGGAGTCAGTTTACACCAAATCTGATTGAAGACCTACTCACACACCACAAAATTAAGCACAGAACTTCCACCCCTTATCATCTGCAGGCGAATGGACAAGTGGAAGTCACTAATAGAGCTTTGGAATGAATTTTGACCAAGGTAGTGAGCAGTAGTAGAAAGGATTGGGCAGATCGATTGGTTGAGGCCACCTGGGCCTATAACACCACTTGGAAAACCACCACAGGATTCACACCCTATGAACTGGTCTCTGGGAAGAAGGCTTTGTTGTCAATAGAATTTGAATATAACACCTTAAGGATGGCAGATCAGCTAGACCTAGATATTATTTGTGCACAAAACGAAAGGTTACTTCAGCTAAATGGATTGGATGAACAGAGATTGCAGGCTCTTCTCCACTCAGAGGTAGTCCAACTTCAAAGGAAAATATTCTATGATAGACACCTCAATGAAAAATAATTCCAGTAAGGAGATTGGGCACTGCTGTATGATTCAAGATATAAAGATTTCAAGGGAAAACTAAGGACAAGACGGCTGGGACCATACACAGTAGAAAAATGCAATGACAATGGTTCAATTCTGATCCAAACCATTGATGAAGAAGCCATCCCCATGCTCGTCAATGGGCATTGGTTGAAGATCTACAGGAAGCCCCTCTCCAAGCAAGAATTCATTGCAAATCTGAGTAAAACAATGTTGGTAATGGAGTAGGTCTCTGCCTCCACTCCACCCACACCCTAGACACAAAAAAAAAAAAACAGAAATAAAAAAATAGAAAAATAAAATAAAATATCCCTGGGTGAAAACCTCCTGGAGGCACTCCAACTGTCTCAAAAAAAAAGAGAGAGAAAAAAATGAAAAAAACAGGAAAAAAACAGAAAAACTAACTTCTTTTGAATGCATTACAGATTGCAGGAGGGTCACAGCAAAAAAGGATATGGCCAGGCTGAACGCACCCCTGATCGATCATTTCTCCATCGCCATTGTCTTTCTCCAGGCCCTGGTCTCACTTGTTTTGGAAATTTTGCATCCTACAGGAAGCTCTATGCATTCTACAAGAGGCTCCTGTAGAAACCACAGACAACTCAAAATCAAGTTCAGAAAAGAATTAGAGGGATAGAAATTTGTCCAGAAGACCTGTGGACCTCCCTGCCACCATTCATCCTGCTAACTCTCCATTCTATCCCTGCAATACTACATTTCCACTTGCTTCTTTCCTCCCTGCACAGAGAACAAAGAAATTTTGTTTCTTTTGTTTAAAAAAAAATGATGAAGAATAAAACAGCAGCATCCTTGACTTGCTTCTTACCTAGTGCATACCAGCAGTTTTTCCTTCAGAACTTTCCTCGCTGTCTCTTCAATCCGTGCTCAAACCTCAACTAGAAATTTTAGAGGGAGAAGCAATTATAGGAAATCCTGCAGGATTCCTGTAACAGCTGATCCCTTTAAAAAAAACAAGCTCCAGAGGCAGGGTCAGTGTATCCATAGGTGTATACAGTGTGCAAGGAGTCATTCCTGATTAAGAAGATCACCAGCATGAGATAGCCTAGTCACCAGTTCAGAAGCCATGAGTAGCCAACAACAGCAGCAATCTAAGAACAAAGTGCCAAAGTCTGAACATGCAGAGCACGGTAGCGACTAACAGGTAAGTGGCTAAACCCATTCCTCTGTTGCATGAATATGATTTAGAAACTGCATGAACCATTGAGATGGTCACAATTAAATGAAATCGATGGCTAGCTAACTAGCCACCCTCGTCCAGTTCAAACAAGCCTCGTCCAATTCAAACAGCATTCAGTGGATGCAATCGGCACGTGTGTTCAGTCAACTCGGGAAGAAAAAATAAAAATAGGTAGTGGTGGCAGCATATAACAGGAATGATGCAAGTGATTCTAAGCAAGCAGCATGAAGTATAATAATCACACTGAAGTAGGGACCAATGGTCTAGATGGGGATATCGTACCCTTCCTGCCACCTCACCTCGTCATCGCCGAAAACACCATAAGCTTAAGTACTCTGCAGTCAAAAACTCCACTAGCTTTGTTTTCATTTGAATCAACAAGTTCTCAGCTGCAACAACTCACCTACCAACTTCAGAACCTCGAAACAGTCGCTCTCTGCCAGTTTCGAAACCCTTCTACTTATCGGGCTCTATAGGAGCATTATCGCACTCTACAGGAGCGAAAACACAATCTATAGGAGCCTTTCTATAGGAAGCCCAATGAACAGCTCCGCAGAGGGAAAATTCGAGATTTTATGCTGAATTCGAGCTCGAAAGAAGGTAGGCTCAGACAACCCACTGTGCATGTTAATTATCTACAAAAGGTGGTGGATTTGAAACGAAGTACTCAGTTGTTTTTCAGAAATATATACAGTCTCTCCATTTTACTCTCTGCACTAAAAGTCTGTCTCTTTCTTCACCATATTCTCTTGTATGAAGAAGTGATTCAACCATAGGAAATTAAGCCTATAAAGCACTGAATTTGCATTGGGTGGTCTATCAAATAAAAACACTGTCTTGCTCTCTGTGTTGTTTTTTTTAAAGAAAAACTATTGATTTCCTCCAACAGCCCGAGAAGTAAAGATTGAAAATAGAGTTTGAACAACAGGAAAATTAAAATTTATTTTTTTTAAAAAGAAGAAACATGAAAAACTCTCTCTGGTTCCAGAAAAAAAACCTCAGATGTTCCTCTATTTTCGGGTTTGAAAATTTGCTGCCTTCCTCCTCACCTGAGAATTTCCAACAGTCACTAAACATCATGATAGGGGGTTTTATGAGAAAGGAGCCTATAAATTCCACCAAATTGCATGAACACCCAGAAGTGGTATCCCTCTTTACCAGGGCAAATTGGATGCCTTTCTTTGAGAAATTTCATGGGTATGATGAGGAAATTATAGAGGAATTTTTATTTCCTTTAAGACCCCATTCAAAGACCCATGCTATAGTCAGTTTCAGGGGTCTAACCATAGAACTTACACCAGAATTCATCAGCAGAATTACAGGTCTTCCACGTAGGCTCCCCTGGAGCAAAGAAGAAAAACCACTAGGACAGGTTGCTAAAAAGACCTTTTTATAGCATGATGAACATCCTGTGGAGGATAAGAATGGGATCAGAAGGAAAAGTATACCTTATCCATGGGGTGAGGTCAGCTACCAGATCATGAAATATATCTCCTGTGAATGAAGATACAGTATAGTCTATGGTTATCATTTCAGATTGTTCCATGAACTAAGATATTGAATGGACCTACCTGCATCTAGAAAAGTCAGTCTTCCATATTTCCTCCTCCAATCCTTGATAGAGTGTGGCACCAAATTGAATGCAGGGGTTCCAGACCAACTTGCTCACCATGTGTTATAGACAGTTTTGTGCCTTACAGCATTGAGCATGAAATGTCCATAATCTAAGGGATCCAAAGTCCCTAAACATGTTGTTCCTACCCCTAGAGGAACAAGGCTAACAAACCACAGCAATTCACAGAAGTTCTCCACCAGAAACTGCTCAAAAACAAGTCAATTCAGGATCAATTCAGTGGCTCCACTAGCTGTCTGCGCTGAATTTCAAAGTCAACACTGGCTACCTGCACTGCAACGCAGGTAGAAGCACTACCAGGGTGCGCTGAGCGAGAGTTGACATGTGGCAAGTTCATTCCACAAGGTGTCAAAACCCAGGAAGCTTCCAAAATCTTCCTCAATGACACTTGCCTCAGGGAATTCGACTGTGATGAGTAAGAGGTTCCAAATCTCCAAGTGGTTGCAAGAACCTCCAAGTGGAATCAAGAACTGACAAAGGGAGAGGACACTAGTCAGATCTCAAGCTGACTCATCCTCTCTCCAAACATCTATATATGGATCTCTCCTCCATGAGATCTGGAGGCTGGAATTTTGTTATTGCAAAGAATTGTTGTTGGTTTGAGATTGAAATCATTGGGTGCTTAATGCTTTGAAGGGAGGTGAAGATAGGAATTCCATTTTGCTGGGAAGGAGATGCTGGATTGGAGCCCTCTGGGTTGTATCTCTTCCTGAACCTTGTTATTCATCAATAAAGCTATCTTGTTTTCTCCTATATACTGATGTATCTTTGATGTATGATTGCATTAGTATGTTTAGTTTACTTCTAATCCTTAACTAGTTATGATTATGAATCTATGTCTTTGTGTAGTGTTCTTCTCTTTTGATCTTGCAGAGACCTGTTGAAGCTGGGCGAGCGAGAAGACAAGTAGCTGGGAACTCCCAAAGAGAAGAGAAACTGGATCGAGGAACAAACGGAAGACACCGGTTAGTCCATCCATCTCTCTTCATTCTTAATTCATAAAGGAAGAATACTAGAATAGCTGTCTCTGTTTGTTGCTAAGGCACTGTCACACCTCAGGTGGATAGGATCGTCCTGCATAGGCATTTTTCCCCACAACAAATTGGAGACTCCGCTGGGGAGATCTATTTAGTCATTTTATTTGTGTCTCTATCATTGTTTGTTTCATAGACTCAACAGCAACAATCGAACTGCATCTGCTATTCTCAGTTGCAAAGTAGACAGTTGCTGCTTTGATCCAATCACTGGATTTTTATATGATCTGAAAAATGGACTCACAAATGATTTGATGATCCTTTGTGATAGATCTTAGTACTCCCTCAAAGCATCCCTTTGATTGTACCTTTCTTGTTGCTTTTATTTGGCCTGAAACAGTAGATTAATCAGCAATCTGTGACCCAAAACCCAGTGAGAAACTCTCGTTTCTCCTTTAGCGCGACCCCTGTGAAGAGGTTCTGCATTTCAACACAGGTCCCGTGAAGGCCACCTGTGCTGAATGTCAAAACCCCTATGTTGAGGTTGCGCTGATCCAGTTTGGCCTTGTGCAGCTGGGGTTCTCTGCTCTGTTTTGCCTTGTTTTGATGTCTGATTTTTGCAGCCTGTAACCAGCATAGGTACCAGTCTGATAACTCCTTTTCTCTGCTTAAATGTTGGAAATAATACTGAGAGGGGGGGTGAATCAGTATTATTAGATCAATCAAACTTTTTAAATGCTCAGAAACATATACGCTACTTCAGTTAAGTGAACCAGCGTGTACACGCCACTGTGTCTAAAGAAAACAGCGTATAAGCAGAAAACTTGTAATTCAGTTAGTTTATTCTTCAGTTAAGTGCATCAGGACATTATTCACGACATTAACAGTAAACAGGTGCAGTATAACAGAACAGATCAAAATCCACACACATGAACACCAAGATATAAGGTGGAAACCCAATGTGGGTGAAAACCACCTGCTGCAAGTCGTCTCTATCTTTCTTTAATATGAAACTTCAGTTTACAATCTTTTTGTACTGGTGCAGCCTTATACCAGTACGCAGGCTACAACCTGCAGAAGGTTACAACCTTCTCTCGTTCTCCAAACTTCCTTGGAAGGGAGCTCCAACCCCCTTTGCTCTTGTACTAGCCAAGATACTAGTACGTAGGTGCTGGCCTACAATCTTCTTTCTTTCAGGTACCACCTTTCATACATTTTCAGACTGGATATTCCTGAAGCACAACATTACAATCTGAACACCACAATTCATTCAACTTTCACAACAGATCATTGAAGCATAAAACAACCAATACTAGCATCATCAATCTTTGAATCACTGAACCACTGAAACCCTGTCAATCACCAGTTACCAGAACACAGAGCAGACTACAGAACTCTGCAATAACAGTCAGACCCAACTGCAAACCCAAAAATCAAGCTTCAAAAGATATACGCTACTTCAATGAGAGAAACCCGCGTATACACGCGCTTTTACCAAAGATAACCTGCGTACAGATCTAAAAACAAATTCTCTCAACTTGCAGCTGTACCAGACATCAGTTATAACATTGCGTCAGTATGCAGATCTAGAAATACGCATCAGCAACCATATCATAATAGTGCATTTCAAATCATTAGATCCCGATCTATCCTTAGATCTAGTCTTCCATCAACCGATGTGATCTCTCCTTAGCTTAGATCAAGCAACCCAGAACCTGCATACCAGATCTCTTCCTTTTTCAGATATTCAAGCCTTTTCAAAAGATATCTTTGCCTAATGATCTTCTTCTCCTTATATAGCCTTAGGCCTTGCTCAATACCAAGAGCCAAAACCATAGAAATCCAAAACCATCAACTTCAAAACTAGAGATCAACACGTCTGTCGAGATACTTTGGTCCAAAGACATGGGCACAAGTACCGAGGACTAACTACCACGGACCAAAAGGAAGCTTCCCGACATATACGCCCTTTTCTGTTCATGCATATGCGTGTATACGCACCTTAGTATACAGCTCTCCTGCGTATACGCGACTTAGTATGCAGATCACCAGCGTGTATACGCAACTTGGACTTAATTAACCTGCGTATATGAGATTTCTCTTCATTCTGTAATCTGGACTGAGATCTGTCATCAAAGAGAGTTGCCATCAAGGACAACACCTGTATCATAACACCACACCTGTGCCAAAATGCCAACAATCTCCCCCTTTGGACTTGATGGCAACCTTCAGATCCTTAGAATCATTCTCCCCCTTTGTCATCAAGGGCAAAGGGGTGTGCTCCCCCTGAGGACATGCTGATACCTCTGCTTGGCTGTATGCTACCCCTGACTGTAGGCAAGATCTGCAAAAGATGTTCTTCAACAAGAACAAGACTTATACATCATAAGGGACCTTCCTATCACCAAAAGACTCAATACATACATCCATACTCCCTACCAAGAGGGGACACATCAGAAACAACCAATTATATTACATCATTCATCCCAGGCATAGTGGGGAAACCAACATAGGCCGTTACATGACCTTAACACCATAAAAGAGATATCACAAAAGAGATACATGACAGAGAGACAACAGATCTAGACCAAGACTTATGAAAATCACCAGCAGCATCTGATAAACACCTTTTAGATCAGCAACCAGGATTTCTTTCTGAGCTCCTTCTCCTGAAACCAACAGCCAAAAACACCTAAATGCCAACAATGCTTTATGAGACTTTTAAGCTGCTCCCCTTGAACCTGTGCCTGTTGCACCCCCTGAAACTATGCCTGAAGAATTTTGACATACCCATTGCTGTTCAGAACTCCAGAGTTTGCCCTTGCTGTTCGGAACTCCATATACGCGATTTATCCTGCATAAACCAGCGTATGTACGCGGATAGACTTTCTGCAACAAGCGTCAAACATACACGCGACTTACCCCACATAAATCGGCGTATATACGCGGATATCCCTTCCGTAACCTACGTATACCAACTTTTCTGTAGAACAAACAAACTTCAACAGCAGGATGAAGCATCAACTACTCCCAGCTTTTGTCTGAGATATTCAAAAGTTTCCCTGGGCAGTGGTTTTGTGAGAATATCAGCAACTTGTTCCTTAGAAGGAACATACTCCAACTTGACCTTCTGCTCAAGCACTTGTTCCCGAAGAAAATGGTACTTGATTGGTATGTGCTTGGTCTTTGAGTGCATGACTGGATTCTTTGAAATGCTGATTGCACTTGTATTATCACATAAGATAGAGACTGGTGGAGTGCAAGTGATTTGAAAGTCCTGCAAGGTCTGCATCATCCAAAGAAGTTGTGTGCAACAAGATGCCGCAGCCACATATTCTGCTTCAGCTGTAGATAAGGCAATCGAACTCTGTTTCTTGCTGAACCAAGATACTAATCTGGAACCCATGAAGAAAGCACCACCACTTGTGCTTTTCCTATCATCCACACTTCCAGCCCAATCTGCATTTGTGTAAGCATGAAGAGTGAGATCTGTATTTCTAGGATACCATAAGCCATAGTTTTGGGTCCCTTGAAGATACTTGAAGATTCTTTTGACTGCCTGAAGATGAGTTTCCTTTGGGTTGGCTTGAAATCTTCCAACAATTCCTACTGCATGTGTAATATCTGGTCGGGTACCTGTCAAATAAAGCAAACTCCCAATCATGGATCTATAAGTGGGTTGATGAACTGCTGCTGATTCATCATTTGCACTGAGGCTGCATCCTGTAATCATGGGTGTACATACTGGCTTTGACTCTTCCATGCCATACTTCTTCAAGATCTGCTTGAGGTACTTGGTTTGGGACAAGAAGATACCTCCTTCATTTTGTTGGATTTGCAATCCAAGAAAATATGTCAATTCTCCAAGTAGTGACATTTCGAATTCATCTGCATAACCAAGGCAAAGTTTTGACTCATAGTCTCTTCATTGCTGCCAAAGATAATATCATCTACATAGACAACAAGAATTAGCAATTTGTTATTTTCAACTTTTATATAGAGATTGCTATCTGCTGATCCTTTTGAAAAGCCTTGTTGGTGAAGATATTTGTCCAACCGATAGTACCAAGCCCTTGGAGCTTGTTTGAGTCCATAGAGAGCCTTTTTCAATCTGCATACAAGGTTTGGGTCATTCCCAAGAATGAAACCATCTGGCTGCTCGATATATACTTCTTCTTCTAAGTCTCCATTCAGAAAGGCTGATTTCACGTCCATTTGAAATACCTTGAAGTTTTGAAAGCTTGAGAGAGCAAGGAACATTCGGATGGCCTCAAGTCTTGCCACAGGAGCAAAGGTCTCTTCAAAATCTATTCCTTCTTGCTGCGCATACCCTTTACAAACAAGTCTGGCCTTGTTTCTAATTACTTCTCCATTTTCATTCAATTTATTCTTGAAGACCCATTTTGTTCCTATTACATTCTTATCTTTTGGTCTAGGAACTAATTCCCAAGTGTTGTTCTTTTCGATCTGCTCAAGTTCTTCATCCATTGCTTTGACCCAACATTCATCTTTGCATGCTTCTTTCACATTTTGTGGTTCAATGGAGGAGAGTAATGCCAAATAGCTTGAAGCTTCTGCAAGTGTTCTTCTTGTTTGTGCTCCTGCTTCTTTCTGCCCCACAATCTGAGATTCTGGATGATTCTTTTGAACATATCTGGATGGAGTCTTCTCTTCTATTCTTGTCTGCTCCTCTGGTTCTTCTTGAGGTTCTTCTTCTTCATCATTCCGCCTTTGAGGGTAGCCTTCATCTTCTTCAATGTCTTCATGATGAACTTGCCTAGGAATATATCCCTTTTCATCAACCACTACATCAATGCTGTCAACAACTCTGCCAAGTCTTTTATTGTAGCACTTGTATGCTTTGCTATGTGGAGAATAACCAAGAAGGATGCCCTCATCTGCTCTTGGTTCAAGTTTGCCAAGTTGCTCATCAGTATTCTTAATATAACATTTGCTCCCAAAGATTTTGAAGTGCTTCACCAAAGGAGTCTCACCACTCCAAAGCTCATGAGGTGTTTGAGTGCTGTTTACTCGGACATTTGTTTTGTTAAGAATAATAACCGCAGCATGTGCCGCTTCACCCCAGAAGGTTGCGGGAGTACCTGATTCATCAAGCATAGCACGAGCCATTTGTTGGATTGTTCTGTTCATTCTTTCCACAACCCCATTTTGCTGAGGAGTTCTAGCTGTAGAGAATTCTCTTCTTATCCCATGTTCTTCACAGAAATCGAAAAATTCGTTTGAGGTAAACTCCCCACCTCTATCAGATCTGAGGCACTTAATTTTGTGTCCTGATTCATTTTCAACCAAGGCTTTGAAGGATTTGAATTTTTCAAATGCTTCATCTTTGTGCTTCATGAGCCCTAACCAAACAAATCTGGAGAAATCATCAATGAATAATATCAGATATTCTTCTCCTCGAGGTGTCCTCTTCCTAAATGGACCACATACATCTGTATGGACTAGCTCGAGAGGCATGCTGGCTGATCCTTCCTTCTCTGGAAAGTTAGTTCTGGTTTTCTTTCCAAACTGACAAGATTTGCATATGGTATTGTCTGGAATTTTGATATCTGGAAGACCACGAACTACCTGATATTTGCATGCTTTCCTTATTTGTGAAAAGCTTAGATGCCCCAACCTCCGATGCCATAGCCAATGTTCATCATCCTTGCTTAAGTAGCATTGTTGTCTTTCCTCAAAGATATATAGATTATTTGGAGTCCTTCTTCCTTTGATCACTATTTTACCTGTATCAAGATCGCGAACACAACAACCATTTGATCTAAATATTACCTCGGTTCCTTGATCGCACATCTGACTGACACTCAGAAGATTATGCTTTAATCCATCAACATATAAAACATTTCCTGCTTTGACCTTCTCTTTCAACGGAGCAACACCTTTTCCTTTTTTGGCTGCAGAGATATCGTTCCCAAAAGAAACTTTCTTCCCCTTTTCTAATGCGGTATATGACTCAAGCTTTTCTTTGTCCCCTGTCATATGCTTCGAACATCCGCTGTCAATGTACCATAGACTTTCTTGACCTTCTGCATAAAAGGCTATCCCACATCTTTCTGGTTGTGATTCTTTTATTCTCCATGTTCTAATATTTGAGGTTTGTTCCTTCTGAGTTGTCTTCCGGAACCTACTCCTGCATTCAGAGTCTTCATGGCCAAAGTTATTACAAATAGAGCATTCAACTTCATTTTCAAGAACCGAAAAATTGTTATAAGTCCTTTTCATGGTTTCAGTCATTCTCCCTTGCTTTTGAGCTTCTCTAGTCATGATTGTTTTGTAGGCAACACATTGAGCTGCTTTGTGACCGAAGTTATGGCAAGAAAAGCATTGGCCATTAAAGAAACTTCTGCGATAATCAGATCTATCATCCAACCGATTGTAGCTTCTATTCATTCTTCGAGCAAATTGGGAAGATTTTACCTGTGGCTAATTGTAGCTTCTGTTTGTCCTTAAGGCAGTTTGTCCCCGAATTTCTTGATGGTCTTTATTTGTTCTTGAGATAAAATGTCCCTGATTCACCTGATGACTTTTATTTGGCCTTTGCTCGCTTCTCCTTGCTGCATCAAGATAACTTTTAGAGGTAGAGGCTTGAGATGTTTCTCCATTATATCCAAGACCTGTCTTGATCAGAGGAGATCGCTACACATTGATAATCTCATCCAAGGTTTCAGATCCTTTAACAAACTTAAGATTAATTTCTTTGGTTTTCTCAATCTCCTTTCTAAGACAAACAATCTCACATTCCAATTTTTCAAGATGTTTTTCCTTTTCAGCTAGTTGACATTGTAGAGAATCAATAATAGCACTCTTCTCTTCTAAACAAATTTTGAGATCTTTCATTTCTTCATAAAAGCCTTCTACATCTATAGCATCCATGTAGTCATCATCTTCAAAAGCCATTAAAAGTTTATATCTATTACCTTGTTCATCTTCATCACTATTTGAAAGTCCATCACTATCTTCGTGAGTATAATAGCTTTTCTTCTTTTCATATTGTTTCTTGTTCCATTTAACAGGTTCCTTTCCCTTGTCATTCTTATCTTTGTGAGGACATTTAGCAGCATACTGACCAACTCTTCCACAAGAAAAACATTTAAAAGGTAACTTACCTCTAAACCTTCCAGAACCCCTTTGAAGATTTTTGACAAAATTTGATTCCTCTTCTTCATCTTCTGGCAGGTGACTTGCTTCATAGTAATCTTCTTTGCCTGAAGCCTTGAAGGCAGCTTCTCTTCTGTCTGATGGACCTCCCTTTCTCATTTCATAAGCGGTTAGAATTCCGTGAAGCTGAGACATAGTAAGAATTTGCAAATTTTCCTTTTCTTCTATGGCAGATACTTTAGATTCAAACTTGGGGGACAAAGATCTTAGAACCTTTTCAACCACAACAGCCTCTTTTATTTCTTCACCCAAGTTTTGCATGCAATTGACAATCTCATCTACCCTAAGGAAGTAGTTAGCCACACTTTCATCATTATACATTTTGAGAGTCTCGTACTTAATCCTGAGAGTTTGAAGTTTAGCACGCTTTACCTGATCATCTCCTTCATAGCTCGTGACCATTTTATCCCATATTTCTTTTGCAGATTTATAGTGCATTACCTTCATGAATTCTGATTGAGAGATGCATCCCAATAGAGTATTGACTGCTTTCACATTCTTTCATATTTCTTTTTCTCGGCTGCATCTGTAGGAGTAGCTGAAGGAAAAGTGTAGCCTGTCTCTACGATGTTCCAAACTTCTGTACCAAGAGATTGAAGATAGGCAGTAACTCTTACCTTCCAATAATTGAAGTTTGACCCATCAAAAACCGGTGGCCTGATTGATGCTTCTTTCTCGTAGTTGCTCATGATGAACGATCTACCTTCAAGCGGTCAAGCTTCTCTGAAGGACCTGCTCTGATACCAATTGTTGGAAATAATACTAAGAGGGGGGGTGAATCAGTATTATTAGATCAATCAAACTTTTTAAATGCTCAGAAACATATACGCTACTTCAGTTAAGTGAACCAGCGTGTACACGCCACTGTGTCTAAAGAAAACAGCGTATAAGCAGAAAACTTGTAATTCAGTTAGTTTATTCTTCAGTTAAGTGCATCAGGACATTATTCACCACATTAACAGTAAACAGGTGCAGTATAACAGAACAGATCAAAATCCACACACATGAACACCAAGATATAAGGTGGAAACCCAATGTGGGTGAAAACCACCTGCTGCAAGTCGTCTATATCTTTCTTTAATATGAAACTTCAGTTTACAATATTTTTGTACTGGTGCAGCCTTATACCAGTACGCAGGCTACAACCTGCAGAAGGCTACAACCTTCTCTCGTTCTCCAAACTTCCTTGGAAGGGAGCTCCAACCCCCTTTGCTCTTGTACTAGCCAAGATACTAGTACGTAGGTGCTGGCCTACAATCTTCTTTCTTTCAGGTACCACCTTTCATACATTTTCAGACTGGATATTCCTGAAGCACAACATTACAATCTGAACACCACAATTCATTCAACTTTCACAACAGATCATTGAAGCATAAAACAACCAATACTAGCATCATCAATCTTTGAATCACTGAACCACTGAAACCCTGTCAATCACCAGTTACCAGAACACAGAGCAGACTACAGAACTCTGCAATAACAGTCAGACCCAATTGCAAACCCAAAAATCAAGCTTCAAAAGATATACGCTACTTCAATGAGAGAAACCCGCGTATACACGCGCTTTTACCAAAGACAACCTGCGTACAGATCTAAAAACAAATTCTCTCAACTTGCAGCTGTACCAGACATCAGTTATAACATTGCGTCAGTATGCAGATCTAGAAATACGCATAATCAACCATATCATAATAGTGCATTTCAAATCATTAGATCCCGATCTATCCTTAGATCTAGTCTTCCATCAACCGATGTGATCTCTCCTTAGCTTAGATCAAGCAACCCAGAACCTGCATACCAGATCTCTTCCTTTTTCAGATATTCAAGCCTTTTCAAAAGATATATTTGCCTAATGATCTTCTTCTCCTTATATAGCCTTAGGCCTTGCTCAATACCAAGAGCCAAAACCATAGAAATCCAAAACCATCAACTTCAAAAATAGAGATCAGCACGTCTGTCGAGATACTTTGGTCCAAAGACATGGGCACAAGTACCGAGGACTAACTACCATGGACCAAAAGGAAGCTTCCCGACATATACGCCCTTTTCTGTTCATGCATATGCGTGTATACGCACCTTAGTATACAGCTCTCCTGCGTATACGCGACTTAGTATGCAGATCACCAGCGTATATACGCAACTTGGACTTAATTAACCTGCGTATATGAGATTTCTCTTCATTCTGTAATCTGGACTGAGATCTGTCATCAAAGAGAGTTGCCATCAAGGACAACACCTGTATCATAACACCACACCTGTGCCAAAATGCCAACATTAAATTCCGCCTCCTTTTGTACAAAAAGACTGTGAGTGTTTTTATGTGTTTGTGGCGTCATTTACAGTTTTCCTTTGCATGAGTGAAATAATCATCCTGTAGCCCTTGATTCAGATCTATTGATTGTGATCTTAGGAGAGAGTTCATTGGCTGTTACAGTTGATTATACATTTTCTTTTGCTTATTGGTTTGTCTCTTTTAAGTGTCGAAACAAGTGTTCATTTCGAAAGTCGTAAAGTGTTGTATTCTCTTCTACCCTTTCTGATTTCGAAAAAGTAAACTTGTTTGTATTTGTCATTTAAAAGCAAATTCAAAGTTGTACAAAAAGCTTTCTTTGTAGGCATCAATACTAAGAAAGCGGAAAACAAACACCTGCATTGTGCATTTGCATCTTGATAGTTCGCATGTTTGATTTAGGAAAAGTGCATTAGAGTGTGCTGATTGCTCTTTGAGAAAAGATGGTGTCTTTCTTTTCCCTTAGTAGCTAGGATTTTCAAAGTTGAAAAGATATAAAGCTTGCTTATCATCTTTAGACTGCATTTAGGAATTGTATCATACATCTCGTGGTGATCCAGAAAGGCAAACTTCTAAAAAGATCAACTTAAAATAAACTGAATGAACTTAACAACCCTTTGCAACATAACGCACAACATAGAGGTCTAGGCTAGAGACGTGTTCTGGCGTCGTAAAGCCTGGTGACTGTCAATCTCGTTTATGGTGGGTGATTCCTCCTGAGGGACGATAGCGCCAGTACGGATTGTGCTCCCACGTACCGTCGCATATATATTGGGAGACCCCTATAGGAATATAACCTTTATCCTTAGGAAGCCGTGTCGGCCGCCCTACTGATCGCAATGCACTGAACACAGCATTCAGGAAGATCGATCACCCGTACCTTAAAAAGTATTCTGCGGTTTTGCGAAAAGTTTGGCACACCCTCTGCCTAGAACTCCAGAGCAGTTTCTTTTGGCCTTTTTCAGACTCTATAACAGAAAAAGTCCATCCGAGCATTTGTCACTTCGGGCTCGTTAAAACATCGAAGGAGACTAGAGTCATCTTTAGCTTTTTCTCGACTCTTTAAAATTGAAAAAGCAAGTTGTGTCTAAAGCGTCGTTAAAAATTTATTTTAAATGGAACAATCACCCTTTATTCCTGCGTTGATCTTTAGGTTGAAAAAATGGAGCCCACCAACCAAGGAATTCCCCTTGGTGGAAATCCTAGTCCCTTCTCCTCTTGGGGAGATGTTGGTGCACCCCATATGGCCACATTTTCGCTTCCAGGACTGACAATTGGCCTGCCAGTCTGGCTCTTTTCAACCAATGTCGTTCAGAACACCACTATCCCTGAACAGTCGAGTCAACAGTTAGACCAGACCAGAGTTGCCCACCAGCCTTCTACTTCATCTAAGTCTTCCTCTCCTCCTTCCTCTTCGCTTGACAGAACTGGTAAAACAAAAAACCAAGTTCCTAAGGAGAAGAAGGAAAAGAAGAAGAAAGAGAAGAAGAAGGAGGAGGCAAAAGCGACTGGGGGAAAACAAGTGTCGTCTGACAAAAATCCACACACAGCACTGACAAGGCCTAAATCGCCATGTGTCATATGCAAGGGAGACCACTTCCACAGAGATTGTCCTTGCATCCCTCGGATACTAAGGGACTGGTCTCCCTGTTTGCACAATTCGGTGGCGTCAACCTCTGATAGCCATGTTGACTGTACACCGTCAACTAGTGAAAGTGAAGCCACAGGACAGAGAAGGAAAGCTAGATTTCCCTGCAAACTGTGTGAAGGCGACCATGCCATCCACCGTTGTCCCTTCTTAGACGAGGCTAAAAGAGTTTTGGAAGATCGCCTGATTTTACGAGCACAACTTCCTCCTGGATATCAAAAGCTCCTGCCAAGTCCTTCACTAGTTGAGAACCCGTCTGGCCTGCCCAGGTGGTCAGCCGAAGCACCTACCATTGAAGATGAACCGTCTGAATCCATACCTGACGAAAGTCAAAAGGTTGAGGCGGCAGTTGACCTGGTTTTGCCTTCAGAGGCTCTATCTTCGAATGATACCATCACAGAGGAGAATAAAGACGACACCGTCCAAGTTCTCTTCATCAACACAGATTCCGACGAACAAGGGGGCAATTTTCCCATTCCTTTATCGTAGGAAGGAACTTCGTCAGAGTCATATCCGGCCGTCTATTCGGTCCCACCACCAAGAAACCTAGTTGTCTCGTTCGACTGGAACCAACTAGGCAGACCCCGGTTACCAGCCAGTATACCATTCAGAATTATCGTTCAAATATACAGAATGGTAATGGCTGGCACTATCATTGATGAGGGGGCATCTGTGAGTATCCTTTCCTCTATTGCTTGGAAAGCGCTTGGTTCGCCAGCGCTTTTGCCTGAAATGAGAAATCTATCAAGCTTTGATAAAGGAACCAGTCGACCTTTAGGGATCCTCCCCAATGTCCCCATAAAATTGAAAGGGAAGACCGTTCAAATGAACGTGATGGTCGTTCAAGGACCCTTGGCTTATAACCTACTCCTTGGACGAGACTATATATATTGCATGGGAGCCATCGTCTCCTCACTCTTTAGAGTAATGTGTTTTCCGCACGAAGGAAGAGTGGTCAAACTCGTGGACCAACTTTCATTTCCCGGATCACGCATCGCAAATAGTCATGTACCATCCCTACATGGTCTCTTCACACAAGAAGTGTCTCAACCCACGGTCCGTCCTCCTGATGAGCGCGAGTAATCCGGGAGGATATGACTGGAACCCAGGGGGCATGCGTCCTGGTCTGCTTCGGCAGGGAAACTTTGGGTATAGAGTAGGTTTCTGCGGGAGAATATGACTAGTCTGTACCCCGTCCGTCTAGGAAGAGGGGTTATTCTAGAATAAGATTCTTTTGTCAAAGTTATGTGAGTTGGCGGGCTACGTCGCTCACCTTTGTCTATTTCGGTAGACATTGCCGAGGAAGTGTTTTGTTTGAAAGATTAACGAGACAATCTTTGGGTAACCTGAAAGAGGTAGGCCTCTCTCGGTGAAACAAATGTTTTGACGGAAATGAAGTAGGGGTAACCTTGAAATCGTACTTTATACCTGGGGGCATGCAAACCTTTTGGAGTGCAAGCAAAGAGCGGTTATTTATCTATTTTTTGGGTTAGTCGTTTCCTAACTTGCATAAAGAAAGGATGCGGAGCAAAGCTTAGTGAGATGAAGCTCCATAAAAAATAGAATCTTAATGAGACACTCTTATCATATGACTGGGTTAATCGAGCAGTTTTAGCACACAGTTCATGCTCGTTAAAAAATAAACGCAAGATCCGAGCAGTTTTAACGCGGACTTCATGCTCGTTAAAAAATAAACATAAGCAATGAGCAAGTGTTTCCACCAGCGTTTAAGCTCATTTTAAAATAAAAAATGAACCAAATTTCCGGTAAATAACCACTGTGAATGAAATATTATCAGCCATTAAAGCCTTGGTCGTGTTTGCACCGTCACCTCCACTTTCCATTTGGCCGATCGTTCACCTCCATAAGTTTGTTTACCCATTTTGAGGAACAGCTACGAAGAGTGATTTCACTAGCCATCCTTGTGACACTGCCGTGATTGGAAAATTCCAACCTATACATGGAATCAGCTGCTAACCCGTTTTATCACTCGTTCCTCAAAAGACGAGTCTTCTTTAAGCTCTTTTAAACTGACTCGTAAAATATGAAAAGATTGCCGAGTTCTTGGCCTTCCAGCTCGTTAAAGGGACAGGAAGTGTTATCCCTCCTCTAGATTTTAATCTTTTTGGACCTGAGGGATTATTGCACAAAAAGATCGAGCGCTTGTTTTGTTCGGCTCGTTAAAACTATCGAAAACTCATCCCTTCTATATTGTTTTATACTTTTTCGGACTAAAGGGATTAGATGATGAGAAAGGACTTTTGGAGTTAACTTTATGTACCTTTTCAGACTCTCTAAAAATGAAAAGGACCGAGTTATCTTTGTCGTTAGACTCGTTAAAATCACTAAATAGCGACAAACTTGTCTTTAGACGAGAACGAGTTTCACTATCGCTAGGCTCGTTAAAACATAGAGATGGGCTTGCCCAAAGGGCAGGTTATAGAACAAGAATATGTTATCCTCCTCAAGCTTGAAAAAAATAAAGAGGTACTGGTCAGCAATGACTGGGGAAAAATTGGGAGAAACTCAAGAAAACTTTGATGGTAGCAAGTCGCTCTTGAACATGACACTTTTCCTCCGTACCACAATCGGGTTGGGTTGTTTCATTCGCTGGTCACATCACCATGGTCTCGCCATACCATCCATATTTGGGGTAACGCTACCGATCCATCGCATCAATGTCACCAGATGTTCAAGAGAAGTCATTCAGAGAAGTCAACCGTGTCCCATCCACTGCCATACATTATCCTTCATCCTTTCATGACCGCCACCCTGAATCATATGTCACAGATCGTTTTCACCTCCATCAAAATCATTAGCTCCGTTCCATGTCACTGATGTGGGATTCATTAAGGCCCTCCTTTGACGGATCGCTTCTTGTCGACATCAGCTCATTATCCAAGAAGTTGATCTAGGAACAACCCCTTCAGTACTTTGAAGCTTGCATGCCTCAATGGCAAGTTTCTCACTTCCGGCGACAGGTATACATCAATGACCTTCGACCGAAAGATTTTGCGTGGTGATCGACGCCAAGTCCTTTATTCACACCAAGTGAATTGTACTGCAGTACCTTGAGGGTCATTATCATTATCGGTGATTCCTCTCGCGCTTGTTAACGGTTTACCTCATTGACCGGTAATCAAGCGATGTCTTTCCATGTTCGACTTCAGAACATTTCTCACATGGATCGACTTGTACTTAGAGTGAAGATCGAACGAGTTTGAAGACCCCGGATCTAGTTTCATCCATCTGGGCTGCGATATATATTCAGGAAAGATAAAGACATTGACATGTACATCATTGCAGCAGATAATCATCCTACCCAAAGGATGATAATTTCATCTAAATTATCAATCTACCATCAGACGATTGTCTGTTCTATGTACAGAAAATGAATTTATAAAGCTGAGCATGGGAATGCCCGCCTCATCTAGATCATGAAAGCAGTATGAAAAATAATGTATTGTATTGTATCTTATTACAGGTCTCCTCCCAGCATTGGATGAACTTCGGACCCTCCTGGATAAAGCATTTCACCCAATAAACGGCCTCATACTTTAGGGGGCAACTGTTATAGACATTTTTGTGCCTTACATCATTGAGCATGAAATGTCCATAATCTAAGGGATCCAAAGTCCCTAAACATGTTGTTCCTACCCCTAGAGGAACAAGGCTAACAAACCACAACAATTCACAGAAGTTCTCCACCAGAAACTGCTAAAAAACAAGTCAATTCAGGATCAATTCAGTGGCTCCACTAGCTGTCTGCGCTGAATGTCAAAGTCAACACTGGCTACCTGCACTGCAACACAGGTAGAAGCACTACCAGGGTGCGCTGAGCGAGAGTTGACATGTGGCAAGTTCATTCCACAAGGTGTCAAAACCCAGGAAGCTTCCAAAATCTTCCTCAATGACACTTGCCTCAGGGAATTTGACTGTGATGAGTAAGAGGTTCCAAATCTCCAAGTGGAAGCAAGAACCTCCAAGTGGAATCAAGAACTGATAGAGGGAGAGGACACTAGTCAGATCTCAAGCTGACTCATCCTCTCTCCAAACATCTATATATGGATCTCTCCTCCATGAGATCTGGAGGCTGGAATTTTGTTATTGCAAAGAATTGCTGTTGGTTTGAGATTGAAATCATTGGGTGCTTAATGCTTTGAAGGGCGGTGAAGATAGGAATTCCATTTTGCTGGGAAGGAGATGCTGGATTGGAGCCCTCTGGGTTGTATCTCTTCCTGAACCTTGTTATTCATCAATAAAGCTATCTTGGTTTCTCCTATATACTGATGTATCTTTGATGTATGATTGCATTAGTATGTTTAGTTTACTTCTAATCCTGAACTAGTTATGATTATGAATCTATGTCTTTGTGTAGTGTTCTTCTCTTGTGATCTTGCAGAGACCTGTTGGAGCTGGGCGAGCGAGAAGACAAGTAGCTGGGAACTCCCAAAGAGAAGAGAAACCGGATCGAGGGACAAACGGAAGACACCGGTTAGTCCATCCATCTCTCTTCATTCTTAATTCATAAAGGAATAATACTAGAATAGCTATCTCTGTTTGTTGCTAAGGCACTGTCACACCTTAGGTGGATAGGATCGTCCTGCATAGGCATTTTTCCCCACAACACCATGGGCTCATTAAATTGCTGGTAGAGGATGCCCTCCACACATACACAATCCCTATAGCATGGGAACTTTTCAAGAACATGAATAAAGAAGATGACATAAAAACTCTCATTGATGACCTTAGCCCATCTAGCAGTGAAGAGGAGGAGCAGAAAGAGGAACTTGAGAAGGAAATCCATGAAGAAGCATAGAATATTCAATTAGAAGAAGAAAAAGAAAAAAACAGAGAGGAGAGGAGAAACCTGACACAACCACAGTTGGAACTAAAGTAGAGAAGGAAACAACATCAAAAGCAGAAAAAGGGAAGGCTACAACAGAGAAAAGGAAAAGGATGAGAACTGAAAAGAAGAAGCCCAAGACAGCTCAGAAAAATGCTACTATAGGAAAGGAAGAGACTCAACAAGTAGAGGGGAAAACAACACTAGAGACAATAGAAACAACATCAGAGATAGTAGACATAGGCAAAACTGCAGAGGAAGAAGAAGAAAAATAGCAAGAATAAGTGTCTCCTGAGACACTAGCAAGAGAAGCAGCAGCTGTTCTTGTTGAACTTAGTACTCCAACTAAGAAAAAAGGGAAAAGAAAAATACAACCATCTATGTATTTCAAAGCTCAAAAGAGCACCAGAATCAATATGGGCAAGCCTCAGCCACCTTCGAAAGAACCCGTCATCATTGAGGATGCACCTACTGTAATAAAGGAGGAATCTCCCTCTAAAATCTCCATCACTTACGAGAGAGGAAGCCCTAAGACCTCTATCTCGAAGGAAAGGATCAAATTAATGGACTTTAAAGTAGTCCTACAGGAGGCACAAACCTCTCTACAGGAGACATTAGCAAAGCTCAAAGAAACTGAAAAACTGGAAAAGAAGGCAGAAGAATAGTCCTAAGAGGAAGATAAGGCAAAAGAGATACCAAAGCCTGGACCTCAGCCTAACTTAGGCTCCTACTACAACCTTTTGGAAGGTGGGAAGATCATCCCACAAAATTTTGCAGTGCCTCTTTTCTTCGAGCTGGAAAAGGAAAGAGTCAAGACCCACACATGGATGCATATTGCAAAATCCAAAGGGGTCAAAGACATAGGGCACATGGAAAACAAGTTAAGAGATATGAGTAGAGAATTTTGCATGGTAAGGCATACAAAGAGCATCAGAAGAGCTCAATTGTAGGAAGAAAATGAATTGTTGAAAAAGCAGCTACAAAAAAGGGAACCTCAAGGAGGAATTGAGTTGTCAATCTTGAAAGGAAAGCAACAGAAAGAGGGACCCCAAGCAGATAGTGAGGCAACAGAGAGACAACAACAAGAAGAAGAACCCCAGACCAACAATGAGACATTGATGAAACAGCAACAAGAAAAAGAATCCCAAGCAGAAACAGAAGTGTTGATTTTGAAAAGGAAGCCCAGTTAGCCTGCATGGCCAGCTGGGCAATGGAAGCATTACAGTGCAGACGGCCAGCCAAATCATATGCACTGTACCTCAAAGATCAGTGGCTCCAATTTCATATTAAAACATTGGCCCAAAGGGGCATAATACCATTTCAAGATTATGGCCAATTTATGCATTTATGTGATCACAGTTCAGGTGAGGATAAAACAAAGCTAGTAGAATTTTACCTACACAACATGGCACTTATTGACATGAATTTATGGGATCTAAATGCTACATTGGGAGACTTGTAGCTCATGGCTATGGCATCTTGTATGAGCCATGCAGAAAAGAGAGCAGTGGAAATTCAAAAAATGATGGCAAAAGATCTGAGTGAGCCCCTAATGATTATAGAAGAACCAGCAGAACCCTTGGCTCTCATCTATGCCCACCAACACCTTGCAGCTAATCCTCAAGTTCTCCCTGACTATGTTGACAAGCAAGCATAGGCTATTGCTCATTTCAAGGATATGGAGAGATTGTTTGGCGATGACTGTATTCATGCCTGCATGAGAAGGTGGAATACATTGCCACACAGCCTAAGGATCAGGGAGTATCACTCCCCAAATAGGATGAGGGAAGCCATGAGGAGAGTGCCCCTGTATAAGCACTCAATGCAAAATTTGAAAGCCAACTAGATTGGTCTTAAATTCAGTCCTCCACTACTGCTAGGACTGTTGGAAGGAGTTAAGGAGGAGGAAGAACAGAAACAATGGGAAGAAGTGGATAGGAAAGCAGGTTTTCATGATAGAGAGGAAGACACCGCATCAAAGGCTTGGGATGTTGGGGAATCTGTTAGAGCCATTAAAGATGAAGAGTTAGATTAGTTGCTCAGAGGATGAGCAACCCATTTAGCAGGGGGGTGATGATGAGCCCCAAAAATGGGTAATTATATGGGCTCATTTTGCCTCTTATTTCGACTTAATCCACCATTCTCATTATTTTTTTGCATGTTTTTGAATATATTTATGCTAATAGAGTGAATTGGGTTAGTCACTTTGCCATGTAGTCTAATGTGTGTTTTATGCAGATTTTTTGGACAATTTTGGACAAAGACAAGGAATTTATGAGCAAATGGCAGCCAAACTCAAGGAAAATAGGGAAGAGGACTTGTAGGGGGGGTGTCTCCTTCATTAATGACCCCTTTCCTTGAATCCTCCATCAGCAACTCAGAGCACAAAGGCCCACATTGATGATTCCAAGGGGCAGCCGAGCAAGTCAAGTAGGACTGATGTTTATCTTTATTTCTAGGAAGCCGAGTTCCTTGATTTTAGGAGGACTGTAGGAAGTCCCCATTTGTATAAATAAGAAGGCTTAGAGCCTCAGTATTTTAGCCAATTATTAGTAGATTTTCACACTTTTGTGCAGCATTGTGTTCAGCTCATTTTCGAGTTCTTTTTTAGAATAGTATATGTAATGTAAATGTTATTTTTGATAATGAACATGAAATAGCTTTTGAACCAGCACTGATCTCTTTCATAGGGCTGAAGCTCTTGGGTTAGGACCGAACCCAAGTTTCCCAACACCTCCTATTGTGTACTTATATGTTTTTGCTTCCATTCATGAGATAATTTCTATTGCATAGATTCATTTTACTTTGTTATATTAGGTTGCTTTTGATGGTTAGCATAGTTGTTTTTGTTTCAAGTTGCTTAAGTAAGTTACTACAGTGACAAAAAAAGATACGAAAAGGCCAACAACAAGCCCTGATCTCCTTTCTCCCTTCCTGGGACTATGATTTGAAGTCAGAGCACTGCTACTGCCACCAAAGACACAATTTTTGCTCTTCCATGGAACTGCTAGTGTGATACTTTGAGTTGGAAAGGTTGATATTGGTTTAGATTCATTTGCTTAGATCATTTCCTATTATTTTACCATAGTTCTCTCGCATGATTTTCTATTCATAGGGTACTATTCAGCATTTTCTGTTTATAAATAAAAAATTAGGTCAAGCTAGACAAAGTTTTGTTTTTAGTTCTTTCTTTGGTCAGTTTTGATAAGTAAATGTGTAGATCTCTTGCAGGACATCTCAGATCACCATACATCCATAGAACAGCCAGAACCAGCCCACTTCTCATAGATTTCCCAGCTCATTCATGACATTTCACCAATCTGCCCTAATTTCTGCGTTTTTTCCATAAAGCTGCTTTCTTGCCATTTGAACAAATCCAACCGTCACGTTTGCCCCTGATCTTCCTTGACAAGTTCTAGACACCTCAACACCTTAATCTAACCTTCAATTCCCCTTTCCCATCATTTTTCTACCTTCAAGGCTCCAAAAATAGTTCTCGGCCTCCAACTGTAGATCCTCTTGTAGATCCCCTGCAGCCTCTTATAGAACTTCGTGTGACTAATTTTTCGAAGTCTGATCACTATGGAAGTCTTCAGAAGGGTACTAGGGGCTTCTTAAGACCTCTCCACACCTTCCTCACCCTTTGTGAAAGCCAACTCCATCTTCCTTTGCCACCAAACCTCTGCACAATCACAACCAGATAAATCACAAGCATAATAATTTCACATAAAAACGCTCAAAAGTACAAAAAGATGATTTCTTCTCATTTATTTTCAAAAGTAGCCTGAATAAATGCAATTTACCTTTTCAATGGTAAATGGCACTCATTTCATTAGTTTCCATCTCTTTTATTGCAAAAGTAGGGTTAGTAGGTAAACTAGGGTTTTCTAGGGTTTGTGTTCCATTTCAGTTTTCCTTCTCTTTCTGCAAGTAGAATAACCCCTGTAGAGTTAGTTTCCTTTCATCACAATTAAAAGATTCTTCTGAGAAATCATAGAAGTTGGCTTAAGCTCCTAGCGAACTTGCGCCAGCTGACCAAGTGACAGCCTGCAGTAAGAGCTAGTACTTGTGCATTCAGCACCATCACTTCCAAGTTTGTTACGAACTACCGGGTTGATAAAAGTAAAGAAGGAAGCCTCAGGAGTTGCAGCACTATTGCTGCAGTACTAGAGCCCACCAGCTAGGTTGAAGCCTAAGCAAAGTAGTTCTTAAGGTAGAGCCCATTTATGGGTTCTGTCAACTTGTTTCCTTTAAAATCAATCAATTCATAAGCTCCTTTTTTCAAAACATTTTTGACAATGAAGGGATCGTACCACATAGATTTAAACTTGCCTGCCCCTAAGGCACCTTTTCCTTGATCATAGACTAGGACAAGGTCACCTTCAAAAAAATTTCTAAGACGGACAACTTTATCGTATTGAGTTTTTATCGTCCTCTTATGAGCTTCGTTGATTATTGCGGCATCTCGATGCTGCTCATCGAGACGTTCCAAATGAACAAGGCATTCTTCAAGACTAAAAGTATTGGGAAGAAGTTCAATGACTAGTTTAAGGGAAGGAATTTCGCATTCCACAAGAAAAATGGATTCCAACCCATAAACTAGTTGAAAGGGAGTAAAACTAGTAGCAGTATTAACGGACATTCGATATGCCCAAAGTTCTGAATATAACATGATGTGCCAATTGGATCTAGCTTTGTTAATCATCCTTTGTAGGATGATTTTAAGTGATTTTTTCATGACTTCGACCCACCCATTGGCCTTAGGATAATATGGAGACGAATGCTCCTACCCGAAACCCAACTTGAGAGCCAATTCAGTCATCATTTTATTTTTGAAATGATGGCCATGGTCAGTGACAATCTCTTTAGGAATATCGAACCAGGGAATAACTTGATTGAAGAGAAACAAGGCTACTGTTTCACCATCATTCTTGAAAGTACGCATACCCTCAACCCACTTAGTAAAGTAGTCTATGGCTATGATGATATACTTGTGATTTCCTGCCAAAGGCAGATTACAAGTAGTAAAATCAATACCCCACTTCGTGAAAGGGCCGATGGTGATCAGAAGCAAAAGCGGAGCTAGATGTGTGCACATTTTCTGAGTATATACCTGACAAGGATGGGATATCTTGACCACTTCAATACAATCTTTGAATATCGAAGGCGAAAAGTAGCTTATCTACAAAAAAATTTGGGTTGTAGCAAGCCTAGACAGATGACCACCACAAGCTCCACTTTGGCAATCATTAAGCATAGAATTAGCTTCTTCCAAAGTTAAACAATGTCTAAGGATTCAGTCAACCCCACGACAATATAAAGTGTCACCTATAATCATATAACTTTTAGTGAGGTGACGCAATTTTCTACGCTCATCTTTGGAAAAAGAGAGCGGAAACTTTGAAGTCTGGAGATATATAATAATATCCCCATACCAAAAATCTTGTGAGGAAATAAGAAACAAATGTTCATCAGGAAAGGTTTTCTCATAAACAATTTCTTCCTCACAAGGCAACTCTAAGATCAACTCTGCAAACACTAAAGATTTCTTAGACTTTGCCGACATGAATTCAAGGTCGATTTATTGTAAAATAACAATTGATCTATTATATTTTCCTCGAATGACTTGCCTTTTGACAAAAAACTGAAAATGGATTGACGGTTGCTAAGATGAAATGTTTTTGAAGCAGAATGTAATGTCTAAGCTGTTGGATGACATGGACGACCTCCAAAACTAATTTATCAATGGGAGAATAGCGCAATTCAGGACCTACTAAGCCTCGGCTCAGATAGTAGGTTACTTGCACACATAAGGCATCATCTTCCTAAACCAGAACCATACCAATAGTTGATTCCACTGCAGCAAGATACAAAAGGAAATCTCTGTTGTAATAAGGTGGACTCAACAAAGGAGCAACGGTTAATTCTTTTTTCAAAGCATCCAAAGAGCATTACGCAAAATCATCCCATAGAAAATGGACCCCTTTAGTAAGCAATTTCATAAATCCTTTTGTGATCTCGTCATAATTGGCTATAAATATCCTCAAGAAATTTTCTTTTCCTTGGAAAATCTGAATTTGATGTATAGAGGACGGGGGAGGAAATTGAAGTATTGCCTCAACCTTGAAGGGATCTACATGTATCCACTCAGTCGACACAATGAATCCCAACAACTAACTAGATGTGACGGTGAAAACACACTTATTTGGATTCAACTAGATTTTACAAAAACAACATCACTCAAAAATGAATTGAAGATGTTTAGGATGATAAATTCTCTTTTGAGAACGAGTGGTTAAATCATCCAGATAAGCTTTGATAATGTGCTTGATATCATGAAAAGCATATGACATGGCCCGCTGAAAAGTAGCTCGAGCATTTTTTGAGCCAAAAGGCATATTTTAATAGGCAAATGTACGCCAAGGACAAATAAAAGTTGTATTATGATGATCTTCTAGATGGATATTAATTTGATTATAACTAGAAAATTCATCCATAAACTAGAAATTTTTATTACCCGCGCATTCATCAATAATCTGATCAATAAAGGGTGTGGGGTAATTGTCCTTAAGACAAGCCTTATTTAGGTCCCTAAAGTCAATGCATACATGGATCATTCCTTGCTTTTTCTCTATAGGGACTAGATTAGAGACCCACTCAGTTAAAGGAACGAGGTATATGAAACCCACCTTAAGCAACTTCTCAACTTCAACTTTGATAGTTTTTGTTTTTCTAGGGTTTACGGGTCAAAGTTTCTAATGAATAGGTTTTGCATTTTCGTATGCCTTGATCTCATGTTAGACTATATATGGATCTATTCTAAGCATTTCCTCATAAGACCAAGCAAACACATCATGAAATTCTTTAAAGAGATTGGTATAAGTTTGAATTCCTTCATGAGAATAGTCAACTCCAATGAAGACATTTTCAATAATGTTGGGATTCCTAGAGATTTTCACTGGAACAGTTCATGAGATAACAGACATATTACCTTCGGCAGAAAACTATGTTGGAGCCAAAGGGATTAAAATTGCATGAACATCACTAGTAGATAAAGAACTGGACAAACTTGATTATACTTCCCACAAATCAGGGAGGAAATACGAATGATGATGCAAATCATTCCAAGGTATTTCAACACCTGTCATTACTTCTAGAATTGCTTCTTCAAATGGTAAGAGATTATCTAAGAAATCCTTAGTAGAAGTAAAATCTAGAGTCCAGACCGAAGCCACATCCCCATACATCTCCTCTGATGAAAAACGTGTAGGATCAGAGTCCGTAGTGTTAACAATAGATTGATAAGAAATTTCTGTTGCAGACATAAGACATGCCATTCCACCTACCTACCCCTCATCTAATATGGTAGTAGATGAGGGTAAGGGCCAAGGATTCGAAAAATAATGAGTTCTAAAAAACTCTCTTCGAGAAGGTGCCTTGGAGGATGAAATAGCATTAATTCTAGCTATAGGAGTAGGAAAATCAAAGGTACCCATTAAGGAAGAGTACATTCCGACTCCTAAATTCTCTATAGGCTGCTTGGGCTTATCCATTAACAGAAAAATAAATTCAAAAGATGCATGGGAATCACCTAGAGAATAATCCATCTGATCAACCTTTACAATTCTCCCTTCATGATGAAAAAAAAGGATGTGTAATAATGACGATACAATAGAATCCATCTCATAAATCCAATTCCTACGTAAAAGGAGGTTGTAATCTAGATTCGCATCAACTATCTCTACCTCAATATTTACCACCTTACCCCCAACACAGACGGGAAAGGTTGGAATAATCCCATGTGGTCTATGAGAATGACCATCAAATGTTGTCAATAGAATAGGTGAAGGAACAACTGGAGAGGATCCAATAGCCTTCCAACATTATATGGACATTACACATGTGGAAGCTCCCTCATCGACTATAGTTCGACAGATATTGGTCTTTCGATATGTAGACTTAATCTGAAAAGGCATATGATGTGGGAGTCTCTTCTTGATGTTTGACATATCGAATGTAAGAACAAGAGAATTTTTTGGATCAACTACTCCGATTGCAGTGAGTAATGCACTCCTTTGTGTAGGGCATGACTGGAGTACATCTAACGCTAACATAGCACAATGACTATGAGCTAGATCTTCTACAATCGATTAGTTCTAGGCTGCCTTAGCATTAGGGTTAATGGTCGAGCATTTTGTGAAGCCTTTTGGAATTCAAGGTATAGACTCAACTACGGGCCTCTCAATATGGAGTGGCTCTAAAACATCGGGAGCAAACATAACCTTGGATGATTCTAATTCACCATAATGACATGACCGTGTAGCAACATCAATATGTGAACTCATCATGTAAACATTGGATGTATTTTCCCCTTCTTGGTTGCCCCCTATAGGGGTACTAGTACTAAACTTCGCGTAAGCAAGTAACTGTTGCCCTTGGGGAAAAGGGTTAGTTTAGCATAGCCGGGGAGCTAGAAGATCCTTCCTGAACTAATAAGTGATGAGAGTCTTGGATCTTAGGGCAAAAGATGAGTAAAATGATCTCCATTGCACAACTTTCATGGAAATTTTACTTTCTGCTTAGACTCTTTTTTCCCCCTCCAGCATCATTGTCGGGTTTGTTTGCATTACCCTTTCCATCCTAATTCTTTTTTCTACCTTGTCCTTTCTTCTTCCCATCAAAATGTTGGTTTCGTTTGGGGTTAGAAGTTTTGATGGAATTTATAGATGAAGGTTGAGAAGGCATAGGAACTGTTGGCAATGCCTACATAGAGGAACAAGTTTTGTAAAGACAACTATTGCAATTTATTTAGAAGGTTGGTCATGTTAGCATCGATAAATCCGAATACACCGTCGGCATGGGGACCTAGCTTCAGTTTGACTAAGTCAACCTTGGACCTAGGAGCATCAGGAAAATCTTTCTGAATAACCCCATATTGAGAATATATAAGTTCTAACTGTTGGGCTCTAAAAATAGCTTGTTCTTTGGTGAATACACTAGAGAGAGATACATCCTTAGAGATCTCAGGTTGTAAAGATGTAAGAAACCATTCAAGAAGGAATTATTGTGGAATATCATCTTTAATGAGCCTCTTCCTTGTCCTCCATTCCTGGATATGATCCGAAATGTGGGTTGTCTGGTCTTGGTGAAAATTAGACAATATCGGAGCTCCAATATCATAATGGATAGGCAACTAAAAATGGTCCAAAAATATTGTAGCCAAATCACCGAAAGAAGCAAAGGTTCCCCCTAGGAGTTCAATGTACCACTTAGCCGCATTTCTAGTTAGGGTATGTTGCAATAATCTCAACTTGATTGAATCATCTATCAAGGAGTTTGATGAACACCATAAGTGGAAAGTGGTTATATGGTTACCCGGATCTTCACCAGTCTTCCCTTGGAATTTGAGTATATCATAAGGAAGTTTGGTTGGAACCGGAGGCCAGTCCAGGTTATATCTGATTAGATCATTAGTCAATTTAGAAAGATCTAGCAAGTTTAATGTTTCCACAAAATTTAGTTACGGAGGACCCTGAGGATTCCACTCGGTCTAGGTAGAATTCCCAAAGTTTTGAAAAGAATACCTGGTGGGCTCCAGTATTGCAGCAATAATGCGGCAACTCCTGGGACTCCCTTCTTTAATTTTATCAACCCGGTAGTTCGTAAAAAACGTGGAAGCGACGGTGCTGTATGCACAAGTACTAGCTCTTGCCACAGCTGTCACTTAGTCAGCTGGCAGAAGTCCGCTAGGGGCTTAAGCCAATTTCTATGAGATCTTAGAAGAAGCTTTTTAACTGATGGATGAAAACTAACTCAAAGGAAGCTAATCTACTTGCGGAAAGAAACTGAAAGCCAAAAAGAAACGCAAACCCTAGCAAACCCTGATTCTACCAACTAGTCCTACTGATGCAAGGAAGAGGATGCAAGCTACTAAAAGGAATGCCATTGACTTCTAGGAAGGTAAAATGCATGTGTCTAAGTTATCACTATCTAAAGAAAACATCTTTTTGTATTTTTGAATAAGTTGTTAGAATTATCATGCATGTGCTTTTAACTGTTTTTGACTGTGCAGAGGTGGATTGGCGAGAGGAAATGCTTGGAGGAGGTCGAGAAGGTTCAGAGAGGGCCTAAGGGGTCCCTAGCACCCTTCTAGAGAGTTTCACAGAGTTTGGCTATCAAGAAACCTCATTCGTGAGCTTCTACAGGAAGTCTACAGGGGTTCTACAGGATGTTCTATAATTTCTACAGGATGTTCTGTGATTTTCTACAGGATGTTCAGAAATGGGATTTTGGAGAATGGATGGAGGGAAAAAGATGGAGGAATGATGGATTTGAGGAGTGGCGCAGATGGTTAGATTTGTTCAAGGAGGGATGAAACGATGTTCCACAAGAAGATGAGAATCATGGAAAAGTAAGCGAATGAGGCAAATGCAAAGTAAGGGTTCTAAGTGAAGGATGAAACAGGTAGGTTGGATGGAGTATGTGCCGGTAAGGAAGGGTAACAGGTACTCTGCAAGTGGTTTTTCAAACTGAACAAACAAACACTTATAAAACTTATGACCTAGTTACTTTACTCTATTCTAACCTAAGTAACAGCAAAAGGAAATGAACAGTAGTTTATTCAAAATGAAATGTGTGAAATAACTTATGCCACTAAGCAATCATCAACTGAAGCATTTAAACACTACTAATATCAGCATCTGCAAAAGAGGATTCCAACACTAAGAATTACATGACAAAGCAAAACAACGTTTTTGTTGGCAGCAAAGTCACATTGGTCCCAGCTCATGATTCCACTGAGGGGGAGGTGAGATCCAAGGTGCTTGGTAGCCTTTTCTGAAGATCTTCCCTGTGATTAACCTATCAAGTAAATCTGAACATGAAAAACCTTTTTAATCATCAAAAGCAACCTAAATAACAAACCAAGATTTCAATCTAAATAGCAGATTTTATTCTAAGAATGCAACAAAGACACATGAAAGTAAACAAAGGAGGTACTGGGCGATTGAGATGGGCCCAACCCCAAGAGCTATAGCCTCCTGAGAGAGATTTAGAGCTGGTGCAAAGCTGGATTCATCTTTATTGAGCAAGAAAAGAAGAGTTACATCAAAATTGTCCACAATGGAAAGCTTGAAAATGTGCTGGAATGCAAAGCAAATCTACTGCCTAAAATCGAACTACAAACTAGCTAACTTCTGCCTACAAAATGACTAACTGAAATGGGGCTCTAAGCCCTCTTATTTATACAAATTGAGGACCCCGACAGTCCTCCTAAACTTTAGGGACTCGGCTGCCCAAAACTTGCAGTTAACAGCAGTCCTACTTGACTTGCTTGGCTACCCTTATGATAATCGATTTGGTGGCCCTTGAATTCCGAGCTGATGGTGGAGAATTCGAGGTAAGGGCCCATAAATGAAGGGGACACCTTCCTAAAAATTCTCTCCCTTGTTCTCCCACGAATTTGGCTACCAAGTGCTCATTAAGACCTTTGATTTTGTCTCCAAATTGACCAAAAAGACTACACAAAGCACACATTAGACTTGTTGGCACAATGACTAACCCAATTCACTCTATTAGCATAAATATAATAAAAAACATGCAATAAACTAATGATAATGGTGGATTAAGTCGCATTAGGAGGCTGAATGAGCCCATATAATTATCCATTTTTGGGGCTCATCATCACCCCCTACTGAAAGTGTTGCTCATCCTCTGAGCAACCAATCTATCTCCTCATCTTTGATGGCCTTGGTGGCCTCCCTGTCATGCCAAGCTTCTAAAGTGATGTCCTCTTCTCGGTGATGAAACCATGCTTTTCTCTCTGCTTCTTCCCACTGCCTGTGCTCCTTTTCCTAGAGAATTCTCAGCTTCCTGTAGAACTCTCTCAGCATCCTGTAGAGAGGTCTTTGTGTCCAACATTTTAATTCTTTCTCTCCAGGTGGATGTCTATGGCCTTCCCCGTTCATAGGTGACGGATGCCTTTGAGGGAGACCTCTCTTTTTTTGTAGCTGGGGTGTCTACCATTCTAATTGGCTCTTTTGACTGATGCTGGGGTCTGCCAGTCTTAATCCTCACACTCTTTCTTGCCTTAAAATACAGGGAAGGCTCCCTCTTTCGTTTTTCCTTCTGCTTGGGAGATGCTTAGGGTGGCCAGCACAGCTGCTGCCTCCATAGCTAAAATTTCCAGTGATTTTTCCCTCTGTTGCTCTGTCTTCAGACTTCCTGTAGAAAGTCCTGTAGTGGTCGTTTTCTGGCTTCCTGTAGAAGCAGTTTTCTGGCTTCCTGTAGAAACAGTCTGTTGGCTTCCTATAGAACCAGTTTCGGCCTATTTGGCTGGATGTGGCTCTCCTTTGTTTGGACTTTTTTAGTCCTATCTGCTCTATTCTGCAATCTTTTTTTCCTTGGGTGTTTGTGCCATTGTTCCTCCCACAATTTTAGGCTCTACAACTTAGCCTTTTCCTCATTTCTCTTCTTGATCTTTCTGTGGTGGTTTTCCCTGTGTTTCTTTGCCACTAGCTTCCTCTATGGCTTCAAGGTGTTTCCCTTCTTCACTGCTGGATGAGGTGAGTTCCTCGGCTAGGATTCAGATATCATCACCTTTGGACATGTTGCGTAAAATTTCCCAGGAGAGGGGGACAGTGTAGGTATGGAGGTCATCTTCCACTAGAAGCTTGATGAGCCCATGATGGGCTAACTGATTCGGTGTCCCTTCCTTCAATTTTGTGCCACACTCAATTAATGATTGCAGAAGAAAATAAGGGATGCTCAACTTCTGTTCTTGGGGTAAATCCATTCCATGTCTAAGTTCACACAGTAACCTGAAATGATAACCATGGATAATGCTGAATTATGAATCCTCCTGGCATGGTGAGAGTGCTCTGTTTCAATGCTCTAAGCAGAAAGGGACTGTTGTTTTATGGTTTCCTCCTTTGAACTTCAAGACAAGATCTCTTAGGTGTTTATACTTTAACTTCTTACCAATTTCCTGGTTCTACTGTTTTTTTCTACCCAAAACTCTGATGCCCATGTATGGGGGGAGAAATTTGGTTTCCACAGACAGGGTACAACATTCAGTTTTTACTCCCAGCATACATACAAACGTGCACATTCAAATTTTTTTATATATAGGCGAGCCCTCACTATGCGTTATCTTTTCTATAAGAGAAAAAAATGTTTTAACAGGAACTGTGGAGGAGAATATTGGCGCAGAACCGACCGAGAAAATCCATGCAACATAGGAAAACTGTTGTTTTTTACTCACAGTAGATTTGTCTCTAACCCTCCAATTCAAAATAGCTCAATTCATCACCTTTTTGGAGTATATCATGCATGGAGAAGTTTTTTGAGCCTACCTTGTTTAGAGCTCCTAATTCGACGAAGAAAAAGATCCCAGGCCTCCCTGCTCCAGAAAGCTGTGCAATATTTCCTGAGGATTCTTCCTGTAGAAGACCTTCCCAGTTCATGTAGAATGTTACTCTTCCTTTGAGCGAGCCCGATACATAGGAGAATTTTGAAAACAGGTAGAAAATCCAATGGAGGATGAATAGTTAATCGTTTTGTGCATACTTCAGTTGAGGATGTGGCAAGTGTAGATGAACAGCAGTTTGTGAGTTTCAGACGAGCCTTCTTTAATTGCTGCGTGATTTATGGTGAGTTGACAAAAACTTTTGCTGGCCCATGCAGACAGCAGTGCTGTCACGAACCATCATGTTTCCTACCTGTGATCACTCCATCAATTACGTTGAAGGTCCAACAGTCACCATTACGTGTTTCCCGATTTCCTCCTGAGATGGCTGAGAGCACGTGTCTTATTCACACACCGAGCACTATTGAACTGGATGAGGGTGGCCAATTAGCTGGCCACCAATTTTTTAATCCCAACCATCTCATTGCTCATGCTGTTTCCGAATTACATTCATGCAATCAGAGGAATGAGTTTTAGCCACGTACCTAGAAGTCAAATGGTTGCTGTGAGGTGTTGTGGCCTTTCATTTGCTGCATGAACTGGTTTATGTGGTTGCATGATGGCTTGGATACTGATTCATGGCTGTTTTTCTATGCAGGTAACCTCTTGTCAGATCCACACTGCAGGAGCTGGCTTCCACGTTCAGATCTGCACCCTCAAGCTGCTGATGTTTAATTTCCACAGGACAAAAACTTGTTTTCGCCATTGCTCCCGAACGGTAGACCGGATCGATCTGAAACTTGCTGAGCATGTTCCTATCATCATTATGCACCTCCCATAGAAAAATTGCGATCAATGGATGCACAGATTTCGAGAAAAACAGAAAATGGCTGAAGATTACAAAGATCAATTTCTCGGAAACCGTGCATCGGAATCGGCTGAAACTGCTTGGGCATGTTACTATCATCCATGTGCATCTCCCCATGAAACAGGTTTTGAAATGGATGCACGGATATAGTGAAAATGCAAAAATGGCTGAAGGTGATGGAGGATGATTTCTTGGAAACCGTGCACTGGAATTGGCTGAAACTGCTCAAGCATGTTTCCATCATCCCTGTACAACTCCCTGTGAAATGGTTTTGCAAATGGATGCATGGTTTTCAAGCTAGGGAAAAAGACAAATTCTGTTATATGTATTTTTTCTTCAAAGCATTCTGCAAGTTTTTTGGCATGGTAAAAAAATGAGCTTGGGCTGTGATGGAGGGATGGAGATGATGGAGGAGGAGTTTTAAGATTGTAGGAGGACTTCTGAACCCTTGCGGAAGCTATCATGTTCACCAAACCACCTTTTTGAAATCCATTTCTAGCTTCCTGTAGAAATCATGTAATTGCTACAAGAACTTCCTGTAGAACACACAGTTTTGAGGAAAGAAGCACAATGATATGGAAAAAATGATCGAGAAGGGTGAGGGATGGAAACATGGATGCTTGCAGGCCTCATGGACAGATTCTCGGCCTTCAGGTCCTCTTCAGAGATCAATTTTGGCTTGTTTGTAGGCTTCCTGTAGAAGGCACAGAACTTTCTTTGTCTTTGTTTTGAGTGATCCTCCTGACCTGCAATGTTGTTCTTGCAACCTGCAATTATCCAATGGAAATTAGGTTTATTTTTATTTTTCCTTTCCTCTTTTTTTTGAAAAACAACTAGGGCGCCTCATGGAGGTTTTCACCCTAATTGCCTGCCCTGGGCGCCTCCAAGGGAGGTTTTCACCCAGAGATCTTATTCTCTTTTCTCTTTTTTCCCAACCCATTGACCGCCTCATGGAGGTTTTCAATCAATGAGCCAATCTAAGACGCCTCCGAGGAGGTTTTTACCTTAGATTTTTATTTTCTTCTTTTTTTCATTTTTTCATTTTTTTCCTTTTTTTTCCTACCCTACCCTACTTGAAAAACAAAATCATTTTCAAGTATAAGAATACTTCCAATGGAGCCATGTGCACATCGAGATTAGAGACAAGATGATGTGAAGGCTCGAAATGCATGCTTTGACAGGTATCCGGATTTCAGAGACCAAATGATCTGACTTTGAAGGGATCAAACATAGCTGAGGAAGACAATACTGCTGCAACTTAGTGACTGTCTGAAACCATATCTCAATATAGCTTTGATATGCTTGGTCCTTTTGCTGATCTGGATCAGGTTTCATGTCACCTTCTACCATGACTTTCTCATCTTCCTCTTTTTGATGATCTTTCTCTTGAATACATCGAAGATTTGATGGTAACCATGAGGGAGCTTTCTCGATCTCTGATTCTGATCTCTTCTCTTCATCAAGTGCAGCCCATGGTTCTTTGATCTCCTCTTTGGAATCTTCTTTTGCCTTTGGTCCTTCAATGTTGTCAATATAATCTCTGTTTTGCAACACTCTTCCTGAGCTATGGTGAAGATCATTGAGCTCAAGAGGAGTCATTTGGACATGTTGTGCCTTAGCTTTGCAATTGGGTTGAGCTACTCCAATGTGCGGGTTTGGAAATGGTGGTACGGGTAGTTGAGTGGGGGTGTATTTTTGAGATGGATGTGGATGGGGTTGTGGTTGGGCAGGCATTTGGGGCTGCCTTGGTGGAGGAGGAGGCGATGGTTGTAGATGAGCAGGTGGTGTAGGAAAAGGAGCAGGAGGAGTGTTGTATTGGGGCCTCCACCCCTAATGAGGTGCATTCCACTGAGGCTGTGGCTGAGCATAAGATTGAAATGAATGAGCAGCTGGAGAAGCATGGTATTGAGGAGGATACAACCAAGGATGGGGTGTGGACTAGGAAGGATGAGCAGGGGGACCCCAAGAAGGCATGGGAGTGGCTTGATATGGGTCGTAATAGGTCTGGAATGTCTCTTGCATTCCCTGCTGGTAAGGTATGGGTCCATGTGGCCTCCTTTGATTCATATAATAGATTGGTTCAGTGACTCCTTTAGCCCTCTAGTATGCAGCTTTAATTATGGGCAAGGAAGGACACTGGTTCGTAGGATGGTCTCTTTCACAGACAAAACACACTTCTATGGAGTGCAATGGACATTCGTTCCTAGGATGCTTTCTAGTGCACCTGGGACAAAAGATGGCCAAAGCCCTCTTAGCTTCCTCTTGCTTCCTTTGGATCTGCAAGGTATCCAGTTGTATGGCAAGAAACTGCCTCATCTCGCTCTTGAAATCTTCCATCTGATTTGCAAATTCATTTTTGGACAAGGTACTGCTCCCAACATTTCTATTTGTAGCCATTTTCTCCAGAGGAATGTTTTCTTCTTCTTCTTCCCTTGAGGTCCTTCAAATATTTCTTGTTTTCCACCTAAGGTTTCTTTAATCACAACCATCGAAGAAGAGAGAAGGTTGGCTGTGTGAAGCAGTGCGGGTGTTGTCCAATCATTTTTCTGAATTATCTCTACTCCTACAACACATGAAATGAAATCTTTTTGGTTTATTTTTGCTTTTTTTTCTACTTGTACCTACAAAACTAAAATAGATTTAACTGCAACTAACTATCTTGTTGAAATGAAAATGCAGAATTGAAATGAAAGCAGGAAAGGACTAATCTATTTTGCTCAAATGAAATTGCAGGAATGAAATGCTAGTCTACGCTTGGGGAATTGAAATGCTAATCTACGCTTGCATAAATGAAATTGCGGAATTGAAATGCTAATCTATGAAAGCAGGAAATGTCTAATCTACTTTTGCGGAAACGAAATTACATAATGGAAATGAAATAAACTACTTAGCAGAAGGTTGTAGTGGAAAATAGAAGAAAAGCAGCAATCACCAATACTCTGACGCTTCCCCGGCAACGGCGCCAAAAAGATGGTGGGCTCCAGTATTGCAGCAATAATGCAGAAACTCCTGGGACTCCCTTCTTTAATTTTATCGACCCGGTAGTTCGTAACAAACTTGGAAGCGACGGTGTTGTATACACAAGTACTAGCTCTTGCTGCAGCTGTCATTTGGTCAGCTGGCATAAGTCCGCTAGGGGCTTAAGCCAACTTCTATGAGCTCTTAAAAGAAGCTTTTTAACTGATGGATGAAAGCTAACTCAAAGGTAGCTAATCTACTTGCGGAAAGAAACTGAAAGCCAAAAAGAGACGCAAACCCTAGCAAACCCTAATTCTACCATCTAGTCCTACTGATGCAAGGAAGAGGATGCAAGCTACTGAAAGGAATGCCATTGACTCTAGGAAGGTAAAATTCATGTGTCTAAGTTATCACTATCTGAAGAAAACATCTTTTTGTATTTTTGAATAAGTTGTTAGAATTATCATGCATGTGCTTTTAACTGTTTTTGACTGTGCAGAGGTGGATTGGCGAGAGGAAATGCTTGGACGAGGTCGGGAAGTTTCAGCAAGGGCCTAAGGGGTCCCTAGCACCCTTCTAGAGAGTTTCATAGAGTTTGGATATCAAGAAGCCTCATTCGTGACCTTCTACAGGAAGTCTGCAGGGGTTCTACAAGATGTTCTGGAATTTCTACAGGATGTTCTGTGATTTTCTACAGGATGTTCAGAAATGGGATTTTGGAGCATGGATGGAGGGAAAAAGATGGAGGAATGAGTATGGAGGTGAACTAGGGGTGTAGGAGAGTTCAAGACTTGGACGATGGATTTGAGGAGTGGTGCAGATGGTTAGATTTGTTCAAGGAGGGATGAAACAATGTTCCACAAGAAGATGAGAATCATGGCAAAGTAAGCGAATGAGGCAAATTCAAAGTAAGGGTTCTAAGTGAAGGACGAAACAGGTAGGTTGGATGGAATATGTGCCAATAAGGAAGGGTAACAGGCACTCTACAAGTGGTTTTTCAAACTGAACAAACAAACACTTATAAAACCTATGACCTAGTTACTTTACTCTATTCTGACCTAAGTAATAGCAAAAGGAAATGAACAACAGTTTATTCGAAATGAAATGCATGAAATAACTTATGCCACTAAGAAATCATCAACTGAAGCATTTAAACACTACTAATATCAGCATCTACAAAAGAGGATTCCAACACTAAGAATTGCATGACAAAGCAAAACAACGTTTTTGTTGGCAGCAAAGTCACATTGGTCCCAGCTCATGATTCCACTGAGGGGGAGGTGAGATCCAAGGTGCTTGGTAGCCTTTTTCTGAAGATCTTCCCTATGATTAACCTATCAAGTAAATTTGAACATGAAAAACCTTTTTAGTCATCAAAAGCAACCTAAATAACAAACCAAGATTTGAATCTAAATAGCAGATTTTATTCTAAGAATGCAGCAAAGACACATGAAAGTAAACAAAGGAGGTACTGGCCACTTGAGATGGGCCCAAACCCAAGAGCTATAGCCTCCTAAGAGATATTTAGAGCTGGTGCAAAGTTGGATTCATCTTTATTGAGCAAGAAAAGAAGAGTTACATCAAAACTGTCCACAAGGGAAAGCTTGAAAATGTGCTGGAATGCAAAGCTAATCTACTGACTAAAATCGAACTACAAACTAGCTAACTTCTACCTACAAAATGACTAAAAAATGAATAACTAAAATGAGGCCCTAAGCCCTCTTATTTATACAAATTGAGGACCCCAACAGTCCTCCTAAACTTTAGGGACTCAGCTGCCCAAAACTTGCAGTTAACAGTAGTCCTACTTGACTTGCTTGGCTGCCCTTATGATAATCGATTTGGTGGCCCTTGAACTCTGAGCTGATGGTGGAGAATTCAAGGTAAGGGCCCATAAATGAAGGGGACACCTTCCTAAAAATCCTCTCCCTTTTTCTCCCACGAATTTGGCTGCCAAGTGCTCATTAAAACCTTTGATTTTGTCTCCAAAGTGACCAAAAAGACTACACAAAGCACACATTAGACTTGTTGGCATAACGACTAACCCAATTCACTCTATTAGCATAAATATAATCAAAAACATGCAATAAACTAATGAGAATGGTGGATTAAGTCGAATTAGGAGGTTGAATGAGCCCATATAATTATCAATTTTTGGGGCTCATCAATACCCTGGATTTGTGAAGGCACCAGGTTGCCCGAAGTAATTCATAGACCCACCTTGTTACCGGGAATAGTGTCTATGCAGAACTGCTAATCCCACTAAGGGTGGTAGCAACCTTAGAAACAAACAAAGTAAAGCTACTTTTGTATTCCTTTATGACAAATAGATAAGAGAAGAATGAAGACACCAACCTCAATCTTGCGCTTGGTTCCTCACTTGATTCTTCTCCCTTCTGATAGATCCTTGCCGCTAGTTTCCTTGTCAGCCCAGCTTCAAAGAGCACCTATGAAATCAAAGCAGCACAATACTATCCGAGAACAGAGATCTACTAGCATAAACAATATAAGATCAGATGTATATTGACCATACACAAACATATATCATGAAATATGCAAGAGCATGGAGGAAAACTTGAATAGCTTTATTGATATCAAGAAAAGAACAGGGGAGGATTACAACCAATTGTTCTGACCCAGCGTCATCCTCTCAGCAATAATCCCTTCTTCACCTCATGAAAATCTTAGATCACCCAACACTATGATGTTGCAGCAAGAAACCAACAGCACTTCCTTACAAGATACAAAATTCCAGCCCCTGGATCTCTGGGATGAGGGATCCATATATAGATGTTTGAAAGGAGGGTGAGTCAGCTTCTGGGGTTTGATTAGTGTCCTCCCTCTGATAGTTCTTGATTCCACTTGGAGAATGAGGATCTCTTACTCATCCCTGGGCGAATTCAGGGAGGCAAGTGTCACAGGAGAAGTTTCTGGAAGATTCCATGAATTTCCACCTCGCACACTGCCTCTACCATTTGTCCATTCTCGCCCATTGCACCCCATAGAAGGGCTTTTCAACATGCATCACACCCTCTCTGTGTATTTAGGTGGGATGCAGCGCACTTTGTCCATGGAGCAGGAGAGATGGCCCAGTTTTGACCAATTCTGAGTAGTTTTTCATGGAGAACTTCTGGGAGATGATGTGATCAGCTGACCTTGTTCTTTTAGGGGTTGGAACAACACTTTTAGGGACTTAGGAGCCCTTGGTTTATGGACATTTAGGATTGGGGTTGCAGTGCCCAAAAATGTCTATAACAGTTGCCCCCTAAAGCATGAGGTCGTTAATTAATTTTTGATGTCGAGTGAAATGCTTTATCATGAGGATCCGAAGTTTTTTGAGCTGGAAGGTGACCTGTAATAAGATACAATACAACACATTATCTTCATAATATTTTTCATTTCCTGGCTGAGTCGGGCATTCCCATGCTCAGCTTTATAAATTCATTTTCATGTACATAGGACAGACAATCGTCTGAGTGCAGACTGATGATCCTGGTAGAGCCATCATCCCTTAGGTTGGATGATTATCTGTGCAGCAATGATGTACACTAGATGTCTTTATTTCCCTGAATGTATCTCGCAGCCCGGATGGATGAAACTAGATCTGGGGTCTTCAATCTCATTCGATCTTCACTCGAAGTACAAGTCAATCCATGTGAGAGATGTTCTGGAGTCGAACATGGAAAGACATTGCCTGATTACCAGCCAATGATGTAAGTTGTTAACAGGCATGAGAGGAATCACCGATAATGATGATGACCCTCAAGGTACTGCAGTACAATTCGCATGGTGTGAAAGAGGGACTTGGCGTCAAACACCATGCAAAATATTTCAGTCGAAGGCCAGTGATGTAAACCTGTCGCCGGAAGTGAGAAACTTGCCATTGAGGCATGCAAGCTTCAAAGTACTGGAAGGGTTGTTCCTAAATCAACTTCTTGGATAATGAGCTGATGTCGACAAGAAGCGATCCATCACAGGAGGGCCTTAATGAATCCCACATCTATGACACGGAACGGAGCAAATGATTTTAATGGAGGTGAAAACGATCTGAGGATACAAGGTTCAGGGTGGCGGTCATGAAAATATGGAGAATGAATGTATTGCAGTGGGCGAGACACAGGTGAATTCTTTGATCGACTTCTCTTGAACATATCGGCGACACTGACATGATGGATTGGTAGCATTAACCCCAAATATGTATGGCGTGATGGAACCATGGTGATATGACCGGTGAATGGAACAACCCAACCCGACTCGAATGCGGAGTGAAAGTGTCATGTTCAAGAGCGACTTGCTACTAGCAAAGTTTTTTCAAGTTTTCTTCCCATTTTTTCCCCAGTCATTACTGACCAGTACCTCTTTATTTTTGTCAATCTTGAGGAGGATAACATATGCTTGTTCTATAATCTGCCCTTCGAGCAAACCCATCGCTATGTCTTAATGAGTCTAGCGATAGTGAAACTCGGTCTTGTCTATGAGGACAAGTTTGTCGCTATTAGATTTTAACAAGTTTAATGACAAAGACAACTCGGTCCTTTTCAATTTTAGAGAGTCTGAAAGGGACATAAAGGAAACTCCAATAGTTCCTTTTTCGTCATATAATCCCTTAGGTCCGAAAAAGTATAAAACAATACGAAAGGGATGAATTTTCGGTAATTTTAATGAGCCAAACAAGACAAGCGCTCGATATTTTTGTGTAATAATCCCTTGGATCCAAAAATATTAAAATCTAAAGGAGGGATAGCACTTCCGGTCGCTTTAACGAGCTGGAGAGGCCAATCACTCGGCAATCTTTTCATATTTGACGAGTTAGTTGAAAAGAGCTTAAGGGAGACTCATTTTTTGAGGAACGAGTGATAAAATTTGGGTAGCAGCTGATTCCAGGTAAGGTTTGGAATTTTCCAATCACGGCAGTGTCACAAGGATGGCTAGCAGGATCACTCTTTGCAGTTGTTCCTCAAAAAGGGGTAAACAATCAAATGGAGGCGAATGATTGGCCAAAATAAAGTGGAGGTGATGATGAGAACACGACCAAGGCTTCAAAGGTTGATGGTAATACATTCACAATGGTTATTTACTAGAAAATGGTTCATTTTGTAATGAGCTTAAACTCTGGGGGAATGTTTGCTCATTGCTTATGTTTATTTTTTAACGAGCTTGAATTCTGCGTTAAAACTGCTCGAGGTGAGGTTTATTTTTTAACGAGCTTGAACCCTGCGGTAACATTGCTCGTGGAAGATTTATTTTTTAACGAGCTTGAACCCTGCGGTAACACTACTCATGATAAGTTTGCATGCCCCTAGCATAATAACACAAATCAAGGTGCATGCCCCCCAAGCTTCATTGCAATCAACTCGGTGGTTGGAATGAAGGTTTACCTTTGAGATCCTTGAAAGTCTCAACTTGGATTTTACGAGACCATAATCAAAGACTCGATTTGGAAAGGGAGTTGTTTCATTTTTTAATGAGGTTGACACAATAAAAGAACTATCCTCATGACTCCTTATTTCATTTTTTAACGAGGTCAACACGAGGTAAGAATTGTCCTCGGAATCCACCGTATTTACAGTATTTGATAGAAAATCAAAAACTGAAGGATGATTAAGGTTCCTGGAATAATCTTCATGGTAATTCAGAAGATGGGAACAATGGTGGTAATCTTCCCATGGTGCCTCTCCTATCATCATTAACTGAATGATTCCTTCGTCTATAGAATTTACATGCGACCAAGGATCTGAAGAGGTACCATATTCCTTAGACCTATCTGTCCAAACACTCGATGAGCGTCGATTTGGGTTTGCCCCCCAGGCCAAGAAAATTTATTACTACAATATTTCTAAAATGGTGATGATCCATGCTGACAAAATGTTTAGGAATCTTCCAAGTCCATTAGATATAGAAGATTTCATATCGCAGGTTTCCACTGTGGCCACTTCCGGCAGATTGTTTGGAGGTGGTAGGGAAAAAGTCCCCATTAATGCAAGGTCTTTCAGTATGCCTACTCCGACATTTTGAAGCAATTGAGAGCTTCCATGAATCATTTGAATGCTTCCCGTAACTTGTGAACTGTTGGGGAGAAATGTTAGTTGGTCGATGATTGTAATTCCTCCTTGGAAGGGAAATGAAATCTTCCTGAAATAGGTCGACACAACAATGACCATGGCATATATCCAGGGCCTTCCCAGTAGGATGTTATAATCGAGGTTTCCGTTGATAACTTCAACATCAATTTCTACTGTTTTGCCCCCCAGTTCGACTTGCAAGTTATTTAATATCCCATATGGGGTGTATGTTCATCCATCAAATTCTTTTAACATCGTTGACGATCGCGACAAGGGTGGTGAGCCTATTTTCCAGAAACTCATCAACATAATACATGTAGATGCCCCCTCATCAATAATTGTTCGATGAACAGTTTTGTTGAGGGCTTTCACTTGAATAAGGAAAGCTTGTTGAGCTGGTAACTGAGGGTCATATCCTTTGTGATTAAATGAAACAAGATTGGAATCCGTTGGGTCTATCCCACCTATTGCTGATAATCAAGCTTGCTTTTGGGAGGGGCAACCTTGCAGTACCTCAAGTGTCGACATAGCGGACGGCGATTGGGCCAGATCTTCCACTATATTATAATGTTGTGCTGCTCTGGCATGAGGATTAAACGTCAATTTGTGTACTACTCCCTTTGGCGGTTTTATTGTTAGCTCTGGAATGATGGGCGGCACAACTTCAGTCGAAGTTGTTGTCGAACTACTAGGTTGATCATTATCCTTGTTGTTCGACATCTGTGGATTCCCGTAATCTTTATTCCTTGTCGATATCAAAGCATCATTTTTCTACTTTGAAACAGACAACATTAGCACTTGGGACAGGGAAGCATTGTTACTAGCAACCAGTTTTGTTCCTGGATTCGGAAACGGATCTGTCAATACCGCCGAGGTTTTTGAACTCTTGAAGAATTTCTTAAGCTCGGCTTTATGTGGACAATCACTCGTCCAATGATCCTCATCACATATAAAGCATGGATGACTCGGTTTCCTATTTCCGGAGGGGTTTACAGAAGATTTTTCAGGAGACGACTCTTCTCGTTTTTTCTTCTTCCCTTTACTTTTCTTCCTGCCTCCTAGTCGCTTGGTTTCTTTGCCTTTATCAGTCGATACGGCATTTACTTCCGAGGCGAGAAGTTCCTCATTTGCATTTTGACTAGAAATCTTACAGCCCTTTTTAGATATAGCCTTTGTTGATTTCATGCTTGTTGTACCTATCACGCCATCGCCGGCATGAGAGTCATTGTTCGATTTAGGAGGAGGAGGAACGGAAAATTTCGATTTGGGAGCGTCATGGATTTTATCGTAGAGCATGCCAGACTAAGTATAAATGAATTCTAAATATTGTGCATGAGAAATAACCTGCTCTTCAGTGATGACTCCTCCCTTTGCCACATCTTCTGTAATGGAAGGTAACAATGACTTGATAAACCATTCAGCTAAAAGTTGATCAGGAACGTACGTTTTTACCATCCTACGACGATGTCGCCACTCATGAATATGATCGGATATGTGAGTGGTCATCGTTTGCTTGAAATTGGTAAGAAGTTCTGTTCCCATTTTGTAACTTATAGGTAACTGAAAATGGGTTAAAAAGGTTCTGGCTAGGGTACTGAAGTTATCAAACAAAGCTCTAGGTAATTCAATATAACATTTTGCTGCCGGACCAATTAACCTTCTCTGAAAAAGGCAAAGCCTAATTGAATCATCATTTAGGGTGTTTGATGAACACCACAGATGGAAGGTCATCACATGATTCGACGGGTCTTCACCCGGATTTCCATTAAATTTAGGAATATCTTACGGAAGTTTATGCGGAATTGCTGGCCACCAAGGGGCGTAAGCAATTGGATCATTCATTAGCCGATTTAGATCCAGTAACTCTAAAGTCGCCACGAAGGGTAACTGTTGATTTAGGTTTGATGAAGCATACCCAGGATAAGATGGAATTTCCTGAGAGATTGGTCTTTGCATACCGGCATAATGCATTTGGTGCTGGTAACTTTGGTAAGGTTGATGGGTATAACCATTATGGAATGGTTGATATTGACTGTTTTGAATATACGGCTGCCCATTATTTGCAAATATTTGTTGCTCAGATCCCTGGTAAGCTTGTTGGAATTGCAGTTGTTGAGATTGAACCAGCCATGGTTGTTGGACCATTTGCTGTTGTCCAATACTAGACGATTGACCAAGATGAGGAGTCATAGTACTTTTTCGAGCCTGAGTCGCTCCAGATAAGGAGGCACTAACCTGAGGTTTTGATTGAATCGCTAAGACGAGAGGCTGTTGTATTGCAACCTGAGAAACTTGGGGTTGACATGCTACAGGTAGTGCTTGTACTTGCGATGCAGTCACGGTAGTAGGTATAGTGGGAGTATTCGACACAGGATGGACTAGTTGCATTGAATATACAACCCTTGGTTGCTAAGGCAGTATTGGTGCCCAACCGCTGGATGTCATTCCAGTTTGACCTAAACTTTGTTGAAAACTCCCATATGGTTGTATTCCGGGAGGGAACAATGAAAAGGCATACTGTCCTCCATATGGTGGAAATCCAGTACCTAAATGGTAAATTGGCCTTTGAAGACACATTGGATCAATTTGTTGAGTTTCAACATAAGAAATACCAGATGAGAATCCGGATGAAGAAATAGGAACTAACCATGTCGTCGAAACAGTATTAGACTTTGGCTTGTTGTTGATAACTTGCCGGGACAGATGGTATACCGGCGAACATCGTTGGAGTAGCAGAAGGAGGCTCTACCACTACTGTGTCGGATGGCGCAGTCCTAGATGTCGACGATTGTTCAGACATATCTAGTCTATCCAAAATATTTCCTAGCGATTCTACAAGAACTTGTGATGAAGGGAGACTAACTTCTAAGATCAACGAGGGAACAGTGACGTTATTCCGATTAAAATAAATTTTATGATGCTTTGACACAACATGTTTTTTCAATTTTTAAGAGTTGAGAAAAACAAAAGATGACTCTAGTCGCCTTCAATTTTTAATGAGCCTGAAGTGACAAGTGCTCAGATGGACCTTTTCCTTTAAGGAGTCTGAAAAGGAATGAAAGAGACTACTCTGGAAGTCTAGACAGAGGGATTACCAAACCAATCGCAAAACTGCAGAATACCTTTTATGGTAAAACATTCAATCTTCCCGAATGCTGTGTTCAGTGCATTGTGATCAATAGGGTGGTAGACACGGCTTCATATGGATAAAGGATATAGCCTATTGTGGTCTCCCAATATATACTCGACGGTACATGGGAGCACAAGTCCGTATTGGCACTTGCCATCTCAAAGTGGAGGAATCACCCAACCAACTATGAAAAAAACAGTTACCACGTTTTACGACTTAAGAACACGTCCCTAGCCTAGACTTCTAAATGTTGTGCGTTAGGTTCCAAAGAATTTTTAGATTCATTAAATTTATTTTACAATTGATCTTGCTTAAGAAATTTTCCTTTCAGGTTCACCGCATGATGTAGATATACAAATCCTAAAATGCAATCTAAGATGATAAACAGTCGTTTAATCTTCTTTTTGCAATGAAAATCCTAGCTACTAAAGAAAGAGGGATGATTTTCTTTCAGCATAGAGCATAGAGCACACACTATATGCACTGTCCTAAATCAAGACGACAAGCAGTCTAAATGCAAATGCACATGCATGTATTTTTTTTCAGCTTTCTTAGTGTATGTGATGATAAGAAAGCTAAGCACAAATTTGAATTATTTCCAAAGCGACAATACTCAACAAATTTCTTTTCAAAATGAAGTGAAAGTAAGAGAGACACTTTGCGATTTCGAAATGAAAAGTTGCTTTTCGACACTTTAAAAACTACTAATTCAAATCATATGCAAGAGTAACTTGTATAATCGACTACCAAAAGCAAGGGGATTGTCTTCTATGGCTGAAAACGACAGCTACGACACTTTCAGATCAAAGAACGACAACTCGATTATGCTACTTTTTTGCAAGAGAGAACCGAAAATGATGCAAAATACATAAAAACACTTACAGTTCTTTGCACTATAGAGGCGGAAAGATGTAAAGGAAGGGGGTTTTTACAGAGATACGTTGACCATATACAGCTAAACTCCAGAATAGGACTGAAAACAGTGAGTGAAAAACAAAAGTCTTAAGGTAAAGTTAACCTTATCTGACCAGCGCACCTACTGCACTCAGGAACTGCGATGTAAGCAGGTTGCCTTTAAGGCAGGGTGCGATGGTACCAGTACGAGACTTTAAACACGTTTTTACTCACAATTTGCAATCCAGTTCTAGGATTTAAGCTAAGAAAGCAATGTTCAGTATATGAAAATCACAGAGGTGGATCTAAGGAGGTTACTAGAGCTACCACTCAGCGCAATTAGTCTGTTTGTAGGTCGATTTTTTAATTCATAAACAAAACTCGGAGATTGACTGAAGCAGCATTGATCTACTTTGCATTCGTAAAACAAATGCAGTTCGAAGGCTAGTTGGCTTGGCTTCAGGCTCCGTCTGTAAGTTTATAAAAGAAACAAAGATAGACTAACAAACAATCTAGTCGCTCCCCAGCGGAGTCGCCATTTTGTTACCGGGAATAGTGTCTATGCAGAACTGCTAATCCCACTAAGGGTGGTAGCAACCTTAGAAACAAACAGAGTAAAGCTACTTTTGTATTCCTTTATGACAAATAGATAAGAGAAGAATGAAGACACCAACCTCAATCTTGCGCTTGGTTCCTCACTTGATTCTTCTCCCTTCTGATAGATCCTTGCCACTAGTTTCCTTGTCAGCCCAGCTTCAAAGAGCACCTGTGAAATCGGCAGCACAATACTATCCGAGAACAGAGATCTACTAGCATAAACAATATAAGATCAGATGTACATTGACCATACACAAACATATATCATGAAATATGCAAGAGCATGGAGGAAAACTTGAATAGCTTTATTGATATCCAGAAAAGAACAGGGGAGGATTACAACTAATTGTTCTGACCTGGCGTCATCCTCTCAGCAAGAAGCCCTTCTTCACCTCATGAAAAGCTTAATATCACCCAACACTATGATGTTGCAGCAAGAAACCAACAGCACTTCCTTACAAGATACAAAATTCCAGCCCTTGGATCTCTGGGATGAGGGTTCCATATATAGATGTTTAAAAGGAGGGTGAGTCAGCTTCTGGGGTTTGATTAGTGTCCTCCCTCTGATAGTTCTTGATTCCACTTGGAGAATGAGGATCTCTTACTCATCCCTGGGCGAATTCAGGGAGGAAAGTGTCACAGGAGAAGTTTCTGGAAGATTCCATGAATTTCCACCTCGCATACTACCTCTGCCATTTGTCCATTCTCGCCCATCGAACCCCATAGAAGGGCTTTTCAACATGCATTTCACCCTCTGTGTGTATTTACGTGGGATGCAGCGCACTTTGTCCATGGAGTAGGAGAGATGGCCCAGTTTTGACCAGTTCTGAGTAGTTTTTCATGGAGAATTTCTAGGAGATGATGTGATCAGCTGACCTTGTTCTTTTAGGGGTTGGAACAACACTTTTAGGGACATAGGATCCCTTGGTTTATGGACATTTAGGATTCGGGTTGCAGAGCCCAAAAATTTCTATAACACACCTGAACCATAATGAGTTCCTTCTAGCCCAGACAAAACTGGATTTTCACCAATGCCTACCAAAAAATTTCCATAGCCAGTGAAATTTCCCCCTAGGGAGGTTTTGAATGGAACAGAGAGCCCTTGGTAAGGGTTCCATGCATGAGGATAGGGAGAAACGTTTTGGAATGAACTGAGAGAAGAATACGACATATTCCCTTGTTGGCTGAAATAGAATTGATTCCCAGCTCCAAGTCGACTAACTATAGGGTTTGTCCACCCTTGGAAAAGATTATCACTTTGACGTGTAGAGGGAAAAGGTATTGATCCTAAATATGGGTTAGAATGTGGCATATGACCACTCCCAAAAGGGAAACCCTGAAAAAAAGTTGACCCACTTGGCATCAAAGTCATAGACATGGAAGCAGCTCATGGAAAACTTAACGAAACCGAAGGAAATGCATTGGTTGGCATTCCAAAGGGGATAAAAATAGTGCGAGAGGAAAAAGCTTGGGTGCCTCCACTCGAATATGGAATGAAGGTAGAGCCAAATATAGTAGCGCTAGAAGTAATGGAAGGTATGGAAATCATTCCTCCTCCTTGTATGGATACAGGAGTTTGCATAGTAATAGCACTTATTGTGGAAGCCCTGCTCTCAACAATGGTCATCGAAGGAAAATATTGAAATGGACTTGGGCTTGAAGGCCTGTTGCTCTGAGTCCTGATGTATAATAAAACATCTGGATGATCAGGAGGAAGAGGAGAATTAGGAGTCAAAAGAGACTCAGGAAGCTCTTCGATCTTAATAATTTCTTCCGACTATGATGAGCACCAGTATTGCAGCAAGGATGCTGCAACTCCTGGGCTACCATCTTTACTTATCAACCCGGGGTTCATACAAACTTAGAGGTGATAGTGCTATATGCACAAGTAAAAGTGAAGGTCATGGATGTTGTCATTTTTCATCTGGCGAGAGACCCCAAGGGTTCCAAGACAGACTTCTATAGAGTCAGAAGAAGCTTGATTCTTTGATGGAAGAAGAGCAAATCCATTATAAGAGAGCTACTCTACTGCAATAATGAGGAAAACAACATGTATTGCTAAATCACACCATATCCTAATTAACCATTTAAACAACTATGCTAAGCATAATTGCTAAATCAACACTAACTTAATGTTGCTATCTAAGTTACAGAAGTAAAGAGCATCAAACTTTACTAATGTGTAAGTAAGGAAACTAAAGTAAATTTGTTTTCATTTTTTTGTTTTTTTTTATTATAAAATCAAGCATGCAATTTGATTGTTCTTGTGGATGTGACAGGTGGATGGAAGGTGGTTGAAGATGGCTAGAAGGTATATGGAGTGTTTGGATGGTATGGAAGGGTCATAGGAGGCCTTTTGTGAAAGGAAAGGCCACTGATATAGAAGGCCAGGCTGAGAACCAACTCATTGTGTAAATATTTATTTATTAATACAGAAGTGCGATTTTTTAGTTTGTGTTGTGTGTATTGAGTAATTGAATTATGAACTGTGTGTGGATTAGAGTAATTCTGCATATCATAAGTGTGCAGGGAATTCAAAGAGAATCCAAGAGAGAGGACAGTTCTCATAGGAGTATTGCGATGATCAGACAGTGTTGGAGTCTGATTGAATAACCAAATCAAAGCTTAGGAGTGGCAACATTTAGATAATACACAAAAAAAAGTTCAGGAAGGAGTCAAGCGAAAGAGAAATCGAAGATTGAAATCAGTGAAAGGAAGAAGTAATGAAGAAATAGTGCGCAAAAACCGTTGGATTAGTCAGATCAATGAATAGGATTAATAGAAGGTGAGCGACGGAGATCTTATCACAGGAGATTAAGTTAATAGATGAATGGATCACATCAAGTCACGTGTCGACAGAAGGGTGGAAAACGTGCGGAATGATGGAGTGATCTTCGTAGGTGGTAAGAAGTATCTCGCATGCCCTAAGAGCTGTAAGCGGTATTCCTAAATTTCAGGTGATTATCCTAAGTGGGTTACACGTAGCACGAGAAAACCACTTTTCTCGCGCACTCTCAATTGGATATCAGTCGTGCAGCAATTCATGCGAGATTGCGCGATAGCCATTGGATCATGCGGGATTGATCAATGGTGGAGATCAGCCAAGTTAGTTGGCAAGTGGGTGGCATGATAGCCATTAGATCAAGCGAGACAGATCGATAGTCAAGATTTTCCAAGCTAGTTGGTGAGCAGGTGACGCGATAGTCGCTGGATCAAGCAAGACAGATCAACGACGGAGATTTGGAGCGCCTAGAGTCAAACATTGAAATGAATATGTCAGCTATGTGACACATGGTTGATGGTGATTGGTCAAGTTTGTTGTGGATTGAATGGTAAGGAAATCCAGGGGTATAATCTGATGGAGATTTGATTTATTAGCTTCCACTTAAGCATTTCAAGGTGACTAGGGGAATTTCAATGAAAATGGACAAAAAAACTAGTGAGGGTGAGGGTGGATTAGGAGATGGTTGAGGTGGATGAGGTGAAAGATGGATGTTGGTGATGAAGTCTAAACCTCCTCCTAAAGTACCTGGAATGCTTAAAACGTGTGTGTCTTCCAAGAACTACGCAACAAGGTACATTCTCATAAACTAAAAAAGCATGAACCCGTTGCCCATATTATGCATGAAGAAAGTGTTGAAGGAAATGAGAATATGAGTGAGATCTTATTATAGAAAGAGAGCAATGGAAAAATATGACAATGAAATGAACCAAGTACTGAATCAAGACAATGAACTCCAAAGCTCATGCAACAACTAGAAATCTAGAAATCTGTGTTTTTGGGGTTGCTGAAGGGTCTCTTCCTCAAGTCATCGTCCCAGAGGGAGGAGGTGAGGCTGAGACACCTGTTAAAAACCTTATGGTGATATTTTTCTCCTTGCTAACCTGGTAATTGAAAGAAAGGATGAATGGAATAAAACTAAAACACAACCAATCTACTCTACACTGTTGTAATGGAAATTCAACTACTTAAGAAAATGAATGATTAAACCATGAATATATGCTAGCATACATGTGCAATAAAGAGGAGCCTTGGCTACTATGGTTAGGCCCTAACCCAAGAGCTTCAGCCCTCTGAGTTAACTCAATAATGGCTCAAAACAAAACTCCTTTTTATTATCAAAACCATGGATTACATAAAAAACTATCACAAGTCTTACAGCTCGAAAATAGAGTAGAGTTTTACAATCAAAAATATGAATCCTACTAAGGTCCTAGGCCTCTCTACTTATACATCTAAAGTCTCCAACGACTTCCTTAAAATTAAAGAGGCTCAGATCCCAAACTCAAGCTAAACTGGTGCTTTGACTTTCACTTGCTTGGTTGCCTTCTAGTCCTCATGATTTGGCGTTTGCACTCCAACATGATGGAGGAATATTCGAATGGGGGGAAGGGGGGGTGGGGTAGTAAATGAGGAGGATTTACCTCCTATAATTCCTCTCCCTTGTCCAATTCGAGTTTTGACCGAGGTATTTGCCAAAATTCCTTGCTTTTATCCTTTGATCCTACATTAAATGCACATTAGACCACAAAGAAAAATATCCAACTCTAACTCATCTCATAAACAAAATATAATCAAAATTATGCAATAAGTTGTGAGAATAGTTGGTTTGACTAAGCTAGGAGGTGAATTAAGGCCCATATAATTACCCAATGATGAGGCTCATCAGACTAGAAGAGGACTGCAGAAAGGACTGGAGTATTCCTCTCCAACTCTCTACTCATACCAGGTCTATTCTGTGAATGAATAACTCCAACTAGAGGATCAATCTCTGTTGCATCTATTGCCATTGATTGGAAATGAGTAGCAGAATTACTCCTATGCCTTTGAGGAGAAGGCTCAACACTCATGGGTGACAACCCATGAAGCCTCCTAGACTAATGAACTCGTCGATCAACCAATTTTAATTATTTTTAAGAGAACTAATTAAAGAATCAATTTTTTTTTGAAAGCTAGGCCAACTAGGAGCAAACATGTTATGAAACCAGCTTACAAAAAGATAGAAAGTATAGATAAATGCCTTCAAAATAAGCCTCTTCGAGGGGGCAACCTCCTTTACATTACACAAATGAACAATTCTTGGATGATACAAATAACAAGACCTCCTTTCTATATATAGGAGTCTAAGGGGTCATAATATAATCAGCTCCGACATAACAATAATAATGTAACGGTACAATAATAACAATAGTGGCCTTCTATGGGGCACAATAATAACAATATGGGGACTACACGGGTACAACAATACAATAAGGGGGTTGTACTAATAACAATAATTGGTTACCTAGTAGTATAGGGACCTAACATGCCCCTCTCCTTCAAAAAGTGTTGTCCTCAATGCTTGAGTAGTTCTTGATGATCCTATATAAAATTCTTGTCCTCCCATGTGGAATCTTCAGCAGGTAAGTTCTTCCACTTTATGAGATACTATAAAATTGATCGATTTCATAGCTGTCAGGTTTTTGTTTCTGTGACTGCTTCAGGTACCAATATGATTTTGCCTTCCTCATCAAGTTCTGGCAATATTGTTTGAACTGGGATCCTTTGCAACTTTTGAATGAGTGGCCACACTTCTTTGTCGTTCTTCCATTCATCCCTTGCTTCGTTTATCCAATATGGTTGGATCATAGAAATAACACAAGACAATGTTTCCACATCCTCATCCTTTCTTGAGAGTGCATTTGCAACAACATTTTGCTTCCCTTTTTTGTAGATGATTTCAAAGTCATAATCCAACATATTTGTGACCCATTTTTTTGTTCTTCTAAAGATAATCTTTGCTCTAAAAAGTATTTAAGACTATCATGATCCATTTTTACCTTGAAGTGTCTTCCCATTAGGTAAGGTTGCCATTTCATAAGTGCATTTAGTATTGCAAACATTTCCTTCTCATAAATAGCCTTGTGCAAATACTTTCCTTTGATTGGATGACTTTCGAAAGGAATGGGTCTTTCATCTTGCGTTAAAATAGCACCAATTCCATTTCTTGAAGCATCACATTCCACAATAAATGTTTTTGTGAAGTCTAGCATAACTAAGACTGGTGCTTGGCACATTGCCTCTTTAAGATGTTTGAAGGCCTTTGTTGCTTCTGGAGTCCATGAAAATCCATCTTTCTTCAATAATGTTGTTAGAGGTGCTGCTATTCTCCCATAATTCTTAACAAGCTTGAGATAATACCCTATAAACCCGAGAAATCCTTCCCGATGCTTTATGGATGTGGGGATTTTCCATTCCTTAATGCCTTTAATTTTTCTAGGGTCTACCTTAACACCTTCATGAGATACAATATGACGCAGATATTCCACCTCTTATACTCCAAAGAAACATTTGGAGCTTTTTGCATATAATTGTTTCTCCTCCAATAGTTTGAGCACCCTGTCAACATGTTGAACATGATCCTTCCAAGACTTACTATAGATTAGTATACAATCAAAAAATAATAACACAAATTTTCTAAGGAAGGTTTTGAAAATGGAATTCATCAAACCTTGAAATGTTGAAGGTGCATTTGTAAGGCCAAAATGCATGACCAAAAATTCATAATGACCCTCATGAGTTCAAAATGCTATTTTCGGAATGTATTTAGTCTTCATTCTGATTTGATGATCTCCTTAACGAAGATCCAGCTTGGTGAAGTAAATTGATCCATGCAATTCATCCAATAATTCATCAATGACAGGAATGGCAAGTTTCTCTTTAATAGTGAGCTTGTTGAGCTCCCTATAATCTTTACATATGCACCATGATCCATCCTTCTTGTGCACCAATACTACTGGAACAGATAAAGAACTTTGACTAGGTTGAATTATACCAGCCTCTAGCATTTTTGCAACCATAAGTTCAATTTCACTCTTTTGGGCACAGGAATATTTCTACGGCCTGATGTTTGGAGGAACACTTCCTGGAATCAAATGAATAGCATGATCATGATCATGAATAGGTGGTAGGCCTATGCGACTCTCAAATACCTTGGAAGGATTGTCCAAGACATTGTGAAGATATGGAGAAATAGATGATTTCTACGTGGGAACCTCTATCGAGCATAATTGTGCAATTACACCTCGTTGTTCCTTATTTAGAAGCTTCGTCATACCTTTAGATTTGATTATCTTTCCCAGTTTCCTTGCAATACCCCTTAATTCAACTTCATTTCCTTCCACACAAAATTTCATGAAATGTTCTTGAAAATTAAAAGCTATTGTACCCAAGGATTGTAGTCATTGGACTCCTGGTACAACATCAGCACCACCCATTGGAATGGAAAGCATTGGGTTATTCAATACATATTCTCCCATGGATAGCTTGATATTATGGCACTTTCTAGAGAAATTTATGGTTCCTCCACTTGCAACCATCACTTGACACTTGGTGCTGGATATAGGAAGCAATTCAATTCCTTGGCTATCTTACAATGAATAAAATTATGGGTACTTCCTGAATCAATCAACACCATTACCTTTTTCTTCTTGATATGTCCTTTTATCTTGATAGTTTGAGGAGTGGTAATTCCAGCCAATGCATTATAAGATATGGTCAAATTCACTTCTTCTTTATCTAGGGTTTGTTCCTCAAGTATATCCTCTTCTTTTGACATTTATTTTTCCTTTTCTTCATTGTCTTCACAATCTATGTAGACTAATTTCTTCTCAGCACACTTATGACCTTTAGTGTATTTGCTATCACAACTATAACAAAGCCCTTTTGCTCTTTTTTCTTCCAATTTTTGTGGTGTCAACCTTGTAGGTTGTGGAAGGATAGGCGCAACAACACTTATATGTTTATAGTTGTGAGTGGTAGGCTTCCTGGTTGCCATAATTTTTCTTTCCATTTCTCTTGCTAACCTGAATGCCTTCTCCAATGAATCAAGTTCCCAAAGGCGAACCTCATGTTAAATATTATCCTTTAAAGTCCCTATGAACACATCAATCCTATGCTCCTCTGGAATATCTTTTACCCTTATGTGCAATATTTGGAATTCCTCAATGTGCTCCATCATTGAACGCTTTTTTTTGAGATTTATCAATTGACTAAAAAAGCTGTTGCTTTTTGTATCCTCATAATGTGCTATCATTTCTTCCATAGAAATTACCCAAGTGAGAATTTTGTTACGAGAGCAAAGCCATCCATACCATACAAAATGATTTGGTTCCAAATATAAAGTTGCAATACGTACCTTTTGTGTGTTTTCTACATTATGGAGATTGAAAAATTGCTCCATCTGTAGTATCCATGTTCCGGGATCCTTGCCATAAAACTTCCTCATATCGATTTCTAGAACATGGTGGGTCTTCAATCAAACATTAGACTCTATGAAATCATGATTAAAATTTCTTTTGTTCTCATCATGAGTTCCCTTTACTACCTTTTCACCATTACTAACCATTTCTTGTAGCAACTTATTCAAATTTATCTTCAATTCTTCCATCTTAGCATCCATGCCTTTCATCTTAGTGTCCATGCCATTCATCTTAGCTTCCATGTCATCCATCTTAGCTTCCACTCCATCCATCTTAACTTGCACACCATTCATATTAGCTTCCACACCATTCATCTTGGCTTCAATTACCTTTTTTGAGAGTGAAATTTGTTGTACTTGATCTTGTAATTTTGATATATCATGTTGCATTTCTTCCTCTTCTTCATGAGTCATGCTAGAACTTTTAGGTTGCTTGCTAGGTATTTCCATTTTATTTCTTTGAGGCATCAATTAATGCTAATAATTCTTCACTATTCCATTTCAATTCCTTCAAACTAATTTTTCAAACCAATCTTATGCAAAATTTATAAGAAACTACACACCTTTTTTCTCACTTTGTAAGAGCTCGATATTGAATTTGTTGTATCTTTGTAACTGTGTATCTCAAATATCTAAAATTGTGTCCTATAGTAGCCTTTTGAGTCCTCTTTCTAACACCACAAGTATAATCAATATTGGATTCTCCAAGGAAGAGTTATGCCAAATCTTCCACGGTGACCTGATTATAGAAGAGTTTAGTAGAGAAAAATTGTACGAAGTGCCACGTGTCACTGTTTTGACTTTGGTACCGAAAACAGATATAAAAAAACTACAAGTTGTCCTCTTTCTGAAACTTCTTACAAAATTTCAATCTGATACTCATAACAAAAGTTATGATGATTTTCCCCAGGTCACCTGTTTGGAATGTAATTTGGGAGTCTGCAAAAACCCTAACTTCCTCAGATCATATCTCCGAAAATATAGTCGGGCAAGCTGTGAAATTCAAATCTGAAGTTTAGAACTATTTCAACTCAAATGGATTTTTTTTTTAGCTTTGGAAACATCACAGAAAAAAATCTATAGCGAAAATTCGATGGTGACATGTTTGGAGTAGCAAAACCATAGAATCCAAAGCTCTGACACCAAATTTTATGAAACCAGCTTACAAAAATATAGAAAAGATAATATAAACGCCTTCAAAATAAGCCTCTTTTAGGGGGAAACCTCCTTTACATTACACAAATGAACAATTCTTAGATGATACAAATGACAAGACCTCCTTTTATATATAGGAGTCTAAGGAGTCATAATATAATCAAAGCCGACATAATAATAATAATGTAAGGGTACAATAATAACGATAGTGGGCTTCTATGGGACACAATAATAACAATATGGGGACTACATGGGCACAACAATATAATATGGGGGTTGTACTAATAATAATAAGGGGTTACCTAGTAGTATAGGGACATAACAAACTAGAACTGTCTAAAAAAGTCCTTAAAGATACAGTCAATCAAACTACTCCCACTTATTTCCACTCTGGGTGATGAGGACCGAACACCAGAATACAAGAAAGTGAAAATCAAGGACCTTCCGAAAATAGTTTGGGGTAATGATGCCTCAGGCCTACTAGTGAAGGTAACAGTAACAGTTATGATGACCTCCAGACAATAGCCTTTTTTCAGTGCAAGCACCCAAGCTTCGCAAGGGTACCCTCTAGAAGTATTGATAAATGTGATACAACTTCTGCCTCAAGTTCTACGGGATTCCCCTCCGTAGCCACCTATGTGATCTGTAGGAATGGAAACTATGGGCACCAGTTCATATCAAAAGCCGGGCGAAAAAGTCGTGAGGCAGGATCCAACAAGTAGGAGAGGGGGTATCTCTCTTCCTTGTCTTCACTTTCCCTCATACTTGACACCCAGTCCTGGAGCTTTCCCAGTCTTTCTAACGACAATAAATTTCACTCATTATCACACTTCTATGTTTGATAGTTTGAGTGGCCTCAGAGAGTTAACTCTCCACTCACCTATTCTAAGGCCATAAATAACTTAAGCTTGTTAGTGTTGTTAATGACAAAATAAAAAGTTCTAGTTCTTTTTATTAAATCACTTGATTTTAGAGGGTTTTTCTTTAAGTCAAAGGTATAACGAGAGTGAAACTTATGATGTTTTCGATGCAAAAGAAACCAATAGAAACTTAACTATATGCATGTAGTTGTTTTTCTTTCAATGAAAAGGGATTTCCACTTGGTTCTACAGAAAACTTATATGAGAAAAATACTCTTTTTCTTTTCTTTTCAGAAACACTCCACACACACTCAAAATCTAAAAAAGACTAAGAATGCTTATGATGCAAACTAAACTAATGAAAATTTAAATGACGATGCAAGATCCTATGAATACTCATATTATAAGAAAATGTGCTTCTTTATAAGATCAATAAGCCAACTTGATAATAAAGAGGGAAACAAATTAATAACAAATTTCCCTTAGAACCAAGCAAAACAAATTGAAAAAGTTTAGAATTGCTTAAAAACAAAACAAAAGAAATGAAAAAAAACAAAAGCTTGGAAAGAAAAATAAAGGTAAAAGCTATGTTTTTGTCTTTTTCTTTTAAAAAACAAAAGAAATTTTTTACATCACAAAAATAACTACTAAATCTCAAAGATCAAGAAACAAGCACAAAGAGTCCTTAAACCTTACAAGTTATAAAACTCATTAATAAATGAAACCTGAAATGAGAAGGACTACAAACTTGTAAAAACTGATGTTAATAGTAGTAAAAGACTTCAGCAAATTAACAAAATGTCAAGAAATACTCTCAAGATAGCCAAAGAGACACACAAAAACCATGAAAAACAACAAGGTTAACCAAAAGGGAAAGCAAATCAAAGCAATTCGAAATCTAGGTTATAAATGAAACTGAAACCAATTTCTTGTTCTCGAAAGCTAGAACATTCAAGAACTTCAGGTAGATTCCTTGAACCCAAGACCCAAAACAAAACCCTACTCAAAAATATATCCTAGGCCAACTAGGCTTTTCACTGAGAAGGAGATTTGAAATTGAAAACTTCCAGGAGAACAAAGTTCTATAGATAGTGGATGACCAAGAAATAATAGAAGTCACCAGGAAACCGACCTAACTGGGCAAAAAAATTTGAAAAAACAATTCAAAATTATGTATACGAGATTGTGTATAGAGACAGAGGCATGCACACGCATTTCAAACGCATAAATTCGCATATACGCAAGTCTATTTGAGGAAACTAGCATGCCTACGCGACTGTATCCCAAGAAAAATGCGCATAAAAAGCTCAATCAAGAAAAAAAAGAAATCAACGCATGATCTAGAAGAAAAGATTTTATGCCTGGGAAGCTAATAAGTTAATGACATTGTAAAAAAAAAAAATCAAGAAAACAAACCCCGATCAAGAACAAACAACTGAAACTAGGAAAAAAAAGAATGTTTTCCCTAGTGGAGTCGCCAATTTTGTTATGGGTGGGAACACCTTAGCGTCTTGGGTTAAAATCCCCAACATAGCAGAGGGCATACAACAACAAGAAATGTGCAAACAAACAATCTAAATGCTTAAACTACTGCACTGGGAAGAAGTGGTATTACCCGGAGGTCCTACGTTCCGGGTCGATCCCACAGGGTCCAAACCCTCTACTTCTTTTGATGCCTTTAAAACCTATAACTTATTCAATAAAATCATATACAACAACAGTAATAGATATCATGTTCATGATATATGTGTTAGATCATATAAGCAAATGAGAAATTAGGCATTAATATAAGATTTAGAAGAAAATCATAACATGGATCAATGCATAAACATGATAAATATCAGGAACAAAAAAAAAAAAATTATTGGTATTGATATAAGCTAAATGAAGGGTGGAAAACTACAACCTAATTCTTCCTCCAGCTCCAAGAGGAACCTTCCTCCGGATGCATCCTGTCCCTGTCTCAAAAATCTTCCTCCATCAATACACACAAGAATGTCATAAGAGGGATAAGGGACATCTCAAAATAGGAAACAAAGGTTTCCTATAACTTGGGGAGTGCAGGAGGCATAGGGATTTCCTCAGACTTGATTAGGGATCAATCAACTATAATATCAATATCTCATGTCTTCTCCCTTTAGGCCTTCCCATGGAGGTTTATTTATACTTCTCCAAATAATTTTTTTCAGTTGGCAGACAGTTAGGTACGTGCTATAGTAGATGAGTAATAGGTAAAACCCATAAACTCTGCCCAAATTTAAGTTGATTATTTATTTTTTAGTTTTTTAACACATATACGCGAGTTGGGTATATACTGACCTGCGCGTACATGCTTTTAACATAGGGAAAAGTAGCGTATGGGAAATAAAACACTATTTTTTAGAATTTGGACCAAGTATGGAAAGGAAGGGTTTCCCTAGGCCATAACAAAACTATCAGATCTACCAAGAGTGCTTAATGGTGCTATAAAAATTAGTTACAAGTTTAACTATTAAACCCTTTTTTAAATTCTTAGTGTGACCTTGTGGGAGCAGTCTCTAACCCATTAATGAAGTATAGAAACCTTCAAACTTTACTCCCTTCCTAATGTGTTGATGTGAAGCACTTGAGAAAATGCTACTAGATCTAGCTTATAATTTTCAAAATGTTATTAAACCAACTCACAAAAAGATAGAAAAGATAGATCAACGCCTTAGAATTCAGCCTCTACGAGGGGGCAACCTCCTTTACATTACATAAATGAACAATTCTTGGATGATACAAATGACAAGGCCTCCTTTCTATATACAGAAGTCTAAGGGGTCATAATATAATCAGAGCTGACATAACAATAATAATGTAAGGGTACAATTGACTTTGATTCTTGAAAGAAAATAAGATCAGGTTGCTCCATTTTAATCTTCTTCTTAAGCGAGAATATCTGGACGACGAAAAAAACCCTAATGGCGGTTTCAGCAGTAGCCGTAAACCAGATAACTGAGAAATTCGTGGTGCCCTCTGTGCAGAAGGCATGGATTTATAAGGAACTTGAGGCCGCCAAGGATGTTTTGCAGTCGGATGATGGGGTCCTGGTACCAGAGGGTAAAGAAGATCAAGATCTAATTAAAGTCTGTGCTGCAGCACTCAATCCTGTCGATTTTAAGAGGCGACAAGGGATTTTTCAAACCACCGACACTCCTCTTTCCAGATCAAAGACCTGCTTCGCAAACTCCCTTCTTCTGGTGATTCGGAGCACAGAGGTTTCCCCTGTAGCTAAAGAAAAAGAGCGCGATGCCTGGGTACCGCTTTGCCCCCTTTATCCTGCGACATACAGGGTCGATTTTATTTTTCGAAGCAATGAGCCAAGGATTTAGCCATGGATCTCTATCTCCACCTCATCCCATTTCTGTGGCTGGAACGCTCCAAATCTCACCTCTGCCAAGAGCAAGCAGGGGATCTGCTTCTTGTTTTCGCCAGAGATGCTTGCAGAAGTTTCAAGGTTTGCAGCACACAACCACTATGCTTCTCGTCCAGCGTTGATCAATGCTCCAAAACCGACGAATCTGGTTTGTTGGAAGCAGGTTCCTCTCTTGAACCAGTCAGATCTGTCTGAAGAAACACATGTATTTCAGATCCAAGTCAAACTATTGAGCAAAACGATCATGCAGTGGGTTAGCGCAACAGATCTCATGTAGGATCTTCTACAAAAGCTCAAATGTCGGCTAGGGATCCCCTCCTCTTATCTCAGACTGCTATATAAGGGTAAGCAGCTTATGAATCCCCTTCCTCTCTCCTTTTACAGCATTCATAAGGACGCTTCTATTGAGGCTTCTTTTCATTTAAGAGGGGGTTCCTTTGGGCAATCCTCCTCTGCCCCTTCTTTCTCTTATAAAGATGCAGCTCGCAAAGGCGCTGCCCAACCTCAGTCCTCTTCGAAAGCAGCCCAACCAAATGGGGATCCAAAACCGTTTTTGGTAGATAGATCAGAGGAAATTCCTTCCATCAATTTCTCTCACCCTAAGATTGAAAATCGCTACCAGATATTTGCAGAATCCGCACTCATATGCAGATTTAATGGGCTTTAGCCTCGTACAACAGATCTATACCAATGGATCCATACTACTTGGACTAAAAAAAGAAAAATCTACTTATGTTCAAAAGGCTTCTTCATTGTGGTTTTTGACTTAAATGAAGACTACCAAAAGGCCTTAACTGGAGGCCCTTGGTTCTGGGGTTCGGCTGGGCTTTTTCTCACCCCTTGGTTTCCAGACTTCGACCCTTGTATAGCCGTCATCACCAAGACTCCCATTTGGGTCAGGCTCCCGAATCTTCCAGCACATCTATGGCATTCCTCTGTCTTCTTATCCATTGGAGACACTTTGGGATGCTACCTGGCTACAGATACTTCAAGAAAGGAAAATGGTCTCTATACCTACGGCAGACTTTGTGCAGAAATAGATATCAGCAAAGGACTGCCGGATCAGATTAATCTCAAGATTGGAGATTTCCACTGGACTCAAACCTTGTATTACGAGAATACAACCTTCCATTGCCGACATTGTCATAAAACAGGGCACCTCCAGAGTACTTCTACCCAGTTCCTTGACAACAAGAAGAATTTGAAATGCAAACCCAAATCCAAGCGCTGGAATCCTTGTGAGCCTCCCCATTGTATGGACGATTTAGATTTCTCTAGTTCGGATGAGGAGGAAACTGAAGCAGATGTGCAGAATCAAGAGATTTTGATGGACACTCCCTCGGTCGGTCCGGCAGTCCCCTCTAACCCTCAGATTTCTCAGAAACATACTCATTTTTCTTCGTCCTCAGATTCTGATAAGGATGTTCCGCCGCCAGGGCAGAATAGCCTACAACTTGTTATGGCTCAGGCAAACTCCACTGGGTGGGTAAAAGTAAGCAAGAAAAAGGAAAAAATTGTCGTATAGCTGGAACCAACCCCTCGGGGTAGTTTTCTCTGCTTAGTTCTATATTTTTGTATTCCCGTGTTTTCTATGGCCTTCCCTTGACTGTCTCCAAGGAGCGAGGTAGATAGCCTATCTCCTACGGCTCCCTAGCTTTTCTACTTCGCTTGCATGCAAGCTTGTTTGTACTATACTTTTCCTTTCTTAATAGAATTAGTCTTTACTCAGAAAAAAAAATGTAAGGGCACAATAATAACAATAGTGGGCTTCTATGGGCACAATAATGACAATATGGGGACTACATGGGTACAACAATATAATAAGGGGGTTGTACTAATAACAATAAGGGGTTACACTAGTATACAGGCCTAACATGCCCCTCTCATTCAAAAAGTGTTGTCCTCAATGCTTGAGTAGTTATTGATGCTTCTGTATAAAATTCTTGTCCTTCCATGTGAAATCTTCAACGGGTAAATTCTTCCACTTGACGAGATGCTTTGAAATTGATCAATTTCATAGCTGTCGACTTCTCGGTTCTGTAAATGATTTAGGTTCCAATATTCTTTTTCCTTCCTTTTCAAGTTTTGGCAATATTGTTGGAACTGGGATATTCGGAAACTTTTGAATGAGTTCCCACCCTGCTTCGCCATTCTTCCATTCATGCCTTCCTTTGTTTATCAAATTTGGGTGGATAATTGTACCAACCTCTACCATTTCTGCAATCATATGTTCAATTTCACTCCTTTGGGCATATGGATATCTATAAGGCTTGACGTTTGGAGGAACACATCCTGGAATAAAATGAATAGCATGATCATGATCACGAATATGTGGGAGACCTTTGGGAGTCTCAAATACCTTGGAATGATTGTCCAAGAATTTTTGGAGATCTGGAGAAATATATGATTTCAATGTGCGAACAGTTAGCGAACATAATTGTGCAATTACACCTCATTGTTATTTCTTTAGAAGCTTTGTCATTATGTCAGAGTTGATTATCTTTCCTGGTTTCCCTATGATACCCCTTAATTCAACTTCCTTTCCTTCCGAAGAAAATTTCATAAAAAGTTCTTGAAAATTAAAAGCTATTGTACCCAAGGATTGTAGCCATTGGACTCCTAGTACAACATCAGCACCACCCATTGGAACGGAAAACATTGGGCTATTCAATACATATTCTCCCATGGATAGCTTAATATTATGGCACTTTCTAGAGCAATTTATGGTTCCTCCACTTACAACCGTCGCTTGAAACTCTGGTGTTGGATCTAGGAAGCAATTCAAGTCCTTAGCTATATTACAATTAATAAAATTATGGGTACTACCTGAATCAATCAACACTATTACCTTTTTCTTCTTCATATGTCCTTCTATCTTTGCAGTTTGAGACGTGGTAATTCTGATGAATGCATTACAAGATATGATTGGATTGATTTCCTCTTTCTCTGGGGTTGGTTCCTGGTGAGTATCCTTTTCTTTTGATGTTTCTTGATACCTTTCTTCCTAATATTTCACTGTTTGAACCTTCTTATTCTTGATATGTCCTTCTATATTCAGAGTTTTGGGAGTGGTAATTTCTTCCAATTCTTAACAAGATCTGGTCGGATTCATTTCTTGATGCTCAATGTGATCTTTCACTTCTTGAACATTTTTCTTCTTGATATGTCCTTCTATCTTGATAGTTTGAGGAGTGGTAATTCTGGCAAATGCATTACAAGATATGGTTGGATTCATTTCTTCTTTCTTGATGTGATGTTTCACTTCTTGAACATTTTTTCTTCTTGATATATCCTTCTATCTTGAGGGTTTGAGGAGTGGCAATTCTTGCCAATGCTTTACAAAATATGGTCTGATTCATTTCTTCTTTCTCTGGGGTTGGGTCCTGGCATATATCCTCTTCTTTTGATGTTTCTTGATCCTTTTCTTCCTCCTCTTCATACTCTATGTAAAATAATTTCTTCTCAACACGCTTATGACCTTTAGTGCATTTTCTATCACAATTGTAACAAAGCCCTTTTTCTCTTTTTTCTTCCCATTGTTGTGGTGTAACCCTTGTAGGTTGCGGAAGGCTAGGAGAAACAACACTTCCATCTTTATAGTTGTAAGTGGTAGACTTCCTTGTTTCCATAATTTTACTTTCCACTCTGTAACAAAGCCCTTTTACTCTTTCCAATTGTTGTGGTGTTGCTCTAAAGAAGGTGTTGCTCTTTGTATCCTCATAATGTGCTATCATTTCCTCCATGAAAATTGACCACGTAACAAGTTGTTTATGAGAACAAATCCCTTTATACAATAAAAATTGATCTAGTTCTAAATATGAAGATGCAATACACACCTTTTGTAACAATGGTACACCATGTAGATCAAAATATTGCTCCATCTGAATTATCCAATTTACCGGATTCTTGCCATCAAACTTCCACATATCGCCTTTTCTTGATTTTAGGAGCTTGATCTTAAAATAACTATAACTCTGTAATTTCGGTTCTTCTAGTTTTGAAATTGTGACCTTCAATAGCCCTATATGTCCTATTTGCAATGCCACCAGTCTGATCCAAATTGGATTCTCCAAGGAAGTGTTATGCCAAATCTCCCACAGTGACCTGATTATAGACTAGTTTAGTGGAGAAAACTTGTACGACGTGCCACGTGTCACTGTTTCAACCTTCGGCTCTGAAAAATATATAACAGAAACTATAGTCCATCCTCTTTCTATAGCCTCTAATGAAATTTCAATCCAATGCTCAGAGAGAAAGTTATGATGATTTTCCCCAGGACACCTGTTTCGAATGAAATTCAGGAGTCTACAAAAAGACCAACTTCCTTAGATCATATCCCTGCAAATATAGCACAAAAGGCTCTGAAATTTGGATCTTAGGTTTAGTGCGATTTCTTCTCAAATGGGTTTTTTTTTTCGCTTCTGAAACATCGCAGAAAGAAATTTATAGCGAAAATTCCACGATGACCTATTTGGAGTAGCGAAAACCTAGAATCCAAAGCTCTAATACCAAATGTTATGAAACCGGCTCACAAAAAGATAGAAAAGATAGATCAATGCCTTAGAATTCAGCCTCTTCGAGGGGGCAACCTCCTTTACATTACATAAATGAACAATTCTTGGATGATACAAATGACAAGACGTAGTTTCTATATATAAGAGTCTAAGGGGTCATAATATAATCAGAGCCGAAGTAACAATAATAATGTAAGGGCACAATAATAACAATAGTGAGCTTCTATGGGCACAATAATAACAATATGGGGACTACATGGGTACAACAATATAATAAGGGGGTTGTACTAATAACAATAAGGGGTTACACTAGTAGTATAGGGGCCTAATACAAAAGCTTGAGTAGGGTGCTTTAGTGTAATATGTTAACTAAAGCCTTACTTTGAAATCTCCCATTGACTGGTAAGTATTAGCCCTTTGTTGCTCTAAACAAATTCTCCTCGCTAAAATGTTTAAGACTATAGTATACTCTGGAATCCATGCATTGCTTGGAGTTTACGTAAAAATAAACTGAGGGTGGAGATGCATCTTTGGAGTCCCTAGAATTAGTGAGGATGGATGTAGATGAGACTTATGGAATTCGTGAACATTTCCTTAAGCTATAAGGAAGGGTGGACATGGGTTCGACCTCTAGAATCCATGAGAAAATTTTCTATGTAGAAAGGGTGGAGGTTGACTAGACCTCTGGAACCCCTTGAGTAATTTATCTATGCTAGAAGGGTGGAGAACTGTTAGACTTCTAGAATGCTCGAGTAAGTTTCTTATGTCGAAAAAGAGAGTAGAGGTAGGATCGGGGGTGGAAACTCAATAGAAAACTTGGAATGGTTGGGAGGAAATGCATGAAGTATGTTCCAATGTTGCATAAAAGGTTCAATGGAGGAAAATGCGCTTTACCAACCATTGATGAGGTGTTGCATAAAGGGCTTCAATGGAGGACAATGTGATTTACCAACCATTGATGGGGTGTCACATAAAGGGCTTCAATGGAGGACAATGTGATTTACCAATGTGATAATTGTGTGTTTTGTCCCTAGGAAGGAAACATTGTTGACAAATGCATCAAATATATGTGAACACGTGATGAAGGAGGGACATGATCTTCATTGACTATTGCATGTTTGATTATATTAATGATAACATTATCTACATTAGGTAGTTTGTTTTTAAAGTATGCTTGGCTATGCGTAGGTGACAATAAATTTGCTGTGGTTTTTAAACTATGCACTTTGACATTCGACACAATTGAAGGTTCCTAGCTTGGGTTTGGTTAGGATATGTTATTTAGGTGTATTTCGTGTAATATGAATAGTTGATGGTCATGCCCCACTGATAGGGTCATGCAAGTGTTATGCAATGACCAATCTTCTTTAGCATTACAAGATGTTGAAGTACAATAAATAAATTACCCTCATGACAAATGGTATCAAAACCACATTTGAATTTGGAAATTGTAGGAGGGTCTCTCCATCACAAACACTTGTTTCATTGAAGGAATTGATGGGATTGTGTTGATGAGGACGTTAAATTCAGGCATGGAAGAATGTAAACACCCTAACTTGAGTTTCCATTGGCAATGGCATGAAAGACAGTGTGCCAAGCATTGTTGAAATGTTGCACAATGAGTCCATATGATTTGGTAGCCTTCATGACTGACCATGATGATTTGTGAGATAGTTAGGATGGTACACTAGCATGTAGGTTGGGAGAACCATAGATGCATTGTTAAGTAGGATTGACAACTAACAAGGTGCTTCACAACAAGCTTCGAAAAAACACAATATGACTTGATAGTGTGATCAATTATGTTATTTGTTTGTGGTAAGGCAATATTATTGATAAATGCATGGAAGATATGTGTCTGCCTCATGAAGGAGGGGCATGAATTTCATCAATGATTAATGTGTTAGATTAGATGGATGATAACATGTTCTCACTTTTGGTAGTCAGTTGTTCAAATATGCTTGGCCAGGGGGACATGACTGTAGGTTTCCTATAGTTTGGTGGAAATGATATAACATCACTCATGGTCAGACAAGAACTTTGACATTCCATATGAAGGAAGATGCTTGACTTGGGTTTGGTTAGGACACATCAATTAGGTGTATTCTAGGTGATATAGATGATCTCTAGCCTAGTGTGTAAGAGATGATATAATGTCTTGTCCTATCTAGTTTAACAATTTTATTTTTTATTTTATTTCTCTAGTCAAATTACATAAAAATAAAAATAAAATACAATACAATTAAAAAAATTAAAATAAAATAAACAAAGTTAATAGTTATTTTTATAATTATAATTGTAATTGTAATTGTATATAATTATAATTGTAATTTTAATTATAATTATAATTGTAACTGTCATTGTAATTGTAATTATAATTGTAATTATAACTGTAATTATAATTGTAATTGTAATTGTAATTGTAATTATAATTGTAATTGTAATTGTAATTGTAATTGTAATTATAATTATAATTATAATTGTAATTATCATTATAATTATAATTAATTGTAATTAATAATTAAATCAACCTAGATCTATGTTAACTTCGGATCTACCAAGAGATATCAAATCTCTTGAGCTGTAAACCTCTTTTAGAGTGAAAAGAGAATTGATCCCTCTTAGTTCCTGGTAGATCCAAAGTTATAATATGTCTAGGCTTTTACAAATCTAACAATACAAATGAAATTGATAAAAAAAATCCAAATTGAAAAACACTTAAACTCATCCTATCAAAATTCTTTATAAATTTTGGACATGAACCACTTCCATAATGATGGAAGTTCACATCACCATAACTCCCCCTAACATGCTTTTAATTTAAAATAAAAATTGACATGACCTTAAAAGAAAACCGAAAGCCCTCGGTTATCATATATTTGAATTTGGAATATTTTGCACCCTTTCCAACTGAGTGTGAGTCGTAGTGATTTGTAACAATGGTTGAGGATTTGGTGTTGGACACTGTGATCAGAAACTAGGTATTGGCCCCACCATCTACGGTCGTGGTATTGATAGGAACCTTATGTTATTTCATGTCGAAGATCATGAGATCGTCGCAGCTACCCGATCCTAAAATTTTCAAGGAAGGGTGAGTAATAAGACCTCTCGATCCATTTTGTTTTTTCAAAAATTTTCATTTCAATTTCAAAAAGCCGAGGGTTTTGGATTTGGTGGAGTGCGGGTAGTTGATTATGAGAGTAAAGAATTTGAGGGCCACAATAGCTTTCATCCCCGATAGGTCCTTTCGCACACGTAGGACTTACTACAACCATGAGGTATATTTGGTCAATGGTTTCTCTCATTTTATTGATTTCCCAATAACTATATTATGTTTCCCATTACTCTATAGGCTTCAACCCTGAAACTCGTTTCTGCACAAACATGAAAGAATTTGAACAAAATATATGTGGACTTCGAAACCCTAAAAATTATGGTGGGAAAATAAATTGAGATTGGATCTAGCAATGTGTGGAAGGTGTTGGGCAACAGATCCCGGTGTAATAGTTTTAGGGCACAAAGCCCACAATTTTGGGTAAAAGTATGGTAAAGGTTCCATGAAGTGCATGGAGTGGGATTTGTAATGAGTTAAGTCGAAGGGTTGTCTACCCAAGAATAATGTAAGATAATAGAAAGTGATTCAGCCTTCCATGGTCCATGGACCATGGGAATGTATAAATAGAGCAAGGCTCTAGGTTTAGAAGTCAGTTTTTTTGGTATTTCTTGATTAGATCTGAAGGTATGAGTTTTTGAATGCAATATTCGCTCTAAGTTTGTAAGTCTGAGTCGTGGGTGGTAGTAGTTAGAGTAGGCTCTGCAACCGTGTGCAAAGAGGTCTGGAAGAGTCTGCAACTATGTACGCAGACCCCTGCAGTTGAGTGCGCAGGGTGGAACCGATTGTATTGAACCAAAGATTAATAAAGATAAGTGTTTCTAAATTATTTCGCATCTGGTCACAAATCAATATGTTTATGCTTATGTTCTGATTTTATGCATATCTGTATGTTGTGTGTGTTGGTTATAATTGCTGAATGCTTGATTAAAGACCTTAAAGAACTAGATCTGATCTATACTAATTGAATCTAAGAAATGCCTCGTCGCCGAGATACGTGAAGACCTGACAGTAGTGCATAGTAGCGCGAGTGTGCGGGTTGGTTCGCAACTGCTTTAGACCCCATCAAGACATCCCTAGGGTGCAGAAACCTAGTTCTAGCACCCTCCCATACTACCACGGGTGAGAATTCAGTCTGCGCTCCACAAGTTGATTCCGAAAGGGCCGATAGTGTGGGATTTTTTTGGCTAAGCACTTCTAAACTTGGGTCAGGCCCCATCAAGCAAACAAATGGTTATGTTGTTGGGACCGGGATCTACCTAAGGGATGTTTGATGTCAGAACACTAGAACCCTACGAAGAAAGAGATTGAAGATTGGTTGGATCAGAAGCTTCACGAGTTCACGGTACAGGAAAACAAAACTCCACAGATATCTGAGGAGAGGTGGCTGGATCACTTCATATACATGGGAATCCTCGAGATCTTCTTTGCTTCCTTCTCGTCACAGTTGTATGAATGGATCGCGAGGGTTGCTGCTAGTCAGGGAAGGTGCAGACTTGAACAGCCCGTCGTGTTGACTCCATAGTTGGTGCACAAGCTAGAAGCATCCAAAGATAAAATCATGTGACCAGTAGATCATTGGCTAGATCAGATAATAGGAGGGATCATCACTGAGTTTGCAATAGATACAACCATAAGCTATAGTGAGGCTCAGCGAAGTTTTCTCAAGGTACCATGAGGTAGGTACATCAAATCCCTAAATACCTGGATTAAGATGCTATTATGTGAAAAATGGGTGATGCGAATCCATTAATGAGTGGAACAATGTGGAGCGGGAGGGCCTACCAGGGTATCGAAGGGTTGGGAAACAGTCCATTAATTTTACCTCCGCGAGAGGATGAGGAAGAGCGCACTTGGGCTTCTCCAAGGAGTGCAGTCAGTTTGATAAAGCAATACATTCCACAAATATCATCTCCATTAACACCACCACTCACATCACCTCCTTCACCCCCATCATCGCCCACACCACCCCCAACAACCCAGAAGTTTGACATGGCGAGCGCGATCAAGTTGCCTATATTCCAAGGAGTAGGAAGCGAAGATCCAGATCAGTTTTGGTTTGTAGTAAGAGCATTGTGGGAAGCGCACGGAGTTACGGATGATAACATTAAAAAGGCCACCTTGGTAAGTGCATTGTAGGATCACGTGCTAACTTGGTATATCAAGCACTCGAATGATCATCTGAACGCTGAAATCGCAGAAATCTAGATCTCATTAAACAAGGAATTTAGCCGACCGAAATCAGAAACGCAATCGATCATTGGTTTCAAGAAAATCACAATGCTTCCAAGCGAAACCCCCTAGGATTTTGATCATAGATTGAAAAGCATGATCTGTGAAGCTAACATGACGTTGACGGACGCGTAGCACCGTGCGTGGTTTGTGGCATATTTGACGCCACATCTGAGAATGGCGCTGTCACAGCAGAAGATCTCAATCCAGGCTGAAGCATTAGAGATAGCGATGAGGTTGCATGAAACTCCAATACAAGATCCTGGGTTGGGAGTTCAGAAAATCCACGTGCAACTACAAAACCTATGCTTGGAGATTATTATGAACCAGCTCACCAAAAGATAGAAGAGATAGATTAACGCCTTAGAATTCAGCCTCTTCGAGGGGGCAACCTCCTTTACATTACTTAAATGAAATATTATTTGATGATTCAAATGACAAAACCTCCTTTCTATATATAGGAGTCTAAAGAGTCATAATATAACCCAGCCGACCTAACAATAATAATATAAAGGCACAAAAATAACAATAGAGGGATTCTATGGGGCACAATAATAACAATATGGGGGCAATAGGGGCACAAAAATATTAATAAGGGATACAACTACAATAGTAATGGGGTAATCACTAGTATTATAGGGACCTAACATGCCCCTCTCCTTCAAAAAAGTGTTGTCCTCAACGCTTGAGTAGTTCTGGATGCTTCTGTATAAAATTCTCATCCTCCCATGTGGAATCTTCAGTGGATAAGTTCTTCCACTTGATAAGATATTGTGAAATTGATCGATTTCGTATCTGTCAAGTTCTTATTTCTGTGACTACTTCCAGTTCCAATATAATTTTTCCTTCCTTGTCAAGTTCTAGTAATATTGTTTGAACTGGGAGCTTTTCGCCTATAACCTTCTTTAAACATGAAACATGGAAAAGTGGGTGCACTCGAGGAGCTACAGGAAGCTCCAATTTGTATTCCATAGTACCAATCTTTTGCAACACCTTGTACGTACCATAATACTTTGGTGATAATCTATTATCCTTCTTAGCTTGCTTGAGGGACATTTGTTTATATGGTTGTAACCGTAGGAATACCCAATCACCTACATCAAAACTTCTTTCTCTGTGATGTTGATCTGCCTGTTGTTTCATTCTATTATGTGCCAACATGAGGTTATCCTTTAAGAGTTGGAGGACTTGTTGTTGATGCTCGATGTGATGTTCCACTACTTGAACCTTAGAATTTTCTCTTAAATATGATGTGATGGATGGTGGCTGATATCCATAAAGTGCCATAAATGGGGTCATTTTTGTTGATGTATGGAAGGAAGTGTTATACCACCATTCAACCAGAGGCAACCATTTGACCCATTGTGTCTATTTATCAGATACAAAGCAATGAAGATATCCTTCCAAACATTTGTTTACTATCTCAGTTTCCCCATCAGATTGAGGATGGTAAGATGATCTATGAGCTAACTGAGTACCGAGACAAGAAAATAATTATGTCCAAAAATTTCCAGTGAAAATGGGATCTCTGTCACTTACAATCATCTTTGGGTTTCCATGTAGCTTTTGAATTGTTTCCATAAATGCAGTAGAAACTGTATTGGCTTTAAATGGATGTGATAATGCACAAAAGTGTGCATACTTGGTAAGCCTGTCAACTACCACCATGATGACACTCTTTCCCTTAGACATGGGTAAACCTGTGATAAAATCCATTGAAACCTCCTCCCAATGTTGGCTTGGAATGGATAAAGGTTGTAATAGACCCGGGGTCTTAATTGTTTCAACTTTATTTTGTTGGCAAACCAAATATTCTGCCACAAACTTTTGAATACCCAATTTAACGCCATCCCAAAAAAATTCCTTTTTAACCCTGTGGTAAGTTTTTAAAAATATTGAGTGCCCTCCTAAGGGAGAAGTGTTCAATTCCATAAGAATATTTTGTTTGAGTTGGGACTTCTTACAGAGGTATAAGCGATCTTTGTACCATAACGAATCATTTTTCCAGCTAAATGTATTAGATGTACTGGAATGTTGTTGTAACTTTCAAATAAGTGCCCACACTTCTTCATCATTCTTCCATTCCTCCCTAGCTTCATTTATCCAATCTAGTTGGATAATAGAAATGGCGCACAACAATGCTTCCACATCCTCATCCTTTCTTGAGAGTGCATCCACCACCACATTTTGCTTCCCCTTTTTGTAGATGATTTCAAATTCATAGCCCAACATCTTTGTGACCCACTTTTATTGCTCTTCAAAGGATAATATTTGTTCTAAAAAGTATTTAAGGCTATCATGATCTGTTTTAACCTTGAAGTGTCTTCCCATTAGGTAGGGTCACCATTTCTTAAGTCCATGTAGTATTGCCAACATTTCCTTCTCATAAATAGCTTTGTGTAAAAACTTTCCCTTGATTGGACGACTTTCAAAAGAAATGGGTCTTTCATCTTGCATTAAAATAGCACCAATTCCATTTCCTGAAGCATCACATTCCACAATAAAGGTTTTTGTGAAGTCTGGTGTAGCTAAGACCGGTGCTTAGCACATTGCCTCTTTAAGATGTTCGAAGGCCTTTGTTGCTTCTGGAGTCCATGAGAATGCATCTTTCTTCAATAATGTTGTTAAAGCTACTGCTATTCTCCCATAATTCTTAACAAACTTGTGATAATACCCTATCAACTCGAGAACTCCTCGTAGATGCTTTATAGATATGGGGATTTTCCATTCCTTAATGGCTTTAATTTTTCTAGGGTCTACCTTAACTTCTTAATGAGATACAATATGACCTAGATATTCCACATCTTGTACTCCAAAAAAACATTTGGATCTTTTTGCATATAATTGTTTCTCCTCCAATAGTTGTAGCACCTTGTCAACATGTTCAACATGATCCTTCCAAGACTTTCTATAGATTAGTATATCATCAAAAAATACTAACACAAATTTTCTAAGGAAGGGTTTGAAAATGGAATTCAATGAACCCTGAAATGTAGAAGGTGCATTGGTAAGGCCAAAAGGCATGACCAAAAATTCATAATGACCCTCATGAGTTGTAAATGTTGTTTTTGGAATGTCTTTAGCCTTCATTCTAATTTGATGATATCCTGAATGAAGATCCAACTTAGTGAAGTAAATTGATCCATGCAATTCACCCAGTAATTCATCAATGACAGGAATGGTAAACTTATCTTTAATAGTGAGCTTGTTGAGCTCCCTATAATACGGACACATGCACCATGATCCATCCTTCTTGTGCACCACTACTACTGGAGCAGAGAAAGACCATTGACTAGGTTAAATTATACTAGCCTCTAGCATTTCTGCAACCATACGTTCAATTTCACACTTTTGGGCATAGGGATATCTGTACAGCCTGATGTTTGGAGGAAAACTTCCTGGAATCAGATGAATAGCATGATCATGATCACGAATAGGTGGGAGGCCTTTGGGAGTCTCAAATACCTTAGAATGATTGTTCAAGACTTTTTCGAGATCTGGAGAAATAGATGATTTCTATGTGGAAACATCTAGCGAACACAATTGTGCAATTACACCTCTTTGTTCCTTTTTTAGAAGCTTTGTCATACCGTTAGAGCTGATTATCTTTCCCAGTTTCCCTGCAATACCCCTTAATTCAACTTCCTTTCCTTCCATAGAAAATTTCATGAAAAGTTCTTGAAAATTAAAAGCTATTGTACCCAAGGATTGTAGCCATTAGACTCCTAGTACAACATCAGCACCTCCCATTGAAATGGAAAGAATTGGGCTAGTCAATACATATTCTCCCATGGATAGCTTGATATTATGGCACTTTCCAAAGAAATTTATCATTCCTCCATTTGCAGCCATCACTTGACACTCTGGTGCTAGATATAGGAAGCAATTCAATTCTTTTTCTATCTTACAATGAATAAAATTGTGGGTACTTCCATAATCAATCAATAATATTACCTTTTTCTTCTTGATTTGTCCTTCTATATTGATGGTTTGAGGAGTGGTAATTCCATACAATGCATTACAAGATATGGTTGGATTCATTTCTTATTTATCTAGGCTTTATCCCTGGAGTATATCCTCTTCTTTTGACCATCCTTACTCCTTTTCTTCTTCCTCTTCAGAATCTATGTAGAATAATTTCTTTTCAGCACACTTATGACGTTTAGTGTATTTGCTATCACAACTGTAACAAACAAATTTTGCTCTTTTTTCTTCCAATTGTTGTGGTGTCAACCTTATAGGTTGTGGAATACTAGGGGCAACAACACTTCCATCTTTATAGTTGTGAGTGGTATGCTTCCTAGTTGCCATAATTTTGCTTTCCATTTTTCTTGCTAACTTGAATGCCTTCTCTAATGAATCAAGTTCCCAAAGGAGAACATCATGTTGGATATTATCCTTTAAAGTCCCTATAAACACATCAATCATATGCTCCTCTAGAATATTTTTTACCCTTATGTTCAATTTTTGGAACTCCTCAATGTGCTCCATTATTGAACCCTTTTGTTTGAGACTTATCAATTGGCTAAAAAAAGTGTTGCTTTTTGTATCCTCATAATGTGCTGTCAATTCTTCCGTAAAAGCCTCCCAAGTGATAATTTGTTTACGAGACCAAAGCCATTGCTACCATACAAACTGATTTGGTTCCAAATATAATGTTGCAATACGTACCTTTTGTGTGTTTTGCACATTGTTGAGATCGAAAAATTACTCCATCTGTAATATCCATGTTGCGGGATTCCTACCATCAAAATTCCTCATATCGATTTTTGGAATATGGTGGGTCTTCGATCCAACGTTAGAGTCTATGAAATCATGATTAACATTTCTTTTGTTCGCATCATGAGTTTCCTTTACTACCCTTTCACCATTACTGAGTATTTCTTGTAGAAAATTTGTCAAATCTATCTTCAAATCTGGCATGCCTGTCTTCAAATCTATCTTCAAATCTATCTTCAAATCATCCATTTTAGCTTCCACACCATTCATCTTAGCTTCCACACCCTTTATCTTAGATTCCACGCCATTTATCTTATCTTCTGTTAGCTTTTGTGAGACTGATATTTGTTGCACTTGGTCTTGTAATTTTGATATATCATGTAGCATTTCTTCCTCTTCTTCATGAGTCATGCTAGAGCTTTCAGGTTTCTTATTACGTGTTTGCATTTTCTTTCCTTGGGGCATCAATTACTGATAATAATTCTCTACTATGCCCTTTGAATTCCTTCAAAATAATTTTTCAAACCAAGCTTAAGCAAAATTTTTAAAAAATCTACACACCTTTTTTCACTTTGTAGGAGCTCGATATTGCCTCTGATGTATTTCTGTAATTTCCGATCATCTAGTTCTGAAATTTTGACCTGCAGTAGCCCTCTATGTCCTATTTCCAATGCCACCAGTCTGATCCAAATTGGATTCTCCAAGGAAGAGTTATGCCAAATCTCCCACAATGACCTGATTATAGACTAGTTCAGTAGAGTAAACTTTTACGATGTGCCACGTGTCCTCTTTCCAATGCCACCGATCTGATCCAAATTGGATTCTCCAAGGAAGAGTTATGCCAAATCTCCCATAGTTACCTGATTATAGACTAGTTCAGTAGAGCGAACTTGTACGATGTGCCATGTGTCCCTATTTCTACCTTTGGCTCTAAAACATATATACTAGAAACTACAGTCCATCCTCTTTCTATACCTTCTTACGAAATTTAAATCTGATGCTCAAAGAGAAAGTTATGACAATTTTCTCCAGGTCACCTGTTTGGAATGTAATTCAGGAATCTGCAAAAAGACCAACTTCCTCAAATCCTATCTCCACAAATATAGTGCGAAAAGTTCTGAAATTCGGATACTAGGTTCAGTGAAATTTCATCTCAAATGGGTTTTGTTTTTCACTTTTGAAACGTCACAGAAAAAAAAGTTATAGCGAAAATTCCATGATGACCTATTTGGAGCAGCGAAGCCCTAGAATCTAGAGCTCTGATACCAAATGTTATGAAACTAGCTCACAAAAAGATAGAAAAGATAGATCAATGCCTTAGAATTCAACCTCTTCAAGGGGGCAACCTCCTTTACATGAATTAAATGAATGATTCTTTGATTATTCAAATGAAAAAACCTCCTTTCTATATATAGGAGTCTAAGGAGTCATAATATAACCCAGCCGACCTAACAATAATAATATAAAGGCACAAAAATAACAATAGAGGGATTCTATGGGGCATAGTAATAACAATATGGGGACAATAAGGGCACAAAAACATTAATGAGGGATACAACTATAATAGTAATGGGGTAATCACTAGTATTATAGGGACCTAACAGAGATGCAGAGTTTGAAACAGGATAGGGCACCCCGGCCAGAAGCGCGAGAAGAAGTGTGGTGCATAAAATGCAGAAGGCAGGGCCATGATAAGGATCATTGTCCAGTATTCACGAACTATTTGGCAAGGGGGGCCAATGCCTTTGAGACCAGAGGCACAAGCAAGGCCAAGGGTGGTGCCCATGCTCTAGTGTGTGATCTGTTAGGTGGGAGGAAAGCATGAGACAGACAACTATCATCTACTACAGAAGTTTACACAGACCCCCCAATAGTTATTTTGCAATTTTTGTAGATCGGTGGGCCACAATGAACAAAACTGTTATAGTTATGAATTGCTAATGGACTGAACACCTGCCTACAGGATGCAGACTGAGTCACGAGGTCAGGATCCAGCCGTAGAAATAACACGCGGTGCGTTCGAGGGGCAAGGACGAGGACGAGGAGAAATGGGACCTAGACGAGTGCGTGGACAATTGATCTTCTACAATTGTGGGGGACCTGGGCACTACACACGTGACTGTATGAACACGACCAGAACATGTTGTCCGTACTATTATCAGTTTGATCATGAAGCGGTAGATGTCCCCACACTAATTGCACATATGCATCAGAAAGGAGTGCTTCATACTACTCCAATGCAGAACATCCAAATGATGAGGTCTCAACCGCACGAAGAAGACCCCAATGTGAACATGGTGCTTAGAAGTGGTGCAACCACAGGAGGAGATAAGGGGAAGCAACCTGAGGAGAATACACGGGTTCACAACGCCCCTATAAAGCAACCAGAGTTTGACTTGGAACATGCAAAGGAGACATTTATGGAAGCTAAGAAGAGCTTCGCGGAGGCCTCTACTTTAGGTAGTAAGGATCAAACTGAACTAGAAATGGATCCTTCTATGCTAACTAACTTTTTACAGACATGCATGAAGCTACTACGAGACAATACAACAGTTAAGGGATTACAAGAGCTAATAACTAGGTGTGCAGGATTGGGCGAACCACGTGTGGTCCGAAAACTTGGAAAGCATGCTTTGCACATCGGGCAGGAAATGTGATTGATAGCACAGATTGGCAACTTTGAGATGGATTAGGTCATCTTGGACTTAGGCTCGAATGCGAATGTGCTACCTAAACAGACATGGGAATGCATGGGCAGAACTACATTACAATGGTCTCCTATTCAATTACGGATGGAGAACCAACTGAAGATCTTGCCCATGGGGATATTGCAAGGAGGCATAATGGACATTGAAAGCGCAAGCACACAAACAGATTTTAAGGTAATAGAAATTATGGATGACAATAACCCTTACCCCTCACTTTTAGGGATAAACTGGGCCACGGACATGAATGGAGTCATCAACCTAAAGAGACGAAAAATGATATTCGAGAAAAAGTCTCTACGTATAGTAGTTCCGTTGGACCCAGCCGAAGGAGCGTGCTACACTAAACCTGTGCACGATGAGGACAGTGATGATGAACTGGACTGCATCTACTAGATAATAGTGCAAGACCAGGATCGGGTGAATCTGACAGCGGATGGGAGAATCTCATGGGAACCCGACAGTTCTTGCACGTCGGATTCAGATGAAGAGATATAGTGATGGCAGAACCGATTGCACGAAGTAACAACTCTATATTGTAATATGATGATTAGATCACTACGACGCATGACGACCGAAGCAAGGGAACTAGTAACCGATGAGGGTTCAACGGACGTGGAGGAATCCATAGACCACTTTGAAAAGATGATATTGGAATGCAAGCGGCACAGTGCACAAACAGTGACTCTTCGTGCGACAACTGCACATGGGTGGAATACACATCAGAAGACTAGGTGGACCTGGCGTGAATGTAGAAGGAAAGCGCGTGTACGGTTTGGAGGAAAAAGTTGTTTGAGTGTCCACTAGAAGCATAGGATGCAGATGTCACCTACTCAACTAAGAATCAAAAATCAGAATTCGCCATGACAGTAGGAAAAGTGACGCATTCCGCCAGCTATTTGCGACAAAGCAACCATAAAAATAGGTGGGAGCATGAACAGAATTTGCCAGATAAAACAAACCAAGAAGAATTTGTGTGTGCCAAAGGTTCGATGGGCCTATAGGACCATAACAAAATGGGGTGTGCGAAGATCGCCCTATCCGCGATCAGACACGATGAAACCAGGAAGGCGGAGAGAATTTCCCCGATCACGCCCCTACAGTTTGGACTGAACGCAAGCACCTGGGCAAAGGAATTCAGTGGTTGCAAGCAGCCATTCATCGCGGCAGCTTAAAACTTCACGTACTCGATGAAGAAGGGGCACGGTTTAGGAGGAAAAGCGTGATGTTGGACGAAGAAATCAACAAAATGAAAATCAAAGTTACACAAGCGGGTCGCGCGAATCTGAGAATAAGGGGACCAGACTTGGCCGGCCCTACTATGGTACTAGAACGAGCTACGACCCTGCTATCATGGTTGTGACCACACCAACGGGGGAGTGTACCATATATAGCAGAGCGCATTGGGCTACCAGATACAAAGATACTTGAAAGGTGCCCACAGCCCAGGCTAGTAGGGAAGCGGAAGTCTTGCACGTGGGGTGCAACCACCAGACTATCCGTGGAAAGCATAGTCTCAGTGTCCCAAGCAGCTGAAAGAAGGTGCGGGACTATAAATAAGTCTGCAGGAGAGCTGCACGGAAGGAAGGTTCTGCATAGGGCCAGTCGGTCATCAGGATCACAGTTGCACAGAAGAGGTTGCACTGCTGCATGGGAAGGCTGGGAGGTAACCGTTGACGTCACTATTCATGACAAGAAGTTTGATTTATGGCAGAAAGAAGCAGGCGACGAGCCATTAAGACAGGAATTCTGAGCTAGATACAAAAAGATCTGCTGCTAAGAAGATATTAATGCCTCAAAAGTGGAGGGAAGGGTCGAATTCAAATTCACACATTCCTATAAAAGTCCTTGGGATAGCCCCACAACAACACTTGAATATTTGATATTCGAGCCAGTACAGAACAACAAACACCCAGCTACCTGACCACCCATGAGTACGTACCCAAGTAGATCCAGGATGGAAACCATGTCTAGAACCAGAGTAAGGTTCACGGAAGAGTCGTATCTAACCCAGGAGGAGCCGAGAGAGGTGGTCACTGTCCCAGAGGTTCCAAAGTCCCCACACACACCACGACCCTAGAAAGACAAGCAGACTATGGGGCCAGTCTAGGTATCACCATGATTCAGTAAATTGTCAATGGCATAAAAGGGCAAAGCAATCATCACTGAACTCGAGGAGGAAGAGGAAGATATACAAGACCTGATCACTCAGATTGAAGCATAGGATGAGGAAGAGGAAAATGGTTCCCAAGTACCTGTGGTGATAATGCTACCACCATATATCTCTCCATGGAAAGGGATAGCTAAGATACCGAAGGACCTGGAGGCCATGAAGAGTATGCTCCAGGCCCTGTTTCTTCCATATCAAATAAGATTTGACGGTCTACCGTTGGGTCGGGTACTAAATATCAAGTTCAAAGATTGGGATTTTGCGGATGGTGAGAAGTCCCCTCAATTGGTCATGGAGAAATTACTACTGCAGAAGTGGTTATGGGGTGTGGAGAAGGCGGGATTACTCAATCTGAGGTGGGTACCCCACTATCACTGCGTAACCATCACAATTTTTGTTATTCAATAGTTACTATGCCTAGTACATGATGGGTATCTCTGGTTGGAGGAACTGATTCCCATCACAGATGATTTAATACACTGAATTTCCCAACTACCTACTAGGGGAAACGATCCTGTAGCCATAATCAGAACGAGTAGCAATGTGGGTCTCACAGAAGCCATGAAGGATAAATATAAGCTAGAAAAGCAAAAGCAAGGGTATGTAATAGCAAGCATCAAAGACTGAGGGGTACACGTCGACACCCAGTTACTGGCCAGTAAGCTCATGAGGAAATTCCGCACAGACGAGGTGCTCGCCTCTGTCATTGTGCTCACGAAACAGTGTGCAGAAGGAGTTCAGTTCAACTGGGCACAGTTTCTCTGCGACGAATTTTTGACGAATTGTAGGGAAGCCCAGGAGCAAGGTAAGACTTTCCATTACACATGGTTGCTCCTATCAATCCTACTGGTTGCAGGAGAGCTGCTAAGGGGCAGCCAGTTTCCCAACATTGAGAAGAACCTACCTGAAGTCATGTGGTATAACTCGCTCTGGGATACAAAAGACACCACGAGGTTTCCGGAGATCAAGGTGTTTTGGATATTTATGGAGGCAAGTATTCAGACATGGATCAACTGCAGACTGTGGTTATCCCTGATAGTATACAACAGTTTACAAAGCACAACCAAGTTCAAGGTGGATATACATAATCTGTATATGCAGGCACGAAAGGATCCAACTCAAATATGGGTAAAGCTTTCGTTCATTGCAATGGATGATGCAATTTTTGAGGCAATGGCAGCATGGCCTCTAGAGTGGCATGCTCCAGACTTGACCGAATTAGAAAATATTGTAGCTCAGTAGCGGAAGAAGGAAATCAATCTGCCCATCAAAAAGATGGCAGAAAGAATGCACTAGGAATTAAAAGCATCCACGCAGCAGGAGCTAACCGAGACAGCAGCAAAACCCATCACTACGACCGCAGAAGAGATTCTGGAGGCTCAGGAAATGTCCATGGAGTAGGACATACAAGGGGCAGTGGACACACAAGAATGCATAGACCTGACTATAACATCGACCCAACTTAAGAGGTCACGTGTCTAGGAGCAGCCACCTGCATGCAAAAGGACGAAGACAGCAAGGACTTTGGAGGGAGAACTTCTTGCCAGTAGCAAACCAGTGCATGATATCAATAAGGGTGCTCTGGAGGAATTGGTGACAGAATAGATAACTGTGTTGTGAAGCTTAGAGCGCAACTGTATGCATTATAGGTGCAAACCCCAGGAGGGATGATACCGGACCTAGCGGACGATACATCCGTAGCTGAGCAAATGGTGTGCAACCACACTATGAACACTTTAGTGTTAAAAGCAGGCATCGTCTTAGCAAAAGCTGAAAGTGACATGAGGAGTTGGGGGTTGAATTTGGTTGCCCTTCCTAGAGAGACCCTATACCAGCTGCAAGATGGGGTAACCGCTGAGCTCCACACCAAGGAAGGCCACGCCCTCCAGGTCTTAATGGAGCAAAAGGGAAATCTAGAGTAGGTCGGCCTACAGCGTGATGATTTGGTCGCACACAACCAAGACTTGGAACAGGCCATGGCAGAGGTCTATAGTAGTATACCAGAGCTGGCTATGCCAACGAAACTCCCAGCAACCGAAAAGATTCATCACATGGCCACAAGATTCCATAAGGCCCAAGAAGAGGCTGCCAAAGCTCAATGGCAGTTGAACTTGCAAATCGCGAAGCTAAGGTTGAAAGCGCAACCCCCTACCCCTCCGGAAGTCAGAGAGCAACGCCGCTGCACCCTTCAAGTAGGATTGGAAGTGATAGAGCATACTATATAGGATTGCATGGGATTGTTGGTTCAGTCCCTTCGTACACTCACATCACTGCAAGAAGACCCAATGCTACAATAGGTAGAGACTGACGTACGGGAGTTACAGCAAGCTTATGACAATGTCTGGGGGACTACGCAAATGGTCGTCCTCACTCATCGCTTAGCCAAGATGAGGGAGGCCCAAGCCATGAAGGAACAGGTGGACGCCACATGCCAGAGAGAAGCCGAGCTTAAAGCACACATCCAGCCTTGGCTGGAGGAAGCGTTCACAATCACCACTACGATTGAGGGGAAGATGACTCGACTATAGGATACATATGTCCTAGAGTAAGAAGGTGCTTCTGACAACGCATTAGAAAGTTGCGTACAATTGATACAGCAGACAGCGGAAGAATGTGTGCCAGATGTCAGCACAGCGTGGACATTGCTGGATGGACTCCGAGCCAAGATCACTGCACCAGCCGAGTGACTCGGGACAAGTCACAATGATTGTGTTGGGGTCATGTTGGGCAGCAGATCCCCTGCGTAACAGTTTTGGGGCGCAAAGCCCACAATTTTGGGTAAAAGTATGGTAAAGGTTCCACGAAGTACATAGAGCGTGATTTGTAATGAGTCAAGTAAAAGGGTTGTCTGCCCGAGAATAATGTAAGATAATAGAAATTGAGTCAGCCTACCCATGGTCCGTAGACCATGGGAATGTATAAATAAAGTAGGGCTCTAGGTTTAGAAGTCAGTTTTTTTGGTAATTCTTGATTAGCTCTGAAGGTATGGGTTTGTGAATGCAATATTCACTCTGATTTTTTAAGTCTGAGTCATGGGTGGTAGTAGTTAGATTAGGTGATGCAGTTGTGTGCGCAGAGGCCTAGTAGATTCTGCAGCTGTGTGCGCAGACCCCTGCAGCAGAGTGCACAGGGTGGAACTGATTGTACTAAACTGAAGATTAATAAGGATAAGTGTTTTTGAATTATTGTGCATCTGTTCGTAGATCTATATGTTTATTCTTATGTTTTGATTTTATGCATATCTGTATGTTGTGCGTGCTGGTTATAATTGTTGAATGCTTGATTAAAGACCTTAAAGAACTAGATCCGATCTATACTAATCGAATCTAAGAAGTGCCTCATCGCTGAGCTATGCGAAGGCCTAATAGCGCTGCAGAATAGAACAAGTGCACGGATTGGTTCGTGACCCCTCCAGACCCCATCAAGACATCCCTAGGGTGCAAAAACCTAGTTCTGGCACCCTCCCATACTACCTCAGTTGAGACTTCAGTCTGCACTCTGCATATTGATGCCAAAAGGGCTGGTAGTGCGCAATTTGTTTGGCTAAACACTTTCGAACCTGGGTCAGGCCCCATCAAGCCAACAAAAGGTCCCTTGACATAAGATTAATATGAATGCATTACTTTTTCTATATATAAGAGAATGGGCTTCTAAATGACCCTAAGGTTCAAGCACAAAATATGCAAGCCTAGATGTTTACTAATCCAAACATGGCAATGGATATGATGAAGAACTTTTCCATGATTATACCTCAGGTAATGGAATTTCTCTCTCCCTGCATGAACATAAGATATCCATTATTCACGGTGGAGTTTGTTTTATTTTTCTTTTAACATCCCAACTTTCTTATTTGTGTTGGAATTTGGATATTTTTCACACCCTAAATTTTGCTTGGGACAAATTCTTTTTCTATGGATTTGTAGTTGGCACATCGCTCTCCCACTATACTTACTTTACATCTTGCTAAATTTTATATTTTGTAGGTTTTGTTTGACGTGCTACCTATCTTAGATTGCTAACAAGGATCATGGTACTCCGGAGTAATTGGTCTATGTAGTGTTCTAGGGTAATTTTTGCCCTACAATTCTCTAACCAGTGAGGGTTTAAACCAAAACAATGAAGAAATGAACAGTACAATGAATGAGAAATATAATTCCTTTCCAACCAGCAAGACTATTCACATCAATGATTAGAAATGAAATATTTAATACTGTAATTCAACCATGAATTTTGACAATAGTTTCAGTATAGGTTCCAGAATATTAACAAGTAAAAGTATCTTGTATTTCTATAAATGACATGGACTACTTTAAATTGATCAATAGACTATAACCAGATTGTGATCTCAACAGATATATCCAAATAACCTCAGTATAGTTTTACAATCCAGGTATAGGGAATTTAACCAAGCATGGTTGGACTTGGCCTCAGAAAACAATACCAAATTACCTTTTAACATTAGTTAACTGTGTAAGAATTTTGACCAGAAATTTGTCCTGGTTAAGGACACTAAATCTGCCGCTGAATTTCTCATGAGTTCTTCTGAATATTTGTTCTAGGAGTCCATACTACCTCAATATCTCTCAGGTTTTCCACAGGTACCAATTTTTCTTCTAAAAAACCTCAAGAAGACTTGATTTCATCTTAGATAATCTTCATTTAGCTGAAGTGTAGTGTTCTAGGGTAATTTTTTCCCTAAGGTTTTTTGAGGTTACTACACCTTTTTTCTAATACAAGTGCTACTTATACTCTGATCCACCTCTCATAATAATATAAAGTATAAGATACCAAATAATAGTACAATAGGAAACAATGTGCAATATTCAAGCATTGGCCATTGACAGGACGAAAAATATATAATATACCATATAACTTCAATACATGAGATTCAATTTGAAAATTTTCAACCAAGTTTCCATTGTCCAATCCACATGAATAAATTCAATTCAACTAGCTATGTAGTACTTACTATAATATGCAACATTAATACTTTCAACCAGTTCAACTCACTATTATAATCCAGGCCGAAAACTGCCTAATGATTGCAGAATTCGATTATAAAGACTGCCCTTGATAGCTAGGAGTGGATGGTCTTCCACAAACCTCACTCTCTTTCCTCAATCATGCTTCTTAATTAGCTGCAAAACCTAGTTTTACTCCTTTGAAGCTTAGAAAAAACTTTTACTTCAATCACGGGGAAATTGCTATTTTAGGAAATGAATTTGTTGTCATAGAATGAGGCCCAAGTGAACTTGTTTCTTATTAAATGTGACCAAAATGAGTGCCTATCACAAGAACAATGACCATAATGACACGTTAGCCTAGGATACCCTACATAGAAGGTTCGTTGCCACAGGGTTGATACAAAGTGAACCTGTTGCCTCAGAAAATTAACTCACTGTCACTGAATTGAACTCAAAGGGATTTGTTGTCATGGGAATGATGTTTGCATGAATTCGCTGCCTTAAGAAAGGAACTCGATACCACATAATCAGCCCAATGAAATTTGTTGCTTCAGGAATCGATGATCCTATGAAGTCGCTACCTTAAGAAAGGAACTAATTGCCCCAGAGAAGGTGCGCAGAACAATCTATTTTTCCCTTCAAAATATTCATGTACCCGAACAAAGTTAAAAGGAGAAGGAAAGCCAACTAGGGTGGAATCTTTCACCACCAAAATTGGCAAGAGAAAATGGGGTCTTAAAAACCTCATAGTTATTGCTCAAAACAAAATGAATTGATCTCCAATTCATTTTCCAATTGAATCCAAGCCTCCTTAATTTATAGACTTCTATGAGGGGTCTCACTTCCTGAAGTGGTTGAGTGTGTCACACTCAAAGCCCTAACTTTGGGTTTTTTTGCCCAACTTACCCAAAAATTGCCCAACAATGTAAGTTTGGGGTTTATACCCCCTATTTAATGGGCTATAACCTACAGGGATACATATTCTACTAAGTCCCCTTGGTCATTAATTCGTTGAGGACATTACAATCCCCCTCACTTGAAATTTCTTTCCCTAAAGCAATTGCAAATTCAGGTGCTGTAGAATTCATTCTCATTCCCATGTTGCATTCTCTTCTAGTAAATTCTTCCATTTGATGAGGTATTCTGGAATCACTCTTCCCCATAATTTCTTTTCTTGAATGTCCATGATTTTTTGTGGAACCAATTCCAAATGTCCTTCTTCATCTAATGGTGGTAGCTCAATAGAAGTGGTGACCTACTGGCCTACAAGCTTCTTCATGTATGATACATGAACAACATTGTGGATTTTGTTATCACTTGGTAGCTCTAATTGATATGCTACCTCACCCACTCTCCTGAGAATTTTGTAAGGTTCATAAAATCTGGGTTTGAACATTTTTTCCCCGCTCTTCTTAAGTGTATATTGATGATAAGGATACAATCACAATAAAACAAGATCCCCTACTCCAAAATTTCACTTTGTCCAAGGTTGATCCGAATACATCTTTTTTTGATTTTGAGCTACCTGAATATTCTCCTTGAGTATCTTTAGAATGTCCTGACTATCATGAATCCAATATTTGGCAAGAGGTGCCCTGTTGTCTCCGAATATCCTGTTGATGAAGGAAGGTGCATCATACCCATATAGAGCCTTGAAAGGTGTCATTCCAATGGATTGGTGGTAGGTGGTGTTGTAGCAACATTCCCCAGGCTACAACCACTTAGCGCGTGCTTGTTGTTAACCTGTCACATAGTTGTGAAGATATCCTTCAATCCATTTGTTCACAATTTTTGTTTGGCCATCCATTTGCAGGTGATAACTCGTGCTAGGGATCAATTCAATCCCAACAAATATGAAGTGTTCCTACAAAAATGCACCCATGAATCTATTATCTTGATCGTTGACTATGTTTTTTGACAACCTAGGTAATCTGAAATCTTCTTGGAAGAAGAGTTTTTCTACTTGCTTGGCTCACTAGTCTTCTAATATCGCAAATAAATGTGTGAATTTAGTCAAACGGTCCACCACATTGTATATACAATCCTTCCCCCGGGCCTTGGGTAATCTTGTCATAAAATCCATTGATATTCTTTCCCATTTCTGTTCTGTAATGGGAAGAGGTTGGAGAAGCCATGTGGGAGGTGTATTCTCAACCTTATTTTGCTGACATGTTAGACATTATATGGCATACTCATTTTTCTGATTTGGCCTCAAAAAAGAAGTACCAAGTCTATCTATCCCTTAATCTTTTTTAAGTATTTTATTCTTTCTTCTATGTTTCTTCTATCATCAATATCCTTTTGTAATTTTTTATTCCTCTTCCTTACTGTGTTTATTTATTTCAGACAACATAAATTTTCAATGGCTTCCTTTCTCAAAATAACTCATTCCCTACCCTGTTCTCTAATGCTTCCATTACCATAGAGATTTTAACCATCAAAACTCACTGTTATTATTCTAGTTAGTCAACCCTATCTAGTCAGAATATGTGACCATCTCAACAAGGGTAAATAGAAACAACCCTTATACCAATAACATTTTGATTGAAAGATGTTTTTTTCATACTAATTTAGCACAAGGTCCCTTCCTGAACTTTGTTTCTTCCTCTAGCAAAATTTTATAACAAAATCCAACAAATTGCATTGTATGATAGTATCCACCTAATAATTAATGATTTTGTCATATAATGGCCAGAATAATGAGGAGAAACAAAATTCCATATGATCCAATACATGGTCCTCTTTTGTCAACAATTTGGTCCCTTTGTCTCAAGATATCTTCTCTTCTTTCAGAAGAAGACATAAACAAGATGTTCTAGATATTTCAAAATGGAGCACTTCTCACCTATGTTCCTATCATTTATGCCACATGTGATGTGAATTCCAATTGTCATCTTCTTGACTTGGGCATTCTTCTTTTTTAAATATGACCCTTGACTATGGCATGAAAACCCTCCAAACTATTCTTAAATAATGGAAGCTCCTCTTCATACGTGAACGTAGTGGAATAATTGGAACTTAAATATGAATGCAAAAAATTATAGATATAACCATAAATATAGAGATGTAATAGATATAACACTTCAATTCATTAATATGAAATACTGAAATATGCTTACAAATAGAATGGAAATAAAACTAGCTTGGGTGATGGTAGTTTATCTCTGAGAAGAGATGTGGTGGCTACATGCCTCGGAACTATGTTATAGTGAGGCTCAAGGGCCTATTTATTATTGAAAAACATGAGAAAAGCATAAACAACCAAAACCCTAGCCCCAGGAGATGTAACACCAAGAGTTTGTGGGCCCCATTGGGGTTAGTTGGGAAGCTAACTTCCCGAGTTCATAAGCTTGTCATATTATCTCTATTTTTGCACATATGATACCTTGTTGGAAAGGTCTCTCTGAGTACTACAAGGTTTTTTGAAATACCTTACTTATGGTTATGGGCCTACAGTGGACCTTAAAAATACATCGTTTAGGGGGTCAAAAATGCTTTGGAAGTTCACAACCAGAAAACTACTAAAAATAGTAAATATTGAAATAAACAAGGAAACAAATGAAACCTACTGGAGGTCTAAGTGGAATAAGTGAGTGGAACCCAATATCCACTTGGATCATTCCTCTCCCCTTAGGAAGTAATGGTCCCCATTTCATGCAAAGCCTCCATGAGGTGAGGAAATTTTTGTTGAACGTGGTCCCTAGTGAGCCACTTGCCTTGGCGCACGAGTTGCTCAGTTTTGACAACCTGATATAGTTGGATCTTTTGGTGGTGAGTTTTCTTAACCTTTGTGTCCATAATCATATTAGTTGTGGCATGCTTGATGTAGTCTTGGTTTAATTCTATTGGTGTGAGTTGTTCTGCAATATCTGATGTGTCCGCTAATGGTGGGGAGTATGGCCGAAGGTGGCCCACACAGTGGGGGAATGTTGAGCTCAAAAGAATTGTCTCCCATAGCCTTGGTAATGGTGTAAGAACCATATTAGAGTGGTCCGAGATTCCAATGGGCTCCGGTAACGCGTTCTTTCTGCAAATGTAACCAAACTTTGTCACCCACCTAAAACTTGTGTGGCACCCAATGTTGATCATGTCACTACTTGTACTTGGCATTTGAATTCTCCGAGATTTCGTTCACCTGCTGGCGGATTTTTTTGATGTGTTCATTAAATTTTGTTTCTTTATTAGCCTTGGAAAATACATGTGTGTATTTTGTCTACGTAGTCATGTGAGGCATGGCAACATCAATCAGACACAAGCTCACCTTGGACTATTGATGGGTGGACAACAAGGGTATGAACCAGATTGGTGGTGAAAATTCACGTGAAGCATGGTAACATGAATCTGTTGGAAATAATACTTGGAGGGGGCTGAATCAATATTATCAAATCTATAATTTTATTTCCCACACAGATTTATATATGATACTTCAACGAAGTGAACTAGCATGTACACATGACTGTACTTAAAGCAACTAGCGTATATGCAAAGAACTTTTGATTTAAACAATTTATCATGTATTGAGCTTGAACCAGTATATAAGAAATTTATTAGACAATGCAGTAAAATTAGAATAAATCATCACACATAAGCAACACACATGAACACTAAGATATAAGGTGGAAACCTAATGTGGGTAAAAACCATCTGCTACTGTCATCTCTGTCTTCTTTTAATAATAAGAAAATATATTTGCAATATTGTACTGGTGCATACTCATACCAGTACGTAGGCACCCACCTGCAGAAGGCTACAATCTTCTGTCATTGTCCAGCTACTACTTGAAGGGAGCTACAACCCCCTAGCTCTTATACTAGCCAATATGTTTACTAGTACATAGGTGCCAACCTACAGAAAACTCCACTCTTCCACCAGGGACCACATTTCATGAATTTTCATACTAGATACTCCTGGAACACCACACCACAATCTGAAGGCCACGTTACATCCAATTTTCATACTAGACCCATCAACAACATTGAAACTCAGAAAATCATAACTGCAATACAACCATCAAATACATCTGCATCAACCAATCACTTAAACTCAATCATCACTTTCTGAATCAACCACAACTGAATCAATCACTGACAACCCATCATCATTGAAGGAAATCACAATCAATCAATCCGATCATTCAGAAAACTGTTACCAGAATACGGTCACTAGAACACAAAGCAGAACCCAGAACTCTGCAATAGCAAATAGAAACAACTGAAACTTTAAACTTCATGCTTCATAAGGTATACGCTACTTCCATGTGTCGAACCAGCGTGTATACGCACTTTTACCTAAATGGAGCCAACGTATAGATCTACAATTTTCAATTTATGATGTATATGCTACTTTGATATGTTGAACCAGCGTGTACATGCTCTTTTACTAAATTGAACCTACGTACAGATCTGTGAATGCTAACTTAAAAAATCACAACTATTCTAGACTTTAGTCATACCGAGATCATCACATTTATAGAATAAAACACACGTCAGTATTCAAATCTAGACTTTTCAAGATCAAACCACATAATGATAATACTTTTAAGCCTTTATGATCCCGGTCGATCAACCTTCATTAGCCATATAGGTGCCACCTTAGATCAGATCAAGTAAACCATCAGAAGCTCATTAACCTCTATATCTGATCCAACACCTCATAAGATATTCAAAAATTTTCACACTTGGCCTAATCATCTTCTCCTCCTTATATAGTTTTAGGCATTTCTCAATACCATGGACCAAAACTACTTAGGACCAATACCTTGGACCAAATGCCTTGGACCAATTACCTTGGGTCAAATACCTTGGACCAAAAACTTTGTTTTTCCAAGATATATGCATTTTTCCTTCTATGAAAGTGTGTGTACATATACACTCCTTTTGTTCAGTAAACCTACGTGTATACGTAGCTTGGACAAGGTGAACCTTTGTATACCTCCTTTTCTTCATTCTTTGTAGTCTAATATGTAATTCCTTGACCTGTTGCATTGTGAGCTTTCATCTGAGTGAGTTTCCATCAAGGACAACATCTATATCATAATGCCAACAATCTCCCCCTTTGGACTTGATGACAACAACATCACCAAGACACTCTCCCCCTTTGACATCAACGGTAAAGGGTAGACCAATATATTCTCTCCATTTGACATACATTATGTTGTTCATGCTCCCCCTGAGTACACGCTGAATTCTCTAATTGAACTCCCCTTTTGTATGTGCTTAGATGCACTAAAACTGTCCATGTTCGCCTTGAGCACAAGTTGAGTCTGTAAAAATATTTTCAAAAGAATGAATCTATAACTCAACTATGTGAGTATGACCTTCCTATCACCAATGACTCATACATATATCCATTCTTATGCAAAGTGTGGATACAAATTACATCATTTGTCCAATAGGACTCATTCAAATGTATGAGAAGACATATCACATCCCAGACTTTTACATGGCTTAAGAAAAAAAAGGTATAAATATTTGAAGCCATAGCTGGACTCAGCAACCATAATGCCAACAATGTAGATTTCGAGTGAAGGTTAATGCTCCCCCTGAACCTGTGCTTTGTTAACAAGTCAATGATTAGGGCATATTTGTGAGTTAGATAAAAATTAATGAACGGAGCATATCAATAGACTGTGATCATCAACATCAGATAGAGCACCCATATCAAAGCCTGCCCCACTATTTTTCTTGTCTAAAAAACATATATGCTCCTTGTCCCACAAAAACCTGCATGTGTACGCAACTCAACTTCATGAAACACGCGTATAATAACCTTTCTCTGAAAAAATTAGATTTAACAGTAGGATGATGCAGCAACTACTCCCGGCTTTTGTCTGAGATATTCAAATGTTTCTTTGGGCAGTGGTTTAGTGAATATATCAGCAACCTGTTCTTTGGAAAGAACATACTCCAATTTGACTTTTTGTTCAAGAACTTGTTCACATAGAAAATGGTATTTGATGGGTATGTGATTGGTCTTGGAGTGCATGACCGGATTCTTTGAAATATTGATGGCACTTGTATTATCACATAGAATGGAGATGGGTGGAGTATATGTGATCTGAATGTCTTGCAAGGTTTGCATCATCCAAAGTAGTTGTGTGCAGCAAGAGGCAACAGCCACATATTCTGCTTCAATTGTAGATAAAGCAATTGAATTTTGTTTCTTGTTGAACCAAGACATTAACCTGGAGCCCATATAGAATGCACCACCATTAGTGCTTTTTCTGTCATCAACACTTCCTACCCAATCTACATCTATATATGCATGAAGAGTAAGATCTGCATCTCTAGGATACCATAAACCAAAGTCCTAAGTTCCTTGAAGATATTTGAAAATTCTTTTGACTGCATGAAGGTGTGAGTCCTTTGGATTTGCTTGGAATCTTCCAACTATTCCTACTGCATGCATGACGTCGGGTCAGGTACCTATTAGATAAAGCAGACTGCCAATCATGGATCTGTAAGTTGGTTGATGTACTGCTATTGATTCATTATTTGAGTTGAGATTGCATCCTGTTACCATTGGGGTACATACAGCTTTAGAATCTTCCATTCCCTACCTTTTCAAGATCTATTTGATATATTTGGTTTGTGAAAGAAAAATAGCATCTTTATTTTGTTGAAATTGTAGACCAAGAAAATAGGTAAGTTCACCAAGCAAGGACATTTCAAATTCTTGTTGCATTACTAAAGCAAAATGTTGACTCATGGATTCTTCATTGCTACCAAAAATGATATCATCAACATAAACTATAATAATTAGCAATTTATCAGTTTCAATATTTGTATATAGATTGATATCTGCGGAACCTTTTGTAAAACTTTGTTGGTGTAGATATTTGTCAAGGTGGTAATACCAGGCCCTTGGAGCCTGTTTTAGACCATAGAGGGCCTTTTTGAGTTTGCAAACAAGTTTTGCATCATTTCCAAGAATGAATCCTTCTGGTTGTTCAATATAAACTTCTTCTTCTAAATCTCCATTCAGAAGGCTGATTTTACATCCATTTGGTATACTTTGAATTTCTGAAAGCTAGAAAGAGCAAGAAACATCCTTATGGCTTCAAGTCTGGCAATAGGTGCAGAAGTTTCTTCAAAATCTATACCTTCTAGTTGAGCATACCCTTTACAAAAGTCTGGCCTTGCTTCTAATGACTTCTCCATTTTCATTTAGCTTGTTTTTGAATATCCATTTAGTTCCTATAATATTTTTATCATGAGGTCTAGGAACTAATTCCCAAGTATCATTTTTTTCAATTTTCTCAAGTTCTTCATCCATGGCGTTGACCCAACATTCATATTTGCATGATTCTTTTTCATTTTGAGGTTCGGTGGAGGATAGTAATGCTAGATAGCTTGAGGTCCCTGTAATAGTTCTTCTTGTCTATACACCTGCCTCTATTTCCCCTAAAATTTGAGTTTCTGGATGATTTTTCTAAACATACCTGGATGAAATCTTTTCTTCTACCATTATCTCTTCTTCTGGTGCTTCATTTCTTTCTTCTTCAATATGATTTTGATTTGATGTGGGAAAATAGTCCCCATTTTCTTCATTGTCATAATCTTCTATTGATTTTATCTGTTTTGGATTTTTGCATGCTTCATCAACTACAACATCAATGCTTTCAACAATTTTTCCAAGTCTTTTATTATAACATTGATATGTTTGCCGAAATATTCTCATGCATTCAGATTCTTCTTGACCAAAGTTGTTATAGATTGAGCATTCTATTTCATTTTCAAGAAGAGAAAAGTTATTATAGGAACTTTTCTTGATCCCTATTACATTCCTTTGATTTCGTGCTTCTCTATTCATGATGGTTCTGTAAGTAACACATTGAGTAGCTTTGTGTCCAAAATTATGACATGAAAAACATTGCCCATTAAAGAAGTTCCTGCGACTATCGAATCTATTGACGTGGTGATTGTAGTTTCTATTAATATTCATCTTTGGAGCAAATTGAGTGTGATTTACCTGAGGTTTCTTGTGGCTTCTATTCATCCTTGGAGTAAATTGAGTCTGATTTACCTGGTGATCTGCTTTATGCCTTTGCTGAAGATTGTCATTCTGTTCACTGGTCTTTGCTGCATCAAGATAGCTTTTGGTGGAGGTTGGCGACTTCTGTGATTGAGATGCTTCTTCAATATATCTAAGACCTGTCTTTATCATAGGAGAATGCTGAACTTTGATAATTTCATTTGAAGTTTTTGATCCTTTAGCAAATCTAAGATTGAGAGATTTCGTTTTCTCAAGATCCTTTCTTAGACCCACAATTTCACATTCTAGTTTTTCATTGTGTTTTTCTTTTTCAGCAAGTTGGTATGTTAAGGTATCTATAATCATATTCTTTTCTTCTAAATAGATTTTGAGTTTAGATATTTCTTCATGATGGTATCCCTCTTCTAAAGAATCCCAAAAATTATCATTGTCATAAGCCATGAGAAGTCTCTAATCTTGTCTAGTTTCATCTTCATCACTATTAGATAAACCATCACTATCTTCATGAGTATAGTAACTCCTTTTATTCACAACTTGTTTTCTATTCCCTTTTGCATATTCCTTTTCTTTTTCAAATTTATCATTATGAGGACATCTGGCAGCATAATGACCGACTTGGCCACAAGAAAAGCATTCGAAGGGTAACTTACCTCTAAACCTTCTAGAACCCCGTTGAAGCTTTTTTACAAAGTTTACCTCATCTTATTCTTCTTAAATATGTTCTGATTCATTGTGTTCTTCCTTTCCTTTTGTTGAAGCTTTGAATGTGACTTCTCTCATATCTGATGGTCCTATTTTTCTCATCTCAGAGGCAGTTAAGATTCCGTGAAGCTGCGTCATAGTGACATTCTGCAGATCCTATTTGTATTCTATGGTAGACACTTTGGATTCAAATTTAGCAGACAAGGATCTCAAAACTTTCTCAACTAAGGTAACTTCCTTAATTTCTTCACCCAGATTCTTCATACAATTAACAACCTCATCTATACGTAGGAAGTAACTAGCTATGCTTTCATCACTATGCATCTTAAGAGTTTCATATTGAATTCTAAGAGTTTGAAGCTTAGCATGTTTTACCTGAGACTCTCCTTTGTAGCTCAGAATGATTTTGTCCCATATTTATTTGGCTGATTTGAGCTTCATGACTTTGACAAACTCTGATTGTGATAGTCTTCCCAATAAAGTATTGACAGCTTTGGCATTGATTTCATATTGCTTTTTACCTACCGTATCTATAGGAATTCGTGTTGGAAATGTATATCCTCCTTCCAAAATTTCCTAGACATCCATTCCAAGCGATTGTAGATAGGATGTGGTTCTTATTTTCCAATAAACAAAGTTGCTCCCATTGAAGATCGATGGTCTGATGGATCCCATGCTTTCTTGATTAGTCATGTTGATGGATCTCCCTTTAAGCGATCAAGCTTCTTATGAAGGACCTGCTCTGATACCAATTATTGGTAATAATATTGAGAGGGGGGTGAATCATTATTATCAGATCTATACTTCTATTTCCAAAATAGATTTATATAGGCTACTTCAACGAAGTGAACTAGCGTGTACACGCGACTATACTTAAAGAAACCAGCGTATATGCAGAGAACTTTTGATTTAGACAATTTATCATGTATTGAGCTTGAACCAGTATATTAGAGATTTATTAAACGGTGTAGTAAAAACATAATAAAGCATCACATATAAGCAACACACATGAACACCAAGATATAAGGGGAAAACCCAATGTGGGTAAAAACCACCTATTGTTTTCATCTCTGTCTTCTTTTAATAATAAGAAAATCTATTTACAATCTTGTACTAGTTCAAACTCATACCAGTATACAAGCACCCACCTACAGAAGGCTACAACCTTCTCTCATTCTCTAGCTACTACTGGAAGGGAGCTACAACCCCGTAGCCCTTGTACTAGCCAATATGTTTACTAGTACGTAGGTGTTGGCCTACAGAAAACTCCACTCTTCCACCAGGGACCACGTTTCATGAATTTCATGCTGGATACACCTGGAACACAACACCACAATCTAAAGGCCACGTTTCATCAAATTTTCATACTGGACCCATCAACAACATTGAAACTCAAAAAATCATAACTGCAATACAACCATCAAATACATCTGCATCAACCAATCACTGAAACTCAATCATCATTTTCTGAATCAACCACAACTGAATCAATCACTAACAACCCATCATCACTGAAGCAAATAAAAATCAATCAATCTGATCATTTAGAACACTTTTACCAAAATACAGTCACCAGAACACAAAGCAGAACCCAGAACTCTGCAACAGCAAACAGAAACAATTGAAACTTTAAACATCATGCTTCATAAGGTATACGCTACTTCCATGTGTCGAACTAGCGTGTATATGCACTTTTACCTAAAGGGAGCTAGCACACAGATCTACAAATTTGATTTTATGATGTATACACTACTTTGATATGCTGAACCAGTGTGTATACACTCTTTTACTAAAGCGAACCTGCGTACAAATCTATAAATGCTAACTTAAAGCATCACAACTATTCCAGACTTCAGTCATACCTAGATCATCACATTTGCAGAATAAAACATGTGTCAGTATTCAAATCTATACTATTCAAGATCAAACCACATAATGATAATTCTTTTAATCCTTTATGATCTCGGTCCATCAGCCTTCATCAGCCATATAGGTGCCTCCTTAAATCAAGTCAAGCAAACCATCAGAAGCTCATTAACCTGCATATCTTATCCAACACCTCATAAGATATTCAAAAATTTGCACACTTGACCTAATGATCTTCTCCTCCTTATATAGTTTTAGGCCTTTCTCAATACCATGGACCAAAAATACTTAGGACCAATACCTTGGACCAAATACCCCATACCAATTACCTTTGGTCAAATACCTTAAACCAAGAAATACCTTGGACCAAAAACTTTGTTTTTCCAAGATATACGCACTTTTCCTTCTGTGAAAGTGCGTGTGTATGTATACGCTCCTTTTGTCCAGTAAACCTACGTGTATACACAGCTTGGACAAGGTGAACCTGCGTATACCTCTCTTTCTTCATTCTTTCTAGTATGATCTGTAATTCTTTGACATGTTGCACTGCGAGCTTTCATCTGAGTGAGTTTCCATCAAGGACAACATCTGTATCATAATGCCAACACAATCAAAGACAAAGGTTGAAATCCTAGAACCACTTGAAAGGGACTGTGACAAGTCGAGCTATGGAGATATTTATTATAATTGTGTTGCACATATGGAAGCCTCTCATCCTAGGTCCAAGGATGCTTGTCGTTGTACATGTGGTGTATGTGCACTATCATCCTATTGACGACCTCCATCTGGACATCAATGTGGGGATGGAAGGCAGTCGACTTGGTGAGCTTGGTGTCCAATAATGTCCAGAGGCTTGACCAGAATGTGCTAAGGAACATGTTATCTAGATCTAATATAATGGTTTGCGGGATCCCAAAATGTACATATGCTCGTTCAAAGAAGAGTTTAGCAATGTCCTTTGCAGTGACACTCTTCTTATAGGCCACAAATATAGCCATCTTAGAAAATATATCCACAACCATAAATACACAGTCATTACCATGCTTGGTAGAAGGGAGGCCAAACATATAGTCCATCAATATGGATTCCCACGGCTAGATGGGAGTAGGAAGAGGAGTGTACATGCCTTGCTTCTTGATGGTTGGCTTGGCGATGGTCTAGGTAGTGTAGGATCTGATAAATTTACCAACATCCATTCAGAGTTTGGGCCAATAAATTTAATTTTGTAGCATAGCCACACTCTGCTCCACACCAAACTGTCCTGCAACCCCACTATAGTGCGTCTCCCAAATCATCTTGGCACGCTCGCTTGAAGGAATGCAAACGTGGCCTAGGTAGCATAATAATGCATCCTAGAGGTAGAAATCAAGAAATTTCTTTCCATCTACTAGCATCTGGTATGTGGAGGTGAGATCCGAATCATTTTTGTATAGTTGTAGTCATCCATAGGTCTCATGGCCACAAGAGTTGAAAACAATAGTCAGTGCTACAACTGGGGGTCGGATGAGGTAGTTTGCAACATGATTGGTGTTGCCCTTTTTGTATTTAATGTTCAAGTGGAGTTGTTGCAGATATGTAGACCACTTCTAATGGCGATCGTTCTACAACTTCCCTTGTGTCTGTATAAATTAAAGAGGTTGGTGATCAGTGTCGATGACTATATCCTTTCCCAGAATGTAGTTCTTCCACTGTTGGTAAGCCTACACGATGGAATACATCTATTTATCATAGGTGGGGTACTCCCAAATTGTTCCTTAAAGGGTCTCACTATGATAGGCCACTAGATGCACGTACTGGTGAGGACTGCAACAATAGCATAGTCGGAGGTGCCTGTTTTGATTTCAAATGGTTGCTACAAGTCTGGCAGTGTGAGTATTGGTGCAAAGCAGAGGCGGTGCTTCAACTCCACAAATGCCTTCTATTGAGACTCACACCAAAAAAAATTTTCTTTGACCCCACCCTTATTAATCTAAATCAAACGCCATGTAACATGGGAGAATCCCAACATGAACCTCCGATAAAAAAATTCAAGGCCCAAAAAGATGCGAAGCTCCATTAGAGTGGTCCAGGCTAGCCAATCCTGAATTACTTGGATATTAATCTGGTCCACATGGATGCCACACTCATCTATGATGTAACACAAGTATTGGAGTTGGCTCATGCCAAAGGTGCATTTCCCCAAGTTGGCACACATTTTTTGTTGCCGAAGGGTTTGAAGGACCTGTTGAATGTGTTGCAAGTGTTCTTCCCAACTCTCCCTGAAGATGAGGATGTCATTTAGATAAACCACCATGGACGAGTTAGTGAAGGGTCGCAAGATTTCATCCATTGCCTTCATAAAGGTAGCAGGGGAATTTGTCAAACCGAGGACCATAACCAACCATTTGAAAAGGCCTTCCTTGGATTTAAAGGTGGTCTTCCATATATCTATGGGCTCTATTAGAACATGGTGATAACCATACTTCAAATTGATCTTGGTGAAATAATTGGCCCCCTTGATTTGGTCCAGCAAGTCATCAATCAGTGGGATTAGATACCTATTCCTCACAATGATTTTGTTTAATGCTCGATAATTAATGAAAGGCCTCCAAGTCTCATCCTTATTCTATACAAGTATAATCGGGCTCCCACAAGGTGAGGAAATTGGTCGAATGTGCCCTTTTTGCAGCAACTCTCGGATTTGCTGCTTGATCTCTTCATTTTCCAAAATGGAGTGACAATATATCGGCTCGTTGGGTAGAGGTTCTCTGAGAGTCAGATTGATCAAATGGTTGACCTGGTAATGCAAGGGTACCCCTGTAGTTGAGAAGAGGATGTCCTTATATTCTTCTATGACCATATCCACCTGCTTTTGTTGCTTGGAGGATCCCTTCCTTGGGGCTATGGATGTGGCTATGAACTTCCCCTTACTTTGAGAGAAAATCAGAAAGAAAACAAATTTCCTAGTCTAAGAGATGACCTTACTAAATTTCTTAGTAGAGATCAAATATATGGAGATAGGTGGGGATACCTTTGGTATCTGTATAACTTACTACACAAAGAAATAATAACAGAGCGAGGTCTAGACTCATATACAACATGTATCTTCCATAAGTATGGTTTTCATCATAATACATCACAAAATTCAAGAGGAGAAACATCAAACAATATGTCATCTATGAAGGGCTTGATGTTGTAGGGAAGGCGACACTTCTGATGTGGAGATCTCGTCCTTGGTGAAGCCACCTAATGGTGTATGGATGTGGATGTGTTGTAGTTGGTAAGCCTGTCTCCTTCACAACCTCTACTGAAATTAGGTTCTTTTGGCTCCCACTGTCGACAATGAACTATAGCAGATAACACTTCACCCACATCTGTGAGTGGAATAGGCATTCCCCCTCTTATGGATCTTCAAGCTCGATCTTATGGATCTTGGTGGTGGCCATAGTGGCAATAGGCACCACGTCAATGATCTTCTTCCCATTTTCATTACCCTTGTCATGTTCTAACTCAAGAGTCGGAACATGCATCTGACTTAGCAGCCTTCATCTCTGCCACCGGTGATTGCCTGGTCTGACACTCACTTTTGTTGTGAGTGGATCTCTTATGGAACTCACACAACTTTCTCGTGCCCTTCTTTGTCTTTGTGGTGTTGTTATTTTCTTGCGGCTTTGGCAAGTTATCCTCGGTCGCACCGCCTTGGCTTTGCCCTTATTTTTTGTAGTTTGGGGTGCCCTTCCCTTGCTTCGAATTCATAGATCCAAAGTTTTGCTTTTTTTGTTTAAAATTTTGCTCAATCCTGATAGCATATTGATACGTCGAGCTGAACGATGAGATGTGCAGGAACTCAATCTCATCCTGGACGTACTTGTATAGGCAGCCGCAGTACTTGAGTACCAAATGTTTCTCAGAATCCTTGATATCCAACTTCATACGAAAGGTATGGGGAACATTGGTAAACTCTGACACGTCCTAGTCTCGTCCTTGCTGCATCATGGTCCACTTTATGTATTTATCCTCATAGCCCCTAACAGGGCAGTACTTCTCCTTAATGGCATCCCAGAACGAATTCCAAGTGGGTGCAACTGAAAACAGTGAGGGTGTACTTTCATATTTCTTCTCACAATAGGTTTCCCACCAATCCCTCATGTCCGGAGTGGCTTTGAGAAGTGCAAAAGTAATATTTTCCTAGCTGGAAAAATCATGAACTTAAAAATATCCTTCTAACATATTTAACCATTTATCTACGGCATTCACATCTGTTTTACCTTCAAATATGGTGATGTCAAAGTTAACTTGTACCTTAAAGGGTGTGGTGCTTCCAGAGTAGCTACTGGAAGTAGATGCATTTCCTTTGGGTAGCCGCTGAAGGGTTTGGGCAAAGTTTTCCGTCATCACGTTCCTATGTCACTTGAGGGCTTCATCAACCAATATTTCAAAAGGGTCTCCTGCCCCCTCATCTTTCTTCTCTTCCACCATGGGAGGTCATCGGGATTTGCGAGGGTGGTCTTGCAAAGGCTCGACCAGTTCAAGCCCTAACTCCTTATATTCCGACCTCGTTGGGGACATGCAAAGAAAAATAGAGAAAGAGAAGACTACTCTGATACCACTGGTCTGAACTTAAACAAGAACCCAAAAAATTATAGATATAACCATAAATATAGAGATGCAACAGAAATAACACTTCATTTCATTAATATCAAATACTAAAATATGCTTACAAATAGAATGGATATAAGACTAGCTTGAGTGGTGGTAGCTTATCTCTGAGAAGATATGTGGTGGCTACATGCCTCCAAACGATATTAGAATGAGGCTCAAGGGCATATTTATTATTGAAAAAAATGAGAAAACCTTAAACAACCAAAACACTAACCCCAGGAGATGTAACATCAAGAGTTTATGGGCTCTGTTAGGGTTAGTTGGGTAGAAAACTTCCCGGGGTCATAACTTGGTCACATTATCTTCATTTGGCACGTGCAATACCTTGTTGGAAAGGTATCTCTGAATACTATAGGATTTTCCACAGGTCCCTTCCTATGGATATGGGCCTACAGCGGACCTCAAAAAAACATCGTTTAGGGGTTGAACATCTATTTCGACTGTGTTGTGTGTTATTGCATCATAGAAAAAGTATCCCTCCAAACTCTATCCTGCCCGACCGTAACGTAAATCTTATCATCCCAAACATAATTTCGATTCCAGAGTCTTTATTTTGAATGTGGTGCCAATCTCCATTTAGGGTCACTTCCTTCTGATAAATTTTGCGCAATGTAAAAGGGACTATTGAAACTCACATGGTTTTCCTTCCTTGCAGTTGATGCAAGGTCATTAGTCCAACATGCATGGAATAAGGTAATAGAGTTCTGTTTAAAAGGGGTTATGAAATTCTTATAGACGTGTTAGCTATAAGGTGTGGCTTTTATTTAATTGATTTATCCATATTTTTGTTCCATTTTGTGTTGAACATTCCTGCTCTCACACCAGGAAACAATCTCCGATTTCATTTAAGTAATCTGTTCTTGAAACTTTGCTTGAAACTTTACAATATATACACATTGTAAATCTTCCCAAAAAATTCAATATTAACTACAATTTGTTATCAAGAAAATTTCACAAATATTCACCATGTAATATTCATATAATCGATATACTGTAGTTACTTTTTAGGAATGTAAGAGATGCAAGTTTTGTTACAATCTATTATTGTTGTTATTGATGGGGCCATAGCCTGTAAAGGGAAAAACATGTTTTGGCAAAGAAATTTATATCTTTGACAATGAGTAATGATAAAGGTATAGGAGGACAATGGTATAACCAATATGAAATTTTGTATGCTTGTGATTTTTAGACTTGTGGATTTGTTATTAAAGTGCATTTACAGTATATACACACATTGTAAATCTTCCAAAAATCTCAATATTAACCAAAGTGGTTATCAAGAAAATGCCACTAATATTCACCTTGTAACATTCATATCATTGATATATCATTATTTTCTTTTAGGAATGTAACAAATCCAAGGGTTTTTGTAAGCTATTATTGTTGGGGCATAGCATGTAAAAGGAAAAATATGTTTTAGAAAATAAATTTAGATCTTCAACAATGAGTATTAACAAAACGATAGGGAACAATAATATATCGAATCTAAAATCTTGAATGCTTGCAATCTCTAGACTTATGGCTTTGTTATTAAAAAAAATTTAGCTTGTAGTCTAAAAGTTTTACTATTTCCCAAGGTGTATTAAAAATGAGCTTCTTTGTGTGCATTAATTTTTTAATCTTATTTTGCAAAGCCAAAAATCAATGAAGTACTGGAAATAATAGCAAATGCAACATAGATTTTACACATGGAGTACTGTAAACAAAACTTGTATCCAAAAGTTCATATTACAAAATACTACTACTTTTACACTGGCCCCCTTCAAATCATATATCTTATATATACATACATATACAATTTTTTTTTTACTTTGGTTGGAATTGCAATCGTAAATGATGTTGGAAAGTTAAACTTCTTGGCTGTTTGGCTTCCTCTCTTGCAATGATATCATTTGTCTTTTTCATATTTTGTTGTGTGGCCATGTTTAATCTTGTACTGAAACTTTCATTACTAAGGATTTTTTGTAGATCCTTTTCCCTTATGACACTGAGTTGTAGGTCTCTTGATTCCACAATGTGGTATCCTCTATTGCAACATGAATCATAAGCCTTCTCTACTGCAATCTTTAATTATTCTCCAAGTCTACATCAAAACTTTTTATTGAGGAATTTTATTGCTCGAACAACTTTGCAATTAGGGTTTTCCTATTATGGAAGAATCCTTCAACTTTGGGTTTAAGTTTGGCACCTATGCAGCTGTGTGCCAAGCAATAAACTTGTGAAACTCCATTGGAGAAATGAAAAAGAAAGTGACAATGTGTTACCTGGTTCAACATTATAAAAGGTCTTTTGAAGAATTTCTGTGTTTTATGATATTATTCCCTATAAATCCAAAACTAAATGTAAACCACTTTTTCTCATAAATTATTAGAAGTTAAAGGATTTTAAAATGATCAAATAAAACCTTATTGTTCATTTTGCATAGACGTTGTTGCAGATAAATTTTAGTGTAGTTTTTGCAACAAATTGATAAGAAGTGAACTGTTTGAATTATCACCTTGCGAGAGTCTTTGGCTATGATAGATGTTACTGATCAAGTTAAAGCCAATTTCAATTATATCTTAGCTTCAAGATATAAGAGACAAAGATTGAAGCCTGGATACAACAATGTTAGTCTTTATTGTTGATAACATGTGTAGACCTATCGATTATAATATTGTCGCTCCATACTTGGACATCTCCCACTACCTCTCCTATTAATTAGTATGGGTATTGGTAAATTTTTCCACCATACCTTTCTTGTTTCTCAACACAACTTGTAGAGTAGAAAACAAAGAAACAATATACATGAGGTAGTTGAGAAAGACATAGTTACTTTTTGGTTGTTTGGACTTGCCCTTTAACCTTCTTAGATTCACATATTGGTAGGCCATGATTGATGCTATTTCTATTTGTGGAATGCGCAATGTTCTTGGAAGTGAATCGACATTCCACTATTGCAAAATACAATTTTGAACTAAAACAACAATAAAGGTATAACAAGGTTGGAGCTCAAAAGCGAAACCAAAGAAAGAAGAATAAAGGAGTGGGTGTACTTTCATGCCAAAGAGAAGATTGCACCTTCATATTCAAATAATGGAGGAACACTTCTCCAAAATATAATCAAAAGAGTCATATGATTTGATTGATTTATAGATATGACTTACTACTAGACTAGGGGAAGATCCCTATTTAGATGAGAAAGGGTTAAATCCTTAACCATCCAAAATTACATTTAGGGGGTAATTAGGCTTTTGATTTAATTAATTAATATAAAATTTGTTAATTGTCATTTTGAAGCCATATTTAACATAAATGGCCTCGTGCAAAATATCAAGGACTAAATTTTATTATAAAACTATGAGCTTACATATAAAATTTCTTATGTATATAAATTTATTTACATTATAAAAATCTTGTGCTTCCGTACACAATGTGCCCTCCCTTTCAAAAATCTTAGTCCCTAAATCTTGAGAACCAATGAGTAGCTAGCTCTTGTGACTTATTCTTGCTATGCTTTTTCCTTTTGTTTGAATTGAGATAATTTGTGAGAAATATCTGTGATGAGTTGATGAATGAACTCACTTTACTCTACTGAAGATGCTCAACAAGGTCACAAGGGTTGAAGTATAGCTCAACCAAGACACTAAGAAGGAATAAAGTGATTGAAAATGACATCCACATAGGGTATAAAAAAATGTTTGTAGAGTAGGAAAAAGCATTTCCAGTGGGGAACATTCATTCCAAAAACTCTTCTTCCCACTTCCTTATGACCATCCTTTCATAATTTATGCTCACCTCTCAATTGGTGCATTTTGATCTCTAGGAGGATCATCATAAAGAGGAATACGTCAGTTTAAGAGGTATTGAAAGATATTCTTTACCTCTTGTAAATATTCTCTGTTAATCATAGAGACAAACAAGTTCTTTGAGGAGATGTTGAGAAATTTTATTTTCCTCTTGCGAATACTACTCACATGGAGATTCATCAGATTCATGATATAGAGGAAATATCACAAATAGAAGCTCAAAGTAGTTATCTTCATATGGCTAGAATATAAGAAAAGAGATAAATCATTTTTGGTTTGACATCTCGGGTCTAGAGCTAAAAGATGATGAAGGCGATAGTCCTCTTCACTGCCTCACTATCTATCATTGTCCATAAATTTACAGCAAGAAAAAAAACTATGAAATCTATTCAAATGAACTGATCCAAATGAGACATTTTTTTTTTTGTGTTTTGAGTGCATGGGAGTGTTAGGAAAAGGAATGATTTTGGCTTTTGAGGAGGTCCCCACCTATTCCTCTCACTATTGTACTTGTTTTACCTTAAAAAAAATATTTAAGTGGAAGTTTTGCTCTAAAGAACCCTTGGAGAACCTAAATCAAGGTTTGGGTACACAATTTTAGGGGTGATCACTATCCTTAGAATCACCTGTCTATATCTGGGTTGGCCTGGGAATGTTTGGTGAGCCCTGGTATTGCACCAAGTGTGTTGCAACTCCAAGAGGCTCCTGAACTCTATTTATCAACCTGGGGTTCCTACAAAATTTGAGGTGACAGTGCTATATACATAGTAGATGGAATTCTACTCATGCACCCTCAACTAGGTCATTTGATCATTAGTGCTCCAAGACCATTCTTCTGCTGAACTAAAGGGGATTAACTACTAAAAGCATAATTCAAAAGGTAGTCCTAATGCAGAGAAATTAAATGTTTTTCAACTCTAACTTGTAAATGTTGTCAACTTGTGAATGCTACTGATTCAATTAATGAAAGAGCACAATAATTATGTTATTTGCAGAAAGGAAACTACCCTAATTACAGTCAACCATCTAGATATCAAATTCACTTGAAAACATAAGATTATCCTACAAATTCACAACTCAAGAATTCAAGCATCATTTATCTAACTCACACTTGGAGATTAAGTACCATCCTAATTTCCAAATGCTTAATAAAGAAACTAATGTTATTTTCTCTTACAGTAAAGGAAAAGGAATGGAGGGAATGGCCTAGGTGGTACCTTTGATCATGGAATCCAATCTAAGGGGTAAACTTACTCCTAAACTAAGCTACACTAACATTACATGTCAAAACACAGGAAAAGTAGACTGCTACGGATGTGCTACAGAAAGTTGCTACAGGATTCCTGTATTGCTATAGTAAGTCCTGAAACATTATATGGATTTTTCCGAGAGGGTTTAGAGGGTGAGGATGATGGTATAAAGTTAATGCAAGATAGATGAAGGTTGTGGTAAATGTATGGAAGGTGACCAATGCCCCTAGCCAAAGCTAACACTTTAGGAAGGCCAACTTTGGGCTAATAGGCGTCCTCACGGTGACCTAAAAACAGAGATCAAGAACATTGGTTGGAATTCATCAGAAGAGAGTGGAGAAGTCTTGGATAGAGATGGTGAAAATATCCCTTTCCCATAGATCTAACAGTCCTGCAACATCACGTGCACATGTTCTTCTTTTCATTTGCAAAATATTACAATCAATGGTGGAAAAGATGAGTTGAATTTGGAAACTATCTAACTGATGCTAAGAACTTGATCTATGCAATGAATTAACTTCTAAGATTAAAAAATCATATATAAATAAATATAACAAATGTGTACCTTTCCAAGAAATCATGAACAAAAAATCACACAATGTTTTTTGGATGTGATGGTGGAGTCCTCTAATCATGCTCCCATGAGAGAGATGAGATAGAGGCCACAGTCACATAATTTTTGAGGAACTATACTCTACTGAAATGCAACAACTAATCAAACATTCTAATATGAAAGAAGTGTAAATAAATAACATGGACCTAAGCTACTGGTGTTGGGCCCAAACCCAAGAGCTCCAACACTCTAAACTAACTCAGTGATAGATCAAAATGAAGCTTCTCACTATCATTCCATAAATTTCAAACACATCATCAAAACTAATAGTCACAAGTGCTTGAGCTCAATAGCCTCTTAGCTACAACAAAAATTTGAATCCTAATGAGTTCCTTAGCATGTTTATATATACAAAAGGGTAGTTGCCAACATCTCCCTAGAAAATAGACATGTTTGTCTCCCAAAATCGAGAAACGTGGATCTATATCTTCCTTGAACTGCACTGGCTTGGCTTCTAATGACCTCAAATTGATGAGAGATAGAGTGGTGATATTTGACTGATTGGAGTAGTTAAGGAGGTGGAAAACCTCCTAGAATCTCTCCTTGTTGTGTACTCTGAGCTCCTGCATTCAAATTATCTCAAAATTGCTCCAATTCCTACATTTAAAACATATTAGGCCACATGACATAGCAAGACATATTTTACTATTGGGCGCAACCCAACTTGGCTAGATTTTGGGCAGACTTTGGGAAGGAATCCAAGTTTTGTGGAAGTGCGTAGTAGAAAGGATGATGCAGAGTGCGAAGTGAATTACACTACAGAGAAGCAAAGCACGATGAACATCGTGCAACAAAGTCACCGTATAGCATCAGGGCTTTGCAGTGAAGCCCATTCCTTTTTGTAAAAGCATTAAAATATTGTAAGGTTGTTGGTTTTGGGCCATAATCCCTTGTGTTTTAGAAACCATGGTATAGGTTCCATGGTAATGTAGCATTGAAAATCCCTCATGTAATAGTATATATAGGGATGAATAAAGAAGGAAGGACTAATAAAATTGATCTAGATCTATGTTTATGTGATATTTTTGTGGTCAGTACTTTGGAGGAAGGGTGAGGCTACGCAGCTGTGTGTGTGGAGGCTTGGGTATGCAGTCGTATGTGTAGACCGTCTGCAACTTACTGTGCAAAAACCTTGCAGCTATGTGCACACAAAAGAAATTTTTTTTGTACCAAATTCCATATAATGAGCAACAATTCTTGTGGATGTAGTCCCACATTGGGATGGACCACGGAATAATTTGTGTCTCAGGTATTTATTTTCTTATTAACTGCACTTTATTTCAGTACTTGTTAAGGGATAAAGTCCCCTAGGGTTTTGGGTCAGAACCCTAGCAGAACAGGAGTAATCCATAACAAGAAAGAAGAAAATAACTCAGGAAAAATGCTTAAATGAGAAAACTATGCGAGGATGTACATACCCAGGGGTCCTTTGTTCGGGTAGTTCCAGCTAGGGTCCAAACCCTCTACAACTCCTCACGACCTTCGAACCTGCAAAACAACCAATTCAAAGACACACAGTAGCATATAGATAAAGCATTATAGTGAAATCAACTTTATAGCATATAAGTAGATGGTTAATTATACATTTAAATAGTCATTCATACATAAGCCATAAAAATAACATCAGATGCATGAACTAAGTTGATATGAGGAACAAGACAGTGTTTCTTTTATTGCAGATAACTATAATCAAAACATAGAAAGAGTTCACCTGAGTCTTCCTCTTCCAGCTCCAAGCAGAACCGTCCTCTAGGTCCGTCCAGTCCCGGTCTTCAAAAGGCTTCTTCCATAACCAACACAAGGATATCTCCCACAAGTGAAAGGATATCAACTCTCAAGTAAATAAGGGTTTCCTGAACTTGGGGAAGTGCTTGAAGCACAGGGATCTTCAGACTTGATCAGGGGATAATCTCAGTAGAGCAATTCTCTATTTTATCTCCCCCTTAAGGCCTTCCCATTGAATTCTTTTTATACTTCTATCAAAGTAGATTTTTAATTGGGAAACAGTTAGGAACAGTTGGGCCACAGGAACTAATAGGTATTCAACTGGTAAAACCCGTGATCTCCGCCCATAGTTAAGGAATTTTTTTTTTTAAGTGTTTAACACATATACGCAGGTTGGGTATAGACTGACCCGTGTGTACACGTGTTTAATATAGGGAAAAGTTGCGTACAGGGAGTAAAACACTATTTTTTGAATATTTAGACCAAGTCTGGAAGGAGTGGTTGCCCTAGGCCATAAACCAAGAATCACAAATACATAAGGTGGTATTTGGAGCTATAACAGATGCCCCCTAATATATGAGGTCAGAAGGGGAACATGATGGCTGAAATGTATTAAGTATACGAAAAGGAAACCTGTCAGAAACTAGGAAGGACTTCACCAGATTTCAGCCTGCCAAGCCAGCAAAAGAAGATCAGAAAGAAACAACTATTTGAGGCAGGCATACCCATGCTCAGAGAAAGTAAAGCATGTCCGCATATCAAGTACAAGTGGATCGAGTGTGTATACAAGTATAAGGCACTGAAAGTACATAATGGATCATCTGATCACGATTAAACAAGTACATGTCTAAATATCACATATAAGAAGATGATCAATAAAGCTGAAAGATGAAGCTGATGACTAATGTCAAAAACTGATCCTAATAGTACCAAATGAACATGATGGAATAAGATAGTACTACATTGCAACTTGGATGCCAACATATAGGATGTCACTGTGAAGGACTGCAACATATAATGTGGAATGGTGTCAACCAGCAGCAACATGAGCAACTGTCAAGTGAACCAAAGAATGCTGATGCAACCTGAGGTCTTCACTGACCACCATGGTACATTTCTACACAATGGGAATAAATGATCTAAAGTTGACCATGTGAGAAATCATTTGATTACCAGTCATTGATGTATACCGTTAACAAACACGAGACTACTCACCGATAATGATAATGAGAGTCAAGGTACCCAGTACAATCCAACAAGTGCGAATAGAAGAGCTGAAGTTGAACACCTGTAAGAATCTATCAATCAGGAGACAATGATGGTTTCTCATTGTCAATAGTGAATCTGCCACTGATGACTACAAACCCCAAGGTACTGCCAAATGGACTCTAGACCTTTTCCCCAGAGCAATGAGTCATAGTCGATAGGGAAATATCCACTAGAAGGAAGGCGTTAAGGCATCCTTCATCAATCTAGCGTGAGTGTAACCCATAGGCCAATAATGTGGAAGGAATCAGACGAAAAATATGTAGTAACCCGACCAAATCACGTTTTTGGCGTACACAAGATGTAGCTAGTACACGATAGAAACCCTCTAAACCAACCAATAATGAAAGCTGACACTGAGGTGAGGAATCCACCAATAGGGTCAAATGGAAACCAAGGCACTGCATGAATCCCAATGTGTGATAATGAAAGCTAATGTCGAACACAAGGGAAACCACTCAGTCAAAGACCCATGATACTGATCGATGATGAGCAGAAGGTGACCTATCAATAATGAAAATAGGGCCAGGGAACATCTCTAGGCCTGCCCTCAAAGCAAGATGTCGTCGTCGATAAGGACAAGACCCGCCAGCAAGAAGTCAATGGAGACCTTCTCAAACCAACACGAGTAAAGGACCAATATAACTGGTGTGATAATAGACAAGACACTGACAACCAGGGATGGCCGACTGAAAAATAGGTCAAAAGACACCAAAGGGAGGCCAACTCAGGCTTACTTCCCTTAAACAAAAGCACGACTCAATGATGACCATGTGGTAACATATGATGACTCTGTATAAGTTCATCATGCAGGAGGCATGAACGAACTCTCCATATGATTGGAAGAGATAACCAACCGGAGGAGAACTGACTCAATAACAAGGTTAAGGTGTACCTATGTCAAACTAAATCCCGCCCAAATGGAGGAGAGAATTTCTTTTGAGTGCTTTGTTCAAGGGTGACACAACTGACTCTGGCTACCAACAATAAATGGAAATGTTGTTCCATTCCCTCTCTTTTTTGGAATATGTAATTTTTTTTTTCTTTTTCTTTAAGCTGCAAAAGAATAAAAGAATGCTATAGTACAGTGGAAAGAATGAGTGTCAGTGAAACAGATGATCTACTTCCTAGGATGGGAACATTCCTATGCTCAATGCAGGGACGTGAAGCTGGTCAAGGACACTCAAAGGGATGTTCCTTCCACAGGTCTGAAGGTGTGTCAAGTTGCAGAAGATAAGGGATTGCAAGTTTGATTTTGCAGACATCATGGTCAAAAATTGGCTTAAACACGAGTCCAAGTGAAGCCGGCTCAAGGCCAACAGGTGCAAATGGTCAAAATGCAATGCAGTAGTACAACTCAACACAAAGGAGCCTCTAGGGTATAAGGCCAGAACGAAGCAAAGAAGAAAAGAGGAATGAGTCTTCAACGCACAAGTCATGGTGGGACTAGAGAGGACTCCCAAGCCTACTCAATGAAGCAGCATGGGCAACCAATGTCAGTGAGGTGCTAACTACGATGCCCATGAAAAGGATGGCTCTACCACACAAGTCATGATACTTCTAAGCAATGAGAAGGTTCTGGACCATAACTTGGTGGGGTCGATCCTAAGGCCAAAATTGGAAAGGAAACTAATAAGTGCACAATGCAGGTGAAAAACCTAACCTATATGTCAGTTTCGAGAACCAATACCTGTCAGAACGGACCAACCATAACAATTTCCAAAGGAGAAATCTTCCAAGTTCTATATACATAAATAGGAACACTAGAAAAGAAGTTAATACATCCCACATATAAACTTCATATAAAATCTTGTGTTATAGAATAAAAAACTTGAAAATGCATACCTTATATATACAATATGGTACAGGGAACCACACAACCTTGCGGCTTACGCATAATAGTTCTTCTGGACAAACCCCCTACGGGGCTCAGGCCAAGGACTCGTTTGGTAGTCAAAACTCACGGCTTCAAAGAGTTCCTACTTTGAAGGAAAATCAAGTTCTGAGAAATCATGAGAACTACAAGGATCAAAAGAGGGAATTAAGGGGTCCCATGTCCCTATAGGAAGAACCTCTCGGTCAACTGTCGGGACCAAGTCCCAAGAAGGAGAATAATAAGTCAAAGGATCCTTCTTAGAAGCAATTGAACATTGAGGATTCAATGCCACATAATTTACCTGTGGCAGGGTAGAGTCTACTTAAACACTTGGAACAAACCAAGGGGTATTCTGTAGTAAATTCGAATTAGGGTGGTGATTATCAGATGCAAGCTAATCAATAGTGACAATATTCCCTTTATGAGGAAAACACATCACTCGAAAGAGTGAAGACACCACGGACTTCATAGTATAGACATAATCATGCCCAAGTAGCATATTAAAGTCTAAAGGGATATCAACCACCATCATATCGATTAAACCAGTCTCCCCACCTAAAGTAATAGGCAATTAAGGAAGAACACCCATAGATTCACTAGGTCTTCTATCATAGGCTAAAAATTGACTCTAAGTTGTCAACAACTTTGGGGAACCCAAAGCTTTCCAAGTCAAAGGGGATATAATACTTGCAGAGGATCCTTCATCCACCATACATCGATAAATGTTTGTGGAATTAACTATGACCTTTATTTGGAAAGGTGCAGTGGAAGGAAGACGAGGCTCGACAAGACTATCCCAATCAAAGGAGACACTCTGAGAACTTGGAGGGGGAACATTTGAAGCAATGGGAATGCCCCCCTATACTAGAAGACTCTGTAATAGAAATCAAGAAGACTCTTTTGTTGGGCATTTCACCCTCCAAAAGAGAAGCGTAATCAGCCAGATATTGCACTGGCCCAACCACATTATCAACCAATGGTTGACGGGACTGATGAGAAACCATATCAGATCCAGGAGTAGAAGAACTTTCAGACTCGGACCATATCCTTTGTACCTCTGGAATACCAAGGCACAAATGACTAAGATGGTCTCCCTTGCATATCTTACAAGGGAACTTAGGTTTAAAACTTCTACATCCAGGTTTCTTATCAACATCCAATCTACCAACATGACTAGTAGTGGTTTGTAGAGAGTCCTGAACATGACTTGCAGAGGTCGGTGACTCTTTGCTAGTATGACTCACAATGACTAGACTCGTACCCCCAGCATGACTGGCAACGGCTGAAGGCTCATCTTCAACATGACTAGCAAAGGTTGATGATGAATTGCTAGTATGACTCGCAGTGACTACACTTGTGCCCCCAGCATGACTTGCAGCGGCTGAGGGCTCATCTCCAACATGACTAGCAGAGGTTGAAGATGAATGAATAGAATTATTCTTCTTCTTCGTCTTCCTATTTTTCCTCTTTTTAGATTTCTTATTACAAGAAGGAGGAGAAAGAGGAATCCTAGATTTCTCTTTGAAAGAAGATGAACAATTAACATCCATGTGATGCCCCTAAAATAAATCATTCATCTGAGAAGCTTCAAGAACATCAGGAATATTCGGAGTGGACCACAGCCAAACTGGTAGTCCAGCATTCAATCCAGTAATATTCAAGGTGGCCATCAAGGGAGTACCAACGTTTCCAAAGAAAGGAAAAGCACAAGGATCCCCTTTCAGGAGGGTACCTTGGTTGGTTTCCACAAGAATATTAGCCATATCTAACTGATTCACAGACCCTTCCCTTACAGGAATGTACAAATGACTTTTCAAGGAAGATAGATGCACAATCAAAACCTTTGCCCTTGAGGAGGCAACTCCAGAACTTTCAAATGAATGACCAAAAGTCTTTCAAGATTGGCGGAGTGGTAAGCCACTCAGAATCTGAAGTCCAAAAGTGACCAGACAAAAATACCTAAAGCCAACTATATACAAGTAGTAAAGAGCACTCAACTATAAAGTCCCTAAAGACACAACCGATCAAGAAACTTCCAAGTATTTCCACTCTAGGTGATGAGGACTAGACACCAAAATACAAGAAAGTGAAGGGACCTTCCAAAGATAGTCTGGGATAATGACGGCCCAGACCTACCAGTGAAGGTATCAGAGGTAGTTATGCTGACCTCCAGACAACAGCCTTCATCGGTGCAAGCCCCCAAGCCTTTGCAAGGGTGCCCTCTAGAAGTACCGTTGAACGTGATGCAACATCAACCTCAGGTGTAATGGGATTCCCCTCAGCAACCACCTGTGTAGATCCCTAGGATAGGAAACTAAAGATAGCAACTCGTATCAGAAGTCGAGCAGAATAGTTGTGAGGTAAGATCCAACAAGTAAGAGAGGGGGTATCTCTCGTCGTTATCTTCAAAAACCCTCGTGCTTAACTCCCAGTCACGAAGCTTTCCCGGTCTCCCTAACGCTATTGGATTTTCACTCTTTATTTAGACTTCTACATTTGACAATTTAGAGTGACCTTGTAGATTTTACTTTCCTCTTGCCTAATCCAAGGCCCTAAATAACCTAAAACTTGTTGGTGTACTTATTGACAATATAAAGAAGTTCTAGTTTATTTTAATTAGTGCTTGATTTTAAAATGTTGTTCTTTTCAAGTCAAGGGTATGGGAGTGAAACTAATGATGTGTGTATGACTCAACCAAAATCAAAGAAAAAGTAACTACATGAATGCAATCATTTTTCTTTCGATGAAAAGAGATCTCTACGTGGGTTCTACGAAACTTTTATAAAGCAAAACCTTTTTCTTTTATTTTCTTGCAACACACTTCACACACACAAAAACTAAAAAGATTACTAATGCTTTAACAATGCAAACTATCCTAATGCAAGGTGTAATGAAGATGCAAGATCCTAAATCACTCTAAAAACGAAAGAAATTGTTTATAATGATTACTAAGCCAACTTAAGTATTGAAGATAATATAAATTTTGAATGCAAAAATTCTCTCCAAACAAGAAGGACAGATCACAAAAGATCACAATTTACTTTCAAAAAATGAAAACGAAACCAAAAACTTGGCTAAAGAAAAGAAAAACAATGTTTTTTAAGACTTTTCTTTTTCAAAAAAGCAATAAAAGCAAGTTTTCAAAAGTACTCAAAATGCTACCAAAGACTCAAAGATCGAAAGCAAATCACAAGGAAACTTTGCAAGCTGTCAATTCAACATGAATGAAAACTTAACAAAATAGGTGGTTCAAGATGCACTAAATGACCCACAAGGAGCAAAAAGAGGTTTGAGACACTGCTCAAGAAATCATGAAAGGCACACTTTCAAACTTGTCAACAAAAACTTTCGAAAAGCAAGAAGAAGTGAATGGCCACAAATTTAACAAGAAGCAAAGCAAGAAAACCATAAAAATGAAGTTTGACACAAAGATTGCAAGAAATCTTATGTTCCGGAAAACCAGAACAATCAAGAGCCTCTACAAGAAGCCTTGTGTGTTCAAACACAAATGATAACACTCACTGTAAAGCAAACCGAGACCAAAAACTCTTCAAAGTAGGAGAGAACTTGAAATAATAGGCTCACTGAAAAACTAAAATCTGAAAGTAGAAACTGACCACTTAGGAAGCACACAGGCCAAGAAACAAATATTTCCAGATAAAAAGACTTGAAAAAATCATGCAAAACAAATGTATACGCGATATTATCTCTACACAACTGCGTGTACACGCATTTCAGCCAAAAGAAACCCGTGTATATGCAGCCTCAGTTCAGAGAAACAAGCATGTATACACTTCTGTAACCTGAAAAAGGTGCATATATAAAAGTTTACAAGAAAAAGAAAAAATGAGGCCTGATGAAAAGGATCAGACTTGAAGTCTGAGTTCCTACAGGAGTAGACAATACAATGACAGTAAGCAAACTAAAAGCTGAGCCCTAATTGGCATAAAATAACCCAAACTAGGAATAACAAGATTGTTGTCCCCAGCAGAGTCGCCAATTCTATTAAGGGATAAAGTCCCCTAGGGCTTTGGGTCAGAACCCTAGCAGAGTAGGAGTAATCCACAACAAGAAACAAGCAAATAACTCAAGAAAAATGCTTAAACGAGCAAACTATGCGAGGATGTACATACCCGGGGGTCCTTCATTTAGGTAGTTCTAGCCAGGGTCCAAACCCTCTACAACTCCTCACGATCTTTGAACCTGCAAAACAACCAATTCAAAGACACACAATAGCATATAGATAAAGCATTATAGTGAAATCAACTTTATAGCATATAAGTAGATGGTTAGTTATACATTGAAATAGTCATTCGTACATAAGCCATAAAAATAACATCATATGCTTGAACAAAGTTGATATGAGGAACAAGACAGTGTTTCTTTTATTGCAGATAACTATAATCAAAACAAAGAAAGAGTTCACCTAATTTTTCCTCTTTTGGCTCCAAGTGGAACCATCCTCCAGGACTGTCCAGTCCCAGTCTTCAAAAGGCTCCTTCCATAACCAACACAAGGATATCTCCCACAAGTGAAAGGATGTCAACTCTCAAGGAAACAAGGGTTTCCTGAACTTGGGGAAGTGCTTGAAGAACAGGAATCTTCAGACTTGATCAAGGGATAATCTCAGCAGAGTAATTCTCTATTTTCTCTCCCCCTTGAGGCCTTCCCATTGAAGTATTTTTATACTTCTCCCAAAGTAGTTTTTTAGTTGGGAAACATTTGGGAACAGTTGGGCCACAGGCACTAATAGGTAATGAACAAGCAAAACCTGTGATCTCTGCACATAGTTAAGGAAATTTAATTTTTTTTAAGTGTTTTAACACATATACATGGGTTGGGTATAGACTGACCCACGTGTACACGCAATATAGGGCAAAGTCGCGTACAGGGAGTAAAACACTATTTTTTAAATATTTGGACCAAGTCTGGAAGGAGCGGTTTCCCTAGGCCATAAACCAAGAATCACAAATACATAAGGTGGTATTTGGAGCTATAATAGTACTGCACGGTTTATGAATTTTTATGACATGTTAAGTGATGAATGTAATTTGTTGATGCAAAGTTTTTTATAAGAATTAAAGCATAAAGAAAATACACAGGTGCCACAACGCAGTATCCCTCCGGCTGTAGAAAAATGGTTCTGCAACCTCCCATAACCACTTCGGGTGAGATTGTGATCTTCTTGCAGGTCATTGCTGAGAGGGCCAGTGATTGAGGGTTTTGTTCATGCGTAGCAAAAGAACCGAAATCGGGTCAGACCAAGCTAAGACATAAAATGGTTCCATTGTTAGGATCTGTGTAAGGGATGTTTATGTGGCATCCATTGAAGAAAGAAATCCATGAGTGGGTAGAAGGAAAGGAACGCGAATTATCATATTAGGAGAACAAAAACCCTAAATTGTCATCTAAAAGGTGGTTACAATGATATATTTTTTAAGATCAGTATGAAATTTTCTTCGATTCATTTCCCACAGAGCTGTACAAGTGGATTTCAAGGTTGACAGAGAGAAAATTTTATTTTGAAGGAGACGAACCTAAGAATTGGACTCCAGAATTGATACAACAACTCAAGAACACTAATAACATAATTTCAAGAGCTGTTGATTTCTAGGTTGATAGCATTTTGGAGGGATTTATTATTGAGTTCACAGTATACTCAACAATGTCCTACAATGAAGTTGAAAGACAAAAATTCAAGTGACCATGAGGTAAGTATTTTGGATCTATGAAATTCTCGATTAAGATTCTTTTGTGTGAAAAGGGAATTCGTCGAATGCAGTCAGATTAGTAGATTATGTTTGGAAAAAGATTCGAAGAAGAGACTAGAACAATGCAAAGTGGAAAATTTTATAGAGTAGACACTAAGAAGAGGTCTCGTGGCGAAGATCCAAAGCTTTTCATATAGATTGACTATAGCCCTCTGCTAAGAGAATTCGAGGGTCAATGAAAACCCCCTAAGAATCCTGAAGGAACTTCATTGTATTCACCCTTTCAGCCTAAAAGCGCGTCGAAGCTCGTATCTAGAGAGAGTCAAACAAATTTTGGTTTTCCCCACCACTCTACCCCACTACCCACCATCTCCATCCCCTTACCAATCCCTCCCCACCCCCCCCACCCCCAAGAGGAATGATGGCCGATGATATTAAGTTGTTGATCTTTAAAGGAACTGGATCAGAGGATTCAGGTTAGTTCTCGTTCTTATGCAAAGAAGTATGGACCACAAAGTAGGTCCATGATGAAAATGTGAAAAGGCGTAGCTCACCACAACATTCATATATCAATAATTAAATTTTTTTATGAAATATTCGAGCAACCAGATCAGGTCTTACGCAGAAATTAAATTAGCATTTGTGAAAAATTCAAGAGACCAAACTCCAAGTTGTAGTGAATCATAAAACTAAAGGAGATCAAACAAAGGTCGACTGAGTCAGTATGGGAATTTGATCAAAGATTCAAAGTATTGTTGGATTAGGTGAGCTTTGATATAGCTCCGCAACACCATAAGGAATGGTTTACAGATGCGCTACTCCTACACATCAGATTACCTTTGACACAACAGAAAATAGAGACTCAAGCCAAAGCTTTGGAGTTGGAAATGAAGTTAGAATTTTCATTGATAGGTGATACAAATGTGGGTATGAAACAAATAGAGACTTAGCTGGTGAATTTGACTATGTAGTTACAGTACATAAAGAAGAGTAAAAACGTTCTCGAATATGTCTGGTGTACAAAATGAAAAGAAGAAGGTCACTCTAAACAGAAATGTCCTATTTTCAGAAATTAGATAGCTAGTGGAGGACCTAATCCTTTCAATTTTGGATCTAGTTTATGGTGCAAGGTATGGAGAACCAAAGGTGAACATCGCTCTGAATATTTCTATTTGTTACAAAAATATGTGAAGACTGCGAAGAATGTATTTCACAAGTTCTGTAAGTCGGTGGAGCATAATGACAATAACTTTCGAGCCTATGAGTTGATGATGGATCACGGTGCTGATAAATATAAAATGCAAGTTGAAGAACGAGGAGACAAAGGAAGTGGACAATGAGGTGGCCGAGTTGGCTATGCAGGATGAGGGCGAGGTGGCGGAGATGGTCGAGGTCGAGGTCAGATTATTTGTTATAACTGCAACTAGGCAAGTCACTTCGCAAGCACTAGGATATTTTTGAGGTCTAAAATGGACCTCCTAAGGATATTATAAAATAATAGTGGAAATAAAAAATAAGATTAGATTACATCATCAAATTTTAAAGGGAAAAGAGAAAAAACTATTTTTCCAACTTGTATTTTCAACTTATCTACCTATAGGGTTATTCAAATTTTGAGAAGAAACACTCGTTGGATGCAGAATTTGATTCCTCATCCAAGGTGTACCCATGTTTCATACTTTCAATGGACCCTGCTACATGAAAAATGAGAAATACATGAAAAAATGTGATTGCAATCTCATTTTTCATGTATTTCTCATTTTTTGTGTAGTAGGGTCCATCGAAAATATGCAACATGGGTACTCCTTGGATGAGGAATAAAATTTTTTATCCAATGGGTACTCTTACTCAAAATTTGAGTAAAACCTTAGGGAGATAAGTTGAAAATACGAGTTGAAAAAGTAGTATTATTATTTATTATTTATTTTTTTTTTACTTTTTTACTCAAAAAATGGTGAATCATCCGCCATGGTTGACATCATCATCTTGGATCTTATCGGTTCTTATAAATTTAATTTTGGTTGTATATTTTTCTGAGGCTTATTTTAGACCTCAAAAATCCCTAATGAGACTATCAGAATTTGACTACGACATGTAAGTATTGCAAAGAATTTGATCATGTAATAGAAGACTGTCTAGTACTTATAGTGAAAATCCAAGAAAAGAAGAATCCATAGTCGAACCAGAACATCTAGATGATGACCATGGAACTAAGGACAGATGAACCTCACATCGATATTGTAACTAGTGGAGCTTCGACAGGAAATGACAAAGCAGATGGGAAGAAGGTAGTTGAAGATACTTGGGTTAGAAATACTACATAGAAAGCAATGATGTTAGATATTCACAAGGAAAAATAAGTCTTTATGGAGGTGAAGTGAAGCTTTATGGATGCAGGACCTTCTACATATATCATGTATCAAAAGCAGAAGAATAAGAGTGACATAATAGCATATGTGACACAAGATATGGATCCAGGTATTTTAAAATATTTCCTACAAACTTGTTTTAAGTTATTACGAAACCATAAAGTCCCGATGAAGCAAACATGGGAACTAATGGGTAAAATAAATTTGAAATGGTCACCTATTCAGTTGAGAATGGTGAAACAACAGAAGATTGTTCCTCTAGGAAGATTATCAAGCATTACAATGGACATTGAAGGGGTGCGCACTACTACAGATTTTGAGGTAATAGAAATTGTGGATGACAGTAACCCTTATCCTTCATTACTTGGATTGGATTGGGTATTTTCTAACATGGCTATAATCAACTTTAAGAAGAGGCAAATGATATTTGAAAGAAACAATATGAGTGTGATCGTTCCCTTGGATCCATCAGAAGGAGCAAGGTATACTCAACTAGTTAAAGAGGAGTACAACACAACTAATATAGATAACATGTATCAAGTGACAACCGAAGAAGAAGAATGGATTAACCCTAATGTAGATTGAAATTTTAGTTGGGAACATGACAACTCTTGTGCTTTAGATTCAATGAAGAATTAGAAAATTGGGAAAACAGGTTACATGAAGTATCTACAAGACGATGTGCAAGAGTGACTAAGTCACTTCATTGTATAACCTCTGAGGTATGTAATTTGCCTTACTGCAACTTTTTGGATGATATAAATATTTTTCTTGAAGAATATGAAGAACATGTACCAAAATATCAAATATTATTATCCCTGGATATAACCCTAAGAGCTACTCCTGCTAGATGTTTAGGTACACATAAGAAGAACATATGAACTTGGCAAGAATTTCGAAGGTTGATATGGGTAAGGTTTGTTCAGGTAGACACATAATTGATAGATAAATATGATGGTCAAATTGATCATAGAGAGCACATCCATCTTTGCATGACAACATGGAAGGATATTCCACGAGAAGAATGGGTGCATGGGTTCATCCATAAATTGGAGACAACTCCTCAAAACTGGTATTTGGAAACAAAACTTTGACATGGTACTGCAAGCTGGACAGAGATGGTTGATGGGTTTATATTCAAATTTAGCTTTGAAGATGATTGTCCATATTTATATTCATCCTTCAGATAGTTCAAAAGAATATTTTTTAGAATGAAATTCCACTCATTGGGCAACCTCATTGGGTTGCGCAAATACAAAATGTAATAGAATGCTACAACATCGTTGTTCAAGAAGATGAATACCCTCGCAATATTGACATTGTATAATATGAAGGTCGTCGCGAAGTGAATGGACCTGAGATAGAAATGCCTAATATAACAAAGCCATTAAAGAAAAAGAAGCTAAATATAGGGTTAGAAAAGGAGTCGAAGTTTGCAACCATAGGATATTATTCGGATGAAGTCGTAATCAACAAGGTAAAAAGATCTTTTGCATGAATATCAGGGGTTATTTCCGACTAAGTTTTCAGATTTGGAGGGCATTACAAGAGATTTAGGAGCTATGAGGATTCCTCTGAAGCCTGATGCAAAGCCAGCTAAGAAAAGGCCTTATAGACTGAATAAAAAATACAAAGAAAAAGTGAAGAAACAACTTGAGAAAATTATAGTAGCTAGAATCATTGAACTTGTGGAAGAATCAGTGTGGGTAACTCCTATGGTAGTACAAGAAAAGAAAACAAAAGGTGAAATTTGGATTTGTGTTGGTTTGAGGTAGTTAAATGATGCATGTCTACATGATCCATTCCCTACCCCTTTCATTGATGAAGTATTGGACAATGTAGGAGGTCAAGAAGCATATTCATTTATAGATGTAATTTTAGGATACCATCATATTATAATTGCACCAGAGGATTGACATAATACCACCTTCACTACAGAATGGGGTTCATATCAGTATACAGTGACGCCTTTTGGGTTGAAAAATGCCCCTGCAATATTTTCAGGAGTAGTGGTTTCAACTTTCAAAGAGTATATTCACAAGTTTTTGGAAGTATACTTCAATTATTGTATAACGTTTTGATTATTTAAGAAACATGTTGCTAGCTTAAGGTTGATGCTCGACACATGCAAGCAGTATTAGATTTCTCTGAATATCAAAAAGTGTATATTTTTTGTACCCTTTTGTATATTGTTAGGACATATTGTTTGCAATAAGGGATTGATTGTGGATACTCTGAAGATTTCTATTACTGTGAATTTACCTCCACCAAAGGCCATGAGGTAGCTTCGCACCATAATAGGACATACAGGATATTACAGAAATTTTATCAAAGGATATGCATAGATCACTACACTAATGGAAAAATTGTTGAAGAAATATGTAACATTCATATGGAATGAAGAGTGTCAAAAGAGCCTGGACACATTAAAATAAAATATGGTAATTGCGCCTATTTTTGTTTTCCCATAATGGAATAAGGAATTTCATGTTCATGTGGATGTTTCATGCATAGATTTAGGAGTGGTTTTGGCACAAGTTCTAGCTATGGTATATGCATTACAGAACCTCAGACCTTAGTTGTTGGGGATCACATTTCAAGATGTTCATAGATCACTCCAGACTAAAATATTTGGTAGACAAGCCTATTTTAGGAGGAAAATTTTGCAGGTGGCTATTACTATTTCAGGAGTATGAATTTGAAGTTTTTGTTAAGCCATGAAGACTAAATGTTGGACCTGATCATTCGTCAAGGCTAGAAACAAGAAAAGAACCAACAAATATAGAGGATAATCATCCTGATGCACATCTATTTTCGACTAGAGTAGTAGATGATCACTTCGTTGACCTTATTCAGTTCTTAACCACATGGATGGCTCCTTCAGAATACAATACGCAACAGAAGAAACAGTTGGTGGTTAAGGCAGTATATTTTTCACTGATAGGAGGGAATTTTTATAAATTGGGACCAAATGAATTATTGCGTAGGTATGTTCCTAAGAACAAAAGGCAAATAATTTTGACATAAGCTCATAGTGGCACAACTGGTGGACATTATGAAGGAAAACCCAATGTGCAGAAAATTTGAAAGATGCAAAGGAATAATGTCAAGCTTGTGATATCTGCCAAAGAATAGGAAAACCTTCAAGAAGAGATGAAATACCACTAGTACCACAAGTAACATTGTAGGCTTTTGACATATGGGCTATTGATTTTGTGGGATTGATCAATCCATTAGGGAAAAAGACTGGTGTGAGGTATATAATAACTGTAACTAATTATTGGACGAGGTGGGCCAAGGTATAGCCATTGAAGGATTGCAACAGAAATACCACCGCATAGTTCATATTTTAATATATTTTGTCCATATTTGGGTGTCCCAAGTTATTGATGAGTGATCGAGGCTCACATTTCATGCATAAGACTATTGAGGTGCTAACTAAAGAGTTTCAAGTATACCATCAGAAAAGTACTCCATATAATCCTCAAGAGAATGGTACAATGGAAGAATTCAATAAGATTCTAGAGAATGCACTCACAAAAGTGTGAAATGTGAACATAAATGACTGGGATCTAAGGATTCCAACGATATTATGGGCATATAGGACCAGATGTAAGAAACTGATAGGAAAAACACATTTTAGGTTGGTATATGGACAAGAAGAAATTATGCTTATGGAATACATTGTGCCAAGTTTGAGAATTGTAACCTTCAAAGACATGGAAAACTCAGTCCGATATAATGGAAGAAAGGATGGCATAATTACTTTCTCTGGAAGAAGAAAGGTTTATAGTAGGTTTTAATCAGCAAGTGTGAAAAGCAAGGGAAAAAGCTTGGCATGACAGACACATCAAGAAGAAGATATTTCAGGAAGGAGATCTTGCACTTTTATATGATAGGAAATTCACGAAGTTCCCATGAAACTTTAAAATAGAGTGGTTAGAACTATATATAATCAAGCACATCTCTGATGGTGGTGCAGTTCAACTCACAAAGTTAAATGGTTAGCTGATTCCAGGAGGAGTGAATGGTAGCAAATTGAAGGTATACAAAGATGTCTCTACCCCTGGAGCTTTGCATTAAAGGACGAAAGGAGAAGAGTCTTAGTGCCACCTGTAGTTGAAAGTGGGCACTGGACTATAAACTACTCTGTAGAATGGAACTTCACTAAAGGAAGATTATTGTGCGATATTTAGGAGTATGAAAGAACAACAACAAAGGAAGGATTGTTGCACCATAAGGGAAGGTTTGTTGAAGTTCACTGAAAATATAATCATTGGAAGGAAAAATTTGTCATTAAGAGGCATGGTAGAAATGCATTTATGAAGCACAGTTGGTCAGATATAGCACTATATATGCATTGAATAAGAAATATCTAGGCTAATCATGGGTTTTGAAATTCAAATTCACTATAAAAGGATGTCTCACTCCACATTTTACACTTTTCTATCTGGAGAATTTAGTTTGAGAATTTGTGACTAAGTGTAAGACAAGTATGTCTGAGAAGTTTCGAAGAGACTTCTAGAGAGTTTGCAGAGAAAGGAATAACAGACATCATGGAATCCCAGATTGGTAGACCTACAGCATCAAGTGTATCTATGTCCCCAAGGCACGTGAGGTCACCGTGAAAAAATGTAGCCATGAAAGAAAAGCCACAAAGAAGACAAGAAAAGAGACCAGTTGAAGCCTCTCGAGTAGAGCTAATGACATCCCCGAGAAAAAAGGTAGAGAAAGAGTAGCAGATAAAGAACAAGCAGGATAAGAAACAAGTGCAACAGAAATAACGAGAACAAATTCATGACAGTGAGGAAGAAGTAAAGATGCAACAAATGGATATGGAGGGCGCATAAATTCCCTCTGTGCTGCCACCATATTTTCCACCAAGGAAACTAGGTGCCAAGCTGATTAAATATCCCAAAGATGTGAAATTCGACACTTTCACACCACTGGTACTAGATAAAGTGTCGTTTGAAGGAGAATTACTAGGAAAATTTCTGAAATTGAATATGGAGGATTAGGACTTCAATGACCAAAGTAAGTTTTCCTATTTCGAGCCAAGCAAGTACCTACAATTTGTATACTATCTAGAGAGAGGAGTTACAAGGTTGTAGCCAAACCAATGGGCTTAAGGATTGGAGATATCAGGCTTTCTGAACATGTTAAACGTGCCACACTTTGATATAATCACAACTAACACAGCCATGTTCAACAATTACTAGTATTAGTGCATGAAGGATGTCTCTAGCTGGGGAAGAGGATCCTGATTGTTGAAATTTTGATAAGAAGTATTACTGGATTTCCCTACGAAGGAAAGGACCCCACCAAATAGTTCATCGAAAAAAACCAAGACAAGGAAGTAGCAAAAACCATGAAGGACAAGTTCTGGATAATAAAAAAGTCATGAGGTTATGATATTAACTCCATCAATGTCCAACGGGTGCACTTCACTACACACATCTTAGCCAAAAATATAATGAGGAAGTGTAGAGAAAAAAAATTCCTCGTGACTGTGGTTTTCTTAGCCACGCAATGCAACATTGGGGTTCTCTTCAACTGGGCTAGATATTTATGCAAGGAATTCTTAGAGGACTCCCAAGAAGCATACCAAGAGGGTAAGACATTTCACTATGCATTGTTGATCTTGATCATCGTGTTGTTAGCATGGAAGGAGCTAGAGGATTCACACTTTCCTCCCATATAACCAGATGTATATGAAGTCACGTGGTATGCCTCACTTCGGTATACCAAGGAGTTATACAACGCACAAGAGAACAAGATCTTGTTTTCACTGTTGCACATGGACTTGCACATGGTGGTGAACCAACATCCCAGACTATCACCAAGTTTGTATGATCAGTATCACAATATAACATAGTTTAAGGAAGACCTTCACAAGATATATGTAAAGGCTCGGAAGCATCCAATGGAGACATGGCTTCATCTACAATATTTGGTCACTGAAGGTGACCTTCTCAGGATAATACAACACTCATTAGTAAAATGAATGACCCCACCAATAAAAGACATTGAAGTAGAGAAGGACACCTCACACGATGCGGGCCCAAGTGGAAAGGACAAAGGAAAATATGTAGAAGAGACAGAGCCAGAGCATGAACATGGTACTTAGGACCCTCTCAGTGACATAGAGGCAATAAAGGAATCGTTGTTCATCATCAATAAGCGGATACCTATAGTGACTACGATGAGCATAAGAAAGAAGAAGAAGGCTGACAAACTTAAGGACACAATACCACTTATCCTTATTGATGGGGACATTGACGAAATTGGAGACAAAGTCGAGGAAGTAATAGAAAAAACATGGACCAGGATTGATAATCGCTATAGTGCACTCTTGAAATATGTTCAGCAAGGTATTGAAGAGTTAAAGGAACTTCCACAGACAACCAGACAACTGGAATATATGGGTCAATCATTGTACCTAGAGAGATGGATAGAAACAACATTTGGATTAAGGATTATGTAGATACCAGCTGGAATTACAGTTTTCGTCAACTAAAGACAAAGAGCGATAAAAAGGGTGGGACCATGTCAATATGAACATTTCCGCACTTCCAACTCATATATTGCATGATTTCCACCAAGGTATAACAACTAAACTGTAGGAGCAAGAAAATCACACTTCACATTTAAATATTCATGTGGAGAAGGAAAGAGCTTCGCTGAAGAAGGAGCTCGATCAACTGATTAAGGAAAGGGATGGAGCACACCACCAACAATAGTAGCTAGAGGAAGTCATTGCAAAAACATGTAGTGAAGTTCCAGACGTAAAGGTCCATGAAGAAGAGTCACCAGCAAAGAAGGTTCTGAAGCTCAGCCTCGGAATAATGGATTCAAAGAACACGTTTGCAGAAATGAATTTCAAGTATGAAGTGAATATTACTGAGCTACAAATGAGGCTGCAACCATAGTTAGACCCCTGCCACCATATATTAAAAAATACATCTTTGTTATAATGTATTTTATCACACCACAATGAACTGAGAAGGAGGTCAGGATTTAACTCCCTGTCCTCTCACATTTTGTTATAAAAATTTAGCTAATTCATCACAAGATCACAAGTTGAATTTTATGTAGCGGAAGGAGGTTTACATAGTGAGAGACTAGTAGGACAAGGAAACTTTAGAGAGATATTTTGGGCAAACCAGGAAGCCTTTTTCAAATCTGAAAGTTGTTATAGGATCGAAAGACAGAGAAGAATATAGTAGGGTCGGTTTGGATTGTAGTTGAAGCTTTTTTGTAAGGACTTTTGATAATTTTTTCTAAATTTTTAATAAAGATACCTCCCCATTAAAGACTGGACCCGGAGAGGTAGGCTTGAAGATAACCGAACTTCATTATCAATGAGCCGGTGTCATTTTCTCTAGTATGCTTCATTATTGATGTTTATTTTCTTGAAATTTTCCTTTCAAGTTTCCTATGACAGTTAAATTGAGCTCTTTTTAATGGTGGTTTTTAATTACATGCATACACTTTTAAAAATTTAATAAAATAGTATCAATTTTGATCGGGATTCATATCAGTATTGGCATGGGCTTGTCTAGGAAGTTGTGAGACAGATAGAGATAGTGCAGAGATTTCTTGGGCTTGAGCAAAGCATTGTAATCTTCTCATATTTTCTTACTAATGCAATATACAGGGGATTTTAGTTGTGGCTTTTCCCAAGAAATCATTGTGTAATGTCTTGATTGAAGTTTTTCTCTTTTATTTTTCATGATTTCGCGATCATTTAATTGTTTCTGCTGATGAGTAGAGTAGATTCAAGTCTATTGTTTTAGTAAATTACAATTAGCAGTTTGAATCTACAGGGAGTTTCTGCAAAATAATACATTAAAAATATATATGTTTTTATGTTGAAACACTACATCATTTACTTTGTAATAACATGTATTAAAATATTAAAAATAAAAATAAAATAAACTATCTTTATTCAATTGCAATTAAATTGAGAGAAATATAATAAATAACCAAACTTATTATTTTTTTTCCAAAGGAAAAAGCAGTAACTTTTATTAAAAAAAATAATGAAAGTTACAATTTTAGCATATGCCATTAAGGCACGAGTGCATTCGCACCCCCGCAACGTTAGGAGACTAACGTGCAATAGAAAAGAAAAGACAGGAAATGAGAAGAGAGGAAGGAGAGAGAAAAGGAGAAACAGAACAAAAATTTTAGCTGCAAATGAGATTCATGCTTCACGTTTTTCTCCCCTTTTTCTTTTCGACCTTACGCCATTCTCCTTGAGAGGGTTCGGTCGAAACTATGACTATCTGAGATTTTGTATTCTGTGGGATGGTTTCTTTATCTGAGTCTGAAGTATCAGAGTGGTGATGTCGTTTGGTGCCTCCCATGCTTGGATCCACCATTGTCATCTCTGTCTTGTCATGTTGACTAGTTCCCTTCTGATTCTACATTTCTTGTGATATCTCAGTTTTCTCTGCAGGGGTCACTTCCTCCTCTGCTTCTGACTCTTCTAACCAAACTTATTATTATTAAACTCAATATTTCAATTACCTTTCTCTAGTGTGTAAAAAATAATGATTTTCACAATTATGATTATGTTACCTTTGGTGAAGATACTTGCTACAAATTTTCATATCTATATCTCAATATGGGTAGAGAACAAGGGATTACGAGCTAAAAGACAGGAAAATTTCCAAAGAAATGCCACATTACTAACCACATTTTCACCAAGGAAAATTTTAAGGGTTAAATTTTTCCATGGGTTAAATTTTCACGTCTTTTTCCCCAAAAAAATGATTTTTCAAATTGCATTTTTTGCTAAATTGTTTTTTCCAAATTCTATACAATATAAGTATTTTACTCTAAAATTTCCAAAATCTTGTATGAAACTATATAGAATGATTAACAATTTGATTTTTTTTAACAAAAATATGACCAAATATAGTATAGTTTGTATTTTAAGGATTAATAAGACTTTCCAAGGTTTTTACAATTTAATGTAGGTATGGATCCTTGAAATTTACCATGAGATTCTTCACCTCAATTTCTAGCATCCAAAAACATAAGACTAATAGGTGCGGAGTTTTTTTCTATTTTGTATAGTTTAGCGAGGCATTTGACATGTACTCATGAAAGGATAAAGCTTCTTGTTTTTCAATAGTTGGAAATTTCACGACCTATGACACTTTACGAGTCCATCATTGTTGGAGTACATCTAAGCAATATAAAAGGATTGGAAAGCAATATAGAAGTTCAAGAATGTTGTTTTTCTCTCTCAAACTTTCTAGGATCTACATTGAATGAACTAGAGAATTTGATTACAAACACATTAGGAAATACATATCGTTTCTTTCCTTTCGGAATGTATATTTCTATCCTTATTTTTATAGATGGCATTATTTAGATGTCACACTTGATGAAATCCCTCCATAATCAAATAAACATCCTAGGAAATTCCTATGACTCCCATGGCCTTAAAGGGAACTTGGAAAAAACAAAAGGTACGCCTCTCAACACGTTAAAGATAGAGGAAAATTTAATGTTATTCTCATTTAGAGTGATAGATGGGTGGAGAAGGTCTCATCTCACAAATATGTAGGAGTACTTTGTTTGCAGCATGCTCAATAGAGTCTTGTTTATTTTAAGGTTATACAATGATTACTCACCTTGAGAAGTAATGTTTTCAGCATCATTTTCAAGACATTTGGGAAAAGGTATGTTTCTTTCACTCGTTGGTCACAATTACCTTTGTCTATTAATGATATTTGGAATCTTATTGTTCAAGTTGCAAATTGGCATTAGATAAAGAGAGTCCTTGTTTGAATGCTCCCCAAACACATCCACAAAGATGTTAGTTTCTTAGACCATTATTATTATAGATTTCCTCATGGGCCTACTAATTTCTTTAGTCATCTTCGTTCTTGTGATGATAATTTCTAGTTTTAAGTTAATAGGCACCATTTAGATGGTCATCTCAAGTACCATACCTTGCAATTAGACCTTTTTTGCATTTACATAAAATACGATCCACTTAATTTAGATCCTCCTTTTTGTTCCATCTAGTAAATGTCGATATTCACAAGCTACATCCACCCAACTTCTTGATGAATGCATTAGAGCTCTCCGAAATTGAGGTAAATAGGGATATTCGAGAAGATATTTTTAAATTTTATCTTTTGTGCACATGGGTTATACCTATAGTGCCACTCTCATTGAATCTTTATTAATGTTACAATATATATCTTATTTATAGTGATTCACTCATTAGATATCTTGAATACACAAAACTCTAGTTCTCTTGTAATTAGATAGTTCCACTTACATAAATCAAAGTTTGCTCCCATTAGCTCCACAATTAGAGATATCACCATACTCCTTAAGTAGATGCACATGTAATCCCTAGTCCATAAAGAAGGACATAAAGGACCACTTTAAAGGTTGTTCTTCTTCCTTTTTCAAGGGTTCTCCTAACTCACTCCAAGGATTTGTGGCATATAAGAATGAAAGATGTCCAACTCTCTTCTTTTGGGATATATTTAACCTACATCATCGTCTTGTTATAGACAAATATTCTATAGTGACCTGTCACTAAATATTACTTCAACGTGCTTTGAATAAAGCCTAAGCAAAAAAAGACCCCATAATAATATTAGTGACATACTTAGGCAATGCAATTTCCTCAACCTTATAGCCATAGCAAAATACATTTTAACTTCAATTGATAAGAAGAATGTCCCAAAACAATATGACCAAATTCCTATATCCCTTAGCCTCACCACTCTAACAAAGTTCTTTATAAATGTCTAGAAATAATATAACATAATTACTTTAGCAAAAAAAAAATTAATAAAATTCTACTTGGTTTTTTCAAATTCGTTATCTTGTACTATCATTCTTTATTCTAACCTTTACTCTTATATTTTACTTTGTTATGAAACGTTACAAATTCTGATTTCTTGGCTTTAACCCATCTTTTAGCATTCCATAAATCATTTTTAAGTTTATCATATTTAACAAAACACTTGTTTTACCATTCCATAAACCTTTTTTATTTTTATTATAACAATATTTTGATAAAATATTTTAAAATGTTAGAATATAATGATGAAATATTTTTTTTCCAAATTCAAATTAGCTCAAAATTTTGTATAATTAATCTACAAAGTTCAAGTGTAACAAAGGCTTTTTTAGAATGTTAAATTTGTTCTTGTATTCAAAAATGTATTTTAAACAGCAAAAAATTACAATCTTATTCAAAATTATGTTGTCAAATTCTTAAAAAAAAACCATTTCATTTATTCATTAAATCAAATTATCTTATTCAAAGTTATATTGCCAAATTCTTAAAAAAAAATCATTTTATTTATTAATTAAATCAAATATATGTTAATATTAAACATGGAACATAAATATAATCTACCACATTTGTTACATTATACAACCGTTCAATGACCAAAACTTTGCGAATCACATCCATTCACGATTTACTTTTGGAAGTCAATTGATTTCAAAATGCTTGGTTACAAAAACACTAAAAAAAATAATTAAAGTTGTGTGCTCTGTTTTTCTAACCCGCTTTGAATGAGATTGTTTTTTTGTCGGGAAAGTTTTGGAAATTCTGATCTTATTTTGAGAAAATTTGGTAAAGTTATTTGTAAATCTAAACTACAGTTGTTAAATTAAAAAAATTTAGGTGTCCTAAACATTTTTGATGGTGCTGAATGTATTTCTACCATTAAAAATATAATTCAAACACTACCTCTACAAAAAAATTTGAATTTTTTTTGCCCAGATTCCAGTCACTTTTAACAGCCTAGACAATCCCTCGGCTCCGATAGACGAGTCCCTTTGAAAAGACTTTGGAATTACAAGTTGATATCACCCCTCAAATTTGTTGCTTTTAACCACATTAACATTGATACATTTTAATGTTGTTTGATGATGGGTTAGTTGTATTAGACAGTCTGATTACCTCCTGATGGACAATTTGTTTGTCAAATTCCAATTTCTATAAGTGTATGGCTCTTCTAACTTTATCTCGGAAATTTCTCCACATTTAAGTTTCCTCATACTTAACATATGCAACAGTAAAGTCAAGTCAATACCAACAACTCACATGATTTGATGGATGGGATGCCAATTATTGGGCTGGTCAATTCACGGCAATACACCATCATCCTTCTTTAAAGTTAAGTCAATACTCACAAGTCACGGGACGGCCAAATTTGACTAATGAGATTTTCGTAGAAATTTTGTTCCCACTTATTCCCCTAGTTGATACACTTAACATTCCTGTGCTTTTCATTAAAGTCAAGTCAATACCTTGCTTTTCATTAAATTCAGTCAATACCGACAACTTGGTACCACACCACTACTTTTCAAACACCTTTTCAGCAATTTCACCGCGCCTTCCTTTCATCTCTCTACCTCACCAACTCAATGTCCAAAGATCGTTGGGCATCTCCAACGAGGCTTATACATGTCACTTCTACTGGCACCGTCGTATCTATATATAGGGGTGTAGGTATACAAGAACATACAACTCAGAGGCTCTAATGATCGTTTAATCGGAGAAGGGAGAAATGAGTCTTCTTCTGTTATTTTTGCTTCTGTGCATGGATGTCTCTCTACCTGCAGCAACGTCTATCAATGGCTCAACATTGAAACCATATTCCCATCCCCGTTCTCATTCTGAACGCATGGTCGAAGAAAGTGAATTATCATCCATGAACGCTCATGATAAAAGAGACTTGGATGCTCTCTTGTCATTTAGAAATTCTATCACATCAGATCCATCTGGCTTCCTCTCCAACTGGACAGTAGAGAACTCTGAGAACATATGCTCCTCATGGTATGGTGTTCGTTGCAGAAAAAACACCAAAAGAGTGGTCGACATTGACCTTTCTTTGTCGACATGGCAAGGTACCCAATTGTTGGTAGGTACCATTTCTCCATCCCTCGGCAACTTGTCTTTATTGAGCAGTTTCAATATTTATGGTGAGGGTTTAGTTGGAACAATTCCACACTAGTTTGGGCACCTTAAATCATTGCAAATACTTGACCTAAGCAACAATTATATCATGGATGCTATTCCAGTCGAATTGGGCTTGCTGCAGAAGCTACGCACATTGGATCTTTCAGCAAATAGTTTGACAGGGAGAATTCCACCACAATGTGGTTAGCTTAAAGCCTTGTGCACATTGGATCTTTCAGCAAATAGTTTGACAGGGAGAATTCCACCATAGTGTGGTCAGCTTAAAGCCTTGCGAGTACTTGACCTCAACTCCAATGACATCTCGAGTTATATTTCAGTAGAATTGGGCTTGCTACAGAAGCTACACACCTTGGATCTTTCTGCAAATAGCTTGAGTGGAAAAATTCCAGCCCAGTTTGGCCAGCTTAAAGCGTTACAAGTACTTGACCTCAACTCCAATAGAATTGGGCCTGCTGCGCAATCTAGAGCACCTAGGTCTAGATGGAAATGAATTCAACGGCAATATACCAGGTCAGTTGGGTAATTTGACCCATCTTACACACCTATCCCTATCTTGTCCTCTTAATATATCGGCTTGTATTCCTTTTGAAATATTTCGGCTTCCCCTCGCCTATATGTGGCTTTCAAATTCTAACCCCGGAACCCACCTACCTAAAACCATTGCCAATTTGACCATATTGACCGACTTAACCCTGGAGGGAATTGGAGTGAGGGCTGAAGACATTGCCAATTTAACTGAGTTGACCAGCCTACATCTCGTCAAAAACATACTCACTCGAAGCATATTTAAAGTCGTTCTCAATTTGCGTCAATTGACTTCGTTAGAAATTAGTAATGATATGTTAACAAGGCACATCCCCCTAGACTTTGGTCATTTGAGTCAATTGATTTCCCTATCTTTGAATAATCATAAACTTACCGGTGACATTCCTGTAACCCTTATTAATTTAAAGAAACTTGAATACCTTCATCTTTCAGAAAATAATTTGAATGGACCAATTCCAAATGTTTTTGGCAACTGTACTTCTATGAGAATTTTGTCAACTCACTCCAATAACCTTCCTGGGATACTACCCACATATTTGGCCCATTGTACCCAACTTCAGTTGTTGTATTTAAGGAAAAATGAATTGACAAACAAACTTCCTCAATACTTCACATTTTTTCATGACTAAGGTGTTTTGAGTCTTAGTTATAATAATTTGCATGGCTCTATTCCTCAAGACATTACAAATCTACCAAGGTTGCATCTGTTGGACTTATCCAACAATAAGCTCACTGGAACAATACCCGTTCACCTCGAGAGACTCTCTGGATTTGCAAATGTATCAAATGATGATGAATTGTATGAGGAAATGAAAATTTATATCCAAAAAATTGGGAATAGTCTTTCATATGTACTTCATGTAAACACTATATTTGATTTGTCCTACAATAATCTTACAGGAGAAATCCCTCCCAGCATAGGAACTATGAACCAGTTGCGGTTGTTGAATTTATCTGGGAATCAATTGGAAGGGAAAATACCTACATCTCTTAGTGAGATATATGCATTGGAGTAGTTGGACTTGTCAAAAGCTAATTTAAGTGGGAAGATTCCCGAAGAATTCTCAAACTTAAGTATGTTAGTTGTAGTTGATGTTTCATCAAATAACCTATATGGGCCTATCCCTAGAGGAACACAATTTTCTACTTTCAATGTAAGTTCATTTCAAAAAAATAAATGTCTATGGGGTTGTCCTTTAGATACATGTAATGAAAATGAAAAACCCATTAGAAATGGTGATAGTGCTACCAAGAGTAGTACTCTTAGAGTGGGATGGCTATATCATGTGCATAAAAAAAGGACATTGATAGCATTTGGGATGGGAATGGGAATTGGATTTGGGGGAATAATGGGTTTACTCATGTTATGGGAGAGAACTAGACAATGGGTGATTCCTCCAAATGTACCACAACCCTATTTTGGGGTATATTGATTTCCTCAATGATTTCATATATAATTAAACATTGGGTTATTCCTCAATCATGCAATGACTATATTTCTAATTATATTGATTTTTTTTATAGTTAAATATACTAAATCCTAAATTTTAATTTATATGTATATATAAAATTGAAAAATTATTTAATTATCTAAATAAAATTGATATAATAAAAAATAGTAAATCAAAAATTTATATAATCTTCTAAATAATATTATAATAAAAGGTTTTTGCTAAAGCAAGAGTCATACCTTCGTTATCATTAAATTGGAAAAATATTTACATAGAATACAACCATCCACATGGATCCATGGACCAAGACAAAACTACTTTCTAAAAACCAAGGGCCTCGAGTTAAGGGTGAAAACTCCGATCCCTACCCATAAAACAGCACAACCCTCAAAAGAAAACAGTACCAAGGCCAAATATTTGACCCACCAAAATCCAAATGGGGGACTAACACTCGTACCAATGAAATACCTAACATCCTCGAAGCGGAAATCGGCTTTGAAGCCTTTAATCTCCACCATCAGAACTCCTTGCCTGATCCAATGGCAGAGGAGGACATCACATTGCCAAGACTCCCACCAATTAACAGTATGGACCCACTGACATGCACGCAGGTTCCTGACCGTAGATCCTCCCAACTTGATCCAACGGTTGAGGAAGATATCGCAATGCTTAAAAGTCCGCCGCTTAACTTTATGGACCCACTGACATGCATGATGAATCTTAGCCGTAGATCCACCGTGCTTGATCCAACGGCCAAGGATCATATCACATGGGTCAAAAGCACCGTTAATTAGTGTGCGATCAGGGCGGTAATCATACCCACCCCTCGGCCACGTGTAGCATGTTGAGTGGGATTGCTCCCAAATCTTAAAAACCGCTTCCAACCCGAGAGGCTCCCGATACACCGAAAACCACTCTGCGGGTGGAATTGCGTCCCTGTGTAGAGAATCAGGAATATTCCGGCCACCACGAGAGCCCGGATTCCAGCTTCTCATGCCATCTCCTTTGCACCCATTTGTGAGCCCATGTAAAGTAAAACCCCATCCCTCTGACCAACTACCCAGGCAACAGAATCTGCCGAGCAACCCAAGAAGGAACAAAAAGAGGAAAAAATTGCAACTCATAACGAAACCAAATTAACTGGACAGAGCCTCCATGGATTTGTTACAATACACCATCATATCTTCATCTGCTTGGCAGTCGCACTGTTCCTTGAGTCCGTTCTGAGGCAACCCTTGCCAACCCATCGCAACCCTGTTAATGGTACATTTCACTCCTTGATTAGCCAGTAAATCCGCCAGTTTGTTGGCCTTCCTTCGCACATGGTTAAAACTTATCGTGCGTAGGCCCCTAAGGTGGAGCTGGATCCGTTGAAAGACCTGGATCAACCTCCAGTGTTTTGAAACCTTCTCTGGCTCCGAGCCCCAACTAATTCTTTTGACTGAGTTAATGATTAACTCAGAGTCAGCTTCGATAATCACATTTTGTTGATTATCCTGCACCAGGAGTTCTAAGCACTGCTCCATAGCCATAGATTCTACCATGTTATTAGTGGCTCTGCCTAAATGGCCATGGAAGATGGAAAGGATATTTCCAGTTTCATCCCTTAACACCCCTCCAAAGCCAGCAGTGCCTGGGTTGCCTTTTGAGGCCCCATCAATGTTATATTTCAGAAAGCCCTAAGGGGGAGGATGCCAGTAGTCCTGCTCAGTGTCCATTATCCTAACCTTTTTGTTCAGGCCCTGCGGAATAAGCCCCTGCATGCCCAATTGTCTTAGAATCCTCATATCAGCATCTGAAGGTGGATTCTTAGGGGGATTTCACACAATGGTACTAACCGTCTCCTTAAGTTGTGTCAAGGTCTGCTCAAAAAGACATTGGAAGGGTCTCTTTTCATTTTTGAAGATTCTCTTGTTCCTTTCTTTCTAAACATTCCAAATAATGAAGCTGGGCATAAGAGCCCAAGCTAAGCCAAGAATTTCATAATCTGAAAAATTTCGCCTCCAGTTGGTTAGGGTGTTTATGATACTCCCTCTATCCCTATCAGTCTTTTCGGAGATGGTGGCAAAAGAATCCCACAATTTAGAGGTGAAGATACAATTATTGAGGAGGTGTTCCATAGTTTCGTCTTGGGCCTCACAGAGTTGGCATCTGGAAGGCCCCAAAACACCCCTTTTCCGAATGTTATCCCAAGTCAGAATTTTCTTATGATAACCAGTCACATGAAGAGTTTAATCTTCATCCAGCCTTGATGCCTCCATAGATTCTGCCAAATTCTATCCGGAGCAAGAGAATCCATCTCAAGGAGTATGTGTTTTGCCTCCTTAAGGTTAAAGGTGCCCTCATTGTTGTTGCCCCATCTTAACTGGTCATGCCCCCCTGTCACTAGAATCTTCCTTTGTTCCAACATCTGCATAAGAGCCTCTACTTTAGCTTTCAAGGGGTTGTCTTCCCTGTAAACAATGTTCCTCCAGTTTCTCCATTTGCCTGCATTATTGGTTTGGTCCCAAAAATCTTTGACCTTTGATAACCCTATGATGTCTATCTCTATCTTGAGGTCCACAAATTCCTCTTTTAACAGTGTCGGTTCTTGTTGCCATTTATCTTCCCAAAATAGTGCCAGATCTCCCTCTCTGATTTCCCAGAAGCTATTCTTTTGTACTAAGCCTCTATTCTCCCAGGCCTTATTCCAGATGAATGAGCCCTTTATACTTCCAGACATCCTTATATGATTGTTAATTTTCCAAGTGATGGCATATTTTTCTTTCCAGATACTAGCCCACTGAGCCTTTGGTTCTTTAACCCATCGCCACCATAATTTAGCCCCTAAAGTCCTGCTTAGAACCTCTCGATCATCCAAACCAAGACCTCCATGATTTTTGGGTTTTCAAATCTTTTCCCAAGCTACCAAGGCCCATTTCCTTTTTTTCTCCCCCTTACCCCAGAGGAAGTCTCTTTGAATGGTTTTGAATTGTTGTAAGACTCCTTTTGGTGTCGGGAGTGCTGATAGCATGAAAACTGGGATAGATTGAAGAACAACCTTTGTAAGCACCAACCTGCCAACCAAATTTAAAGATATGATGGTCCAATTCCTGATTTTATCCTGCATCTTATTAATCACTAGCTCCCAAATGCTCTTATGTAGAGGTTTAGCAGTTAAAGGAACTCCCAAATATTTTGAAGGTAGAGAATCCCTTTGAAAGCCCAGAATTCTGGAGATATTCCTTTGAATAGCAATATTGGTATTAAAGAAAAAAATCTTAGATTTGGAAAGATTAGCCTTCATACCTATGGCCATGGCAAAGTAACTTAGAATTTGTTTCTATGCAAGAGCTTCTTTGACTGTAGGGACTCCCTACAGCATGGTATCATCCACAAATTGTTGATGAGTCAAGGTTTGTCCATTCTCAGAAAGTTGGAGACCCTTGATTTTGCCTTCTTCTTTTGCCTGCTTAATAGATCGACCAAGTCCTTCCATCATGAGTATAAAGAGAAAGGGAGAGAGTGGATCTCCCTGCCTGAGGCCTCTTGAGGGAATAAAAATCTCGGAGGGAGAACCATTTACCAAAATTGAAAAGCTGGAAGAAGTTACCAGAGCCATGACCCATCTAACCCAATTATGATCAAACCCAAAAGCAATAAGAACCCTCCTAATATAGGTCTAGTTCAACTTATCATAAGCTTTGGCTAGGTCTAGTTGCATGATCATTCCAGCCTTCCTGTTGCTAGTCAGTGAGTGCACCACCTCCTGTGCTTGAATGATGTTGTTGAGAATTTGTCTGCCTTCCACATAACTAGATTGTTCTCCAGACACAAGAGTGGGAAGAAGAAGTTTGAGTCTATTGGCCACAACCTTGGATATAATCTTGTAAACCACACTGCACAATGCTATGGGTCTAAGCTTATTTGGAGTTAGAGCATTGTCCTATTTAGGGATCAGAGAGTTGAAGGAGGTGTTGAGTGCCTTCAGAATAGTTCTATTCCTCCTGGAATCCTCTACTACATTTAGAATGTCCTGTTTAACAATATTCCAGCAAGCTTTAAAGAAATCTACATTAAAATGATCAGGGCCTGGTGCTTTACCATTCTGCATTTCCTTGAGGACCTCACTGATTTCCTCTTCAGTTACTGGCCTATTGAGGTTGAAATTATCCTCTCTGGACACTAGTCTTGGTATATGTCTTATTAGATCCTTGATGAAAGGCTCTCTGTTTGAAATGGTTTCCTTTACAATCCCACGAAAGTGCTGAACTAACACAACTTCTATTTCTTCATGGGTGCTAAGCAGTTGCCCTCCCTCATCCTTGATCAAAGAGATTCTATTATGAGCTCTGTTTGCCAAGGTAGATCTGTGGAAAAATCTGGTATTTCGTTTTCCTTCTTTTATCCATTTCACATAAGATTTTTGTCTCTAAAACATATCTTCTTTTTTACATAAGTTCTCCCAATCTTGCTGGAATTTGGTGGCTTTATCATTGCTGACTTTATCAAAGCCATCCTTGATAAGGGTTTGGTTGAGTTCCTGCAATTTGTTTTCGACAGCTTTTTTTCCTTCAAAAATATTGCCAAATTCATTCTTGCTCCAATATTTTAGCCTGAGCTTGATATGTTTTAGTCTTTTGTGAAGAAGAAACATACCTGTACCCTGAATATGCAAATCTTCAGACCACCAACTTGAAATTTTGCTGGTGAAATCTGGATGGGTGAGCCAGATATTCTCAAATCTAAAAGGTCTATTCCTAGGAGTACCAATGCCCTTGACCTCCAATTGAACCGGCCAGTGATCAGATCCTCCAAAGGGGAGAATCCTTGCTTCCATTCCCTTATCATTGAGTATAAGGTCCTCTGAGATGATGAATCTGTCTAACTTTGAGGCAACTAGAGACTCTCCTCCTCTTCTATTGTTCCAAGTAAAGAGACCATTACTCAAATCAATGTCAACTAGCTTCATAGTATCCATAAAAGTTTGAAAAGCTAAGGAATATTTATTTAGAGTTCTGGTGCCCCCTTTTTTCTCCAATAGTGATTTGATCATGTTGATGTCCCCACCCATAATCCATGGTATCTCTACATATCTTTCTCTGAGATCCATAAGAGAATCTAGAAACTTGAGTTTGTCATCCATTTTCTGAGGGCCATAAACATTCGTGACCAAATAGGTCTCCCTTTCACCCACAGGTTGAATAACCACTGATAAATAATTTCTAGAAGCCTCAACATCTATTATACCAATCTTTAGGGGGTTCCAAAGAGTAAGAATGCCTCCGGCTGTATTTTCTACCTTGACTTCTAGAAACTCAAATCGATTGAGCCATTTGCTATAAATTTCTTTTATTTTCTGAATGGAACATTTAGTTTCCTCGATAAAAATCATATCCAGAGCTTCTTGTTTCATTCTGTTACTAAGTAATCTTTGTTTCCTTTTACTACCTAGACCCCTGATGTTCCAAGAAGTAAAGTTCATCATTAAAGATTTGTGAAGGAGTAACTAGTTAGGTCTTTCATCTTACCTAAATCTATCATTAGCTTTCCACATTCCATCAATAGCTCATTCTGCTCTTTTTCTGCCTCTTTGCTTTCTTGGGCATCTAGGTGCTAATCCTGGTGTAATTTTTATAGTTTTCACACCTTCGTTACCCTGTTTTGCCATGTTACCTTTCCTGTCCATCCCTTTAGCCTAGGTTTTCCATAAGTACAGCTATTGTACTCTAGTGAACTCTTCTTGAGGTAACGAGTCTAACCCTCCCATGGTTCCCTGTTTCAAGAACCCTTCCAAATCTAGGTGTTCTCTATCAAGAATCTCCTGAAGTTCATGGTCCTCCATTTCCATCTCGCTCTGGGTCATTTCCTGGTCCATATCCAGTTCTACATCACTCATCATAGCCTCTTTCTATTTATTATTGTTCTTTGTTTGGTCTTTGTCTTCCTCTTTCTCCTTCTCCTCTGGACTTCCCTCCATTCCCTGATCTACTTTTGTCATCTCTTCTTCTTCCTCGAGAACTTGGTACCTATTCAGATTAGCCTGAGGCCCTTCTGCTTGATGTTTCTTAAGTCCCCTTTTCCCCCTTTTCCTCTATGGCTCACTTTTTGAAAGCTTTCTGTATCTTTCATTGTGGAAGATTTGCTCTTGTTCTCTATTTTACTGAGAGGGCAATCCCTGAAAAGGTGTCCATGCTCATGGCATCTGCGACATCTAAAGGGAATATGTTCATAATCTATTGTTTGCACCCATTCTTCATCAAAAACTTCCAAGATCACCTCATCCGGTAGAGCTCTGGAGAGATCCATTTCCACACAGATTCATGCAAAGGAAGTGTATTTTCCTCTTCTAGTGGCTTCAGAAGCTTTGACAAAACATCCTAATTTATTTTATATGGTCGTTAACGATTATGTTTTCCAGTAATCAAGAGGAAGGGAGAAAAGTCTTACCCAAACCGAAACTAAAGTGAAAGTCTCTCGCTCCGGGACAAAGTTCATTATCCACGGCCTCATATAGAGGCCTGCAGCTGTGTAGAAGTAGGGCCCTCCTTCAAACACTCTATCTTTATCCTCAATATTTGTGAAGACCATAGTAAAAAATCCCTTTGACCTGAGATGTAGGTCAATGCTCCGTTTTGGTTTTCAATGGTATTTAATCCATGTTTGTAATGCTTTTTCAGTGGGCCATACTCCCATGAATTTACAAATGATAGCTTAAGTCCGCATGTGGTCCCTATGTGCCTGCAGAGCAGGATCATTCAAAACTACTCTGGGTGTAACCTCAGTTTTGGGTTTACATGGTCCCTTCTATGCCTTGGTTTTTGCTCCCTTTTCCTTGTCATCTTCCTCCTTTTCTTTTGTGCTTTTATTCTCCCTTGCTTTGACTCCCTCTTGCTCTTCTTCCATGCTCTCTTTCCCTTCTTCAGCAAGACCTCTGACCTCTTCTATTGGCTTCTTACCTCGGCTGGCAACAACCTGCTTGTAGGAGGGAGTGGAGCTCCCTCCTTCACGCCCTTCCATGGAGTTCAACACCTGCTAAAGATTGTAAACCCTAGCTGTTTGTCACGCCTTGACCATTCACCCTAAGCCTACTACAAAATTTCCACCAATATTATAATAAAAAGTTATTAAATAATAATTATAGATATTAACATACTTTTATTATTATTATTGAAACCAACTTTTTTCCTAGTCTTATGGCTAGAGCGGAGTTGTTGGTAGGTATATTCACTTAAGAGTTCACAGGGCTATAATCCAATAAAACAATAATCATAAACACAGTCACCACAACAATATTTATCAAAACATTATAGCTAATCATATCACTCTTAAAGATTTAAATTTAAGTAAAAAAATAACCATTCCAACTATCTACTTAAAATAACTCTAATTAACAAATATCAATATATTTAATTATCATTATACTTTAAAAACTATACTAAATTTATAAAATATTATTCAAAATAATTATTATATATAAATACAAAATTTACTATTACACTAATATTTTTATATAAATAAAAATATTTTTAAAATAATTTCGTGTATTCTCTATAACAACTTTTCCATATCTTTCTGATTCGAGAAACATAAATCCACTTTATAAAAATACTTTTGTGCCATTCAAGATTTATTAAAATCCATCTCCCAACCAAATTAAAACTAAATCCCACTTTATAAAACTTCTTATTTGACATTCAAGGTTATTAAACCCGTCTCCCATTTCCATTTAAGGGGATGAGAGTTATAAGTTGTGCTTTTAATAATAAAATATATTTATTTATATTTAAATTAAAATGAGGGAAACATATATTTATAATGTATATAATTAATAAATATGGCTGGTTTACAAAATAAAATTACAATTATATATTAATATTAATTAAAAATTTGAAAAATAAATTATTCGATAGTATTTTTAAATGACAATAAATATATACCAAATTCATATTTAGAAAAAATTACATTAAAATTATGTTTTTTTTTTTCCCTAAATTGTAGAGAGAAAATAATTTATAAACAAAATGATAAAAAACTTAATATTTCCAATTGATAATGATGATGGTGGTGGTGGTTAACGTCCACTGAGACCAAATTGGTCTATCGGACCTACAATTTTCTAAATTTTTAATTATCTGGCTCCTCGTCTTTCTTGGCGAGATTGGTGTTGTAGCTTTCTTTTTTTTCTCTACGGTCTTCCAACTTCCTTTATATTGCATCTTCTTCATCTCTTCTGGTTCTTGGGACATTGGTGTTTTAACTTCGCGATCTATTGTGTTCGTTCTTTTGAAGATAGTCGGAGAAGAAGTTTGGTCTAGGAGATCTACTTTGCTGTTAAATGAAGATTTATTTTGTGCGGTATTCGAATCCTCATAACTGTTGATTTGTTGGGGCAGGCTTTCTCCTTGCTTGTCTTGAGAGCTGTTTCTTTCTTCCCTGATTTCTTGTGATTCAGAGTTTTCTCTAGAATATTCTTCTTTGATGACAGTGTAATGTTCTTTTTGTGCTCCTTCCCACCATGTAGATCTGTGGTGGTTTTTTCTAGCAAAATTTTTCTCAGAGGCTTTTGGGCAATTTTTGGCTAGATGCCCTGTCTCAAAGCAGGATCGACATCTGAAGAGGACACTTTCATAATCAAGTTTCTGGTTCCACACATAGTCTTTACTTGTTAGGTTTATTTCAGCTGGGAATCTGGCACTGAAGTCCATTTCCACACAGATGCGTGCATAGGTGGTTCTAGCATATTCCTCTATTTCTGGGCACCTGCAGTAAAATTTCCCAATTGCATTTCCAATGGCTTTTAGCGAGGAGAGATTCCAGAGATGCAAGGGTAGGCTTGGCAATCTCACCCAAACTGGTGCTGAGGTTATCACTGCTGTAGAGGGATCGAATGATGGGTTCCATGGCTTCATGAATAGGCCTGATTTTTCCCAAAACCAAGGACCGGAATCTAGAATACATTGTCTGCTTTCAGGATTTTCAAAATCTACTATAAAGAAACCCCTAGCACAGGGATAGATATTAATTTCATCAGAAATGATAGGCTTCCATACCTCCGAGATCCAATTGTGGAGTGCTATCAGCCGCGACCAAAAACCATTGAACCGGCAGATTAGGGCACTTTCGGAAAACTTCAAAGCTTCATCGAGTGAGGCTTGGACCACTTGGATAGTGGGAGCTAGGGCTTCACTGACGATATGGGCAGGAGATTGCCCTTCAGAGGCGGATGAGCCACCAGCTATTTTTGCGAAGCTAGGAGCCATATTTTACTTGCCCGTAGAACCCAGCCGCAGAAAAATAAGGCAGAAGATAAGATTAGATCTAGATCTGGCCGCAGAAGATTAGATCTAGAACCTAGCCGCCTAGATCTAGATCTAGCCGCAAAAAATTAGATCTAAAACCTAGCTGTGAAGGGAAATGGAATTACCTTCAAAAATACAGTTGGACCTGCAAAGCATCACGCAGTGGCCTGCGCGTTGGATCAGATCTTGCGGCTCGAAAAGTAAGATCTGATCAAATTCAATATTAAGTCTCTCCTCTGCCGCAGGTCTCGCTGACTTCAGATCTACGTTGCTGTTCTTTCTTAGTCTTCCGAAAGCAAACCCAAATATGTCTTTTAAAATCTGGTCACGAGAGCTGTTAGAACCGCTGAATCAAAATGATCTTTTTTTGCGTATTACAAATTAATTGGATATTTTTTAACTTATTCGGGGTTAAATTAAAATGATTAAAAAAAAATATTTTCAATGTGCATAATTAGCTAAGATTATTTATTTTGAAATCAAATTATAATTATATATTAATATTATTTTTAAAAATATAAAAACCATTATCCCTTTAACTATAAAAATTATAATATTACTTTTAAAAATATAAAAAATAATAATTTTCAATGTTATTATAGAGATGCTTTAACAATAAAGCGAGTTCATAACCACACAAAAAAAATTAACACTTAAAACACGTCACTTCTTTTCCTTTTTTCTATATCTTGTAAAGTGGGAGAGAAAAAGTTCATATACAAAATTAAATGAATTATTTTTTTTTTTTTTTTATTTCAAACTAGCGTCTAACTTGATCCATTCTTCTACTAATCCGTAATTTTTTTAGTGAAAGATAGTTGGTAAAGTTGAGAATATGTTTACAATAATTTTTTTTTGAGGTAAAGACAAACTCAAAATAGTAAAGGTAAACATAAAAGTGAGAGTAAGGTTTTATTTTTACATGTGGAAGAATATATTTTAGGTGAATGTATGAAAATTAGTTATATTTTTTGGTCAAATGTGGTGATGAAATTTTAAAATTTTACTTTTTAATAGAATTGAAGCTAAGTATTAAGGGGTTTTTGCAATGTATTATATTAGATATCATTTTGGGATTCAACTGTGTTAAGTAAGTCATTCATGTATGACCATTTCCATGAGAGATAGTCGTAATTGATTAATTTCTCATGATTTTTGAATAGTCCATTTAGCCAGTAAGTCATTCATGTATGACCGTTTCCATGAGTAAATCATTCACGTATGACCATTTCCATGAGAAGTAGTTGTAATTGACTAATTTCTCATGATTTTTTAATAGCCCATTTAACCAGTAAGTCATTCGCATATGACCATTTCCATGAGAGGTAGTTGTAATTGACTAATTTCTCATGATTTTTGAATAGTCCATTTAGTCGTAATTGATTAATTTCTCATGATTTTTGAATAGTCCATTTAGCCAGTAAGTCATTCATGTATGATCGTTTCCATGAGTAAATCATTCACGTATGACCATTTCCATGAGAGGTAGTTGTAATTGACTAATTTCTCATGATTTTTTAATAGCCCATTTAACCAGTAAGTCATTCGCATATGACCATTTCCATGAGAGGTAGTTGTAATTGACTAATTTCTCATGATTTTTGAATAGTCCATTTAGCACTCATTCATTGCATCGGGTGATGCTCACAGGGGTGAAGAAGTGGGATTGAAACTAGTGAAATGAATCACATAGCGTCAATCATCACTTCCGAGGCTTACACCTGGTAACCAGGACTTCCCGAGAGGTCACCCATCCCAGATCACCTCTGGCTCAAGCGCACTTAACTGTCGAGCTTTCCCCACAATCAAGCCCACTTAGCTTGCTACCCATTTGCAAAACCTTAGCAAGTATTGTGCCTCATGAACCATTCAAGTAGAATTCCCTTCACTCTTTTGAATTTAAGTATTAAGGGGTTTTCGCGGTGCATTCTATTAGATATCATTTTGGGATTCATCTGCATTAAGTAAGTCATTCATTTATGACCATTTCCATGAGAGGTAGTCGTAATTGACTAATTTCTCATGATTTTTGATTAGTCCATTTAGCAGTCATTGCATCGGGTGATTCTCGCAGGGGTGAAGAAGTGGGATTGAAACTAGTGAAATGAATCACATAGTGTCAATCATCACTTCCGGGACTTGCACCCGGTAACTAGGACTTCCCAGGAGATCACCCATCCTAGATCGCCTTTGGCTCAAGCATGCTTAACTGTGAAGTTTTCCCCACAATCAAGCCCACTTAGCTTGCTAGCCCATTTGCGAAACCTTCGCAAGTATTGTACCTCATGAACCATTCAAGTAGAGTTCCCTTCACTCTTTTGAAGTTAAGTATTAAGGGGTTTTCGCAATGCATTATATTAGATATCATTTTGGGATTCAGCTGCATTAAGTAAGTCATTCATGTATGACCATTTCCATGAGAGGTAGTCATAGTTGACTAATTTCTCATGATTTCTGAATAGTCCATTTAGCACTCATTGCATCGGGTGATGCTCATAGGGATGAAGAAGTGGGATTGAAACTAGTGAAATGAATCAGATAGCATCAATCATCACCTTCGGGGCGTGCACCCGGTAACCAGGACTTCCTGGGAGGTCACCCATCCCAGAATTGAAGCTTTCAAAATTCATATAAGTGTTATAAATTTTGATTAGTAAAAAGACAAATTGTGGAGAATTATGTTGTTGTCCTAGTGATATTTCTTGCAAAAAAATTTAGTGGGGTATACATTAAATGAAATGCTTATCTTTGCAAATTTTCCCACATGCTAATAGGTATGTGTATGTTCAGGTAGCATAACTTAGTCTAAAATGTGTAACCTTTAAAAGATATATATGTGAGCATGATCTACATGGAGAGAACTAAGTTATGCATATTAATTTTTTTTAATGAAATATTAATTTTTTAATTATTTTTCAAAGTTGATGAAGTAATATTTCAATTGCATTTTGCAGACACATATGTTCACATAAAAAAAATCAACTATTTAAATAAATTGAAAAACCTAGAGTATCCTTTTGAAGAGGACTCGTAAACGAAGTTAGTGGTATTTTTTGAAACTTTTTTGTTGTATATATTTTATGTTATTGATTTCTTATTCAACCTCTTTGAAATTATCCAAAAAAATTTCAAACATTATGTTTAAAAGAAATTAGATGAAAAATATCACATGAATTCAAAAGTGTCAAACTCATATGCAATTGGATAAATCATTCTTTCACGAATCCAACATGCTAACTCTGTCACCTAAGGACAATTTTTTCCCTAAGTCTCTGAGAGTACAAAATGGTGTTATAGAGAAATATACAAAAGGGGTGCTAAAATTGTGATTTCTAAGACCTAGCCCTTGTTGGGGTTTTCTAGCCCTTGTATAGTTTTGAATCCATTGGGGTTTTTTAGTGGGCTTGTATGCCTTCTTTTTTGTTGTTTTCTCAGTTTTGTAGCTTAAGGTTTGCGGGCTTTAGGTGTTATGTTTCTCTAACATGTGATGAGCCCTGTAAGAACATCTCCATGCACATCCTCGTCAGTCATAGTATCTTCTGGCAATATTTATGTAATGAGGCCTGTTAGAGCATCTCTAGGCACATCCTTGCCAATCAGAGTATCTTCTAGTAGAAATAATTAGGTTCACTGGTATGTAAGTTTGTCCTGGGCTATTTATGTAGAGTTATGTTGGGGTTTTTTGACCCGCATTGTAAAGATTCTTTGTTTGTTGTTTGTGCTTTCACTGGTGCTTCGATAGGCATGCGTTCCCTATTTCATTAGCCAATATAGCTATTTAGAGTGCTTCAATGGGCATGCGTGCCCTATTTCATTAGCCATATAGCTATACTATCTTAGTAACAGTCAAATAACTAAGAATGTGATTTTGTTATATCTAGATATATGTAACTAGTTTTACATTTTTCAATACAAATATAAATTGGTTTTTTTCTTTTTGAAATTTTTTTTTATTCACGAACATTGGTATCTACTATCACAAATGTGCATACATCTCATTGTACATACCCAAGTTTTATATACATGCATAAATTAAACTTCGAATGATTTAAATTTTAGTGTGCATACATATTTTTTTGCTTTAATCATAATATGAATTTTAGCAATCGTTTTTGGTCTTCTTCTTTTTTTTGCATGCCTACTTGGAAGCATTCAGTTTCCAACGTGCATGCAAAGGTTTTGATCACATAGCCTATATTATGGGGAGTTTCTTCCAACGTGCATGTAAAGCTTTTGATCACATTCCCAACTTTTATGTACATGCATAAATTAAACTTCAAATGATTTAATTTTTAGTGTACATACATAATTTTTTTGGCTTTAATCATAATATGAATTTTAGCAATTGTTTTTGTTCTTTTTTTTTGCATGCCTACTTGTAAGCATTCAGTTTCTAACATGCATGCAAAGGTTTTGATCACATAGCCTATATCATGGGGAGTTTCTTCCAAACTGCATGCAAAGGTTTTGATCACATAGCTTATACAATGGGGAGTTTCTTATGTGGAAATTCCAAAGCATAGAATTTCTTAAGGTAGATTTTGGTTATGCCTTAAGATACAATTAAACATAAAAGTTTTTGTTTACCACTGTACAAGGGTTGGTATAAATTTGATTGAAAATGAAATGTAGAAATAATACATTATTGTTAACTGAAATGTATTTATTTTAAGTTTTTTATTATGGAAAGGTTGTATGAATATATGTTTTTCTAATTGAAATTAAAATTAGCTCTTGAAATTTGATCACTGGTGGAGACTAGAGATAGAATTTGATGAGCAAATTGTCGATAACTCGTAATTTGACCAGTTAAAAAAATTATAATTTTTTTTTTAAACTATGAAAACCGTTCACAAGTGTGAAAACAGTCAAATTTAACTTTAAAATTTGTTTTGGAATTCCAACCCTAGTCAAGATGGCCGAATTTAACAATTATGAGATTTTAGTAGAAATTTTGATCCGCTTATTCGCCTACTCTATTCAAGTCGATACGATCATACACGCAACATCTCTACGTTTTTCATTAAAGTCAAGTGTCAACACCGACAACTCACAAGATTCACAGGGCGGGACACCCCCATTGGAGAATACTGACGGGAAATTCCAAAAATTCTCACTATAAACAACTCCTTTTCTATAGATGTTCACTGTTCATCCGAGTTCTTTCGCTTTAATGGTGTATTGTGGGCGAATGACTCGGATTATAATTTCTAGAAAATCTCAGATTCTGCCGTCCGACTCCCGTCCTTCAATACTTTTGAGTTGTCGATATTGGCTTTTGATTTGACGAATAATTGGGATGAACATTTCTAGGGAAATGTCAGTATTCGCCCCGGCCTCTACTCCATTTGACAATACTCAGAATTTCTTAGAAATTTTGATCCCACTTATTCGCCGTCTCAATTCAAGACGATACACGTAATACTCTATGTTTTTCATTAAAGCCCAGTCAATGCCGTAGTCTATCCACTTTAAAGTCAGTCAATGCCGAGACGGACGGGACAACTGACAAAGGAATCTGATAATACCGAGATTTTCCGAGTTATCGGTAATGACTTGACTTTATTTCTGTATTGACTTGAGAGTGGCCGAATAACTCGCATTAGAATTTCTAGAAAATGTTGAATAACCGTGATGAAAATTTCTAGAAAATTTTGTAATCTTTTTTAAAGGAAAATCGGGCAATCAAATTCCATTCGCAAGTCCCGCCGGTATTGACTTGAGTTGACGAATGATTGGGGAGGATGAACATTTAGGCAAATCTCTGTATTCGCCCCCACTCCCAAATCATTACCGACAACTCACAAGATTTGAAGGACAGTCCCGCACAATGAATCTTATAATACTGAGCAAGTTTAGAATTTCAAACCAAGTTCACACGTCAAATTTGCCGGTCTTCACACTTCTTTACGTGTTTTCCCAATTTCAACAAATAATGTTGACGGTTTTGCAATTTTTTGAATGGTATTTGACGGGCAAATCACCCCATGACGGGCAATTTGCTCGTCAAATTCCATCCCTGATTACCGAGGTTTCTTTGAATGTTCATCGGAGTTTGTCGGCCACTCGATTCTATCCTTACGCTTCATTAAAGTCAAGTCGTTACCCACAACTCACGCTACAGCAGAATCTGATAATACTATGGTTTCTGAGACTCAATTCAAGTCAATACGGACATTTTCTTTTGCCACTTTTCCAAAAAATAATATTAGAATTTTGATAACACTGCAATTTTATCTCTATTGAAGAAATTTTCATCCGATTTATTAATCCATATTTATGTGTGTACTCAAGTGAAGTGAATACGGACATTCTCTCATAAAGTCAAGTCAATAACGACATTTTCCTAATCACTTCTGCATCTTGATCACAATTTTTTATTAGAATCACCCATCATTAAAAAATTTCACCCATTAGAATGCCCACTCAAGTAAAGTCAATATGCAATTTTCTCTTTATTAAAGAAATTTTCACCGATTTTCTCAAACTCATACGTTATTATGAAACTCTCTTGTCTTTTAAATTCTAATTACAAAATCACTTCCATTAAGGGGAAAGATCAATAATGTTAATAATACATTAATTATTAATATTACTTAAGATCAATAATGCTAATAATACATTAATTATTAATATTACTTTGTCAATAACGTTAATATTATATTAATTAGTAATATTACTTTAATAATATATTAATTATTAGTATTATTTTTAAAATAAGTTTTTACACTTTTTTTAATTATATAAAAATAAAATCAAGGAAAATTTTAAGAGTTAATATTGATAAGTTAGTTATTTCCATGATTAAAAAAAAAATTGCTAATTTTCATTTTTTGAAGAAAATGATTCGCACAAATTTTCAATATGTACTTATTTTACTTTAAAAGTTGCCAATATTTTATAGAAAATATATAAAATCATTATAAATTTGAATATTTTTACAAAAAAAAATTCCAAACATTTTATTGAGGACTAGTGAGATTCACCAAAATTTCTAAATTTTAAGATAAATTTCCATCCTTAAAATTTTCAGGTGAACTTCCTTGGCATTTTCAAACCGTGCTCTAGTAGGGAAGTTCACAAGAATGTAGTCATCCCCAAGATCCATAGAATTATGGTTGGATAAGACGTAGAAGCCACAGATGAAAAGAAATATTGGAATGTACACATGTGGGAACAAGATTTTTGCTTTTTTGTTCAAATACAAGGAAGACAAAGATGTAATCTTTAGAAATTGACCATATTTATTTGGAGCCAGAGGCATGTATTTGAACAAATGGTCACTAGATTTTGATCCAAATGAAGACATAGCAAATGCAGTCCTAGTGGGTGAAGCTTCCAAGGCTATTGCTCTCATGCTTGAGTGATGATTGTTTGTGTGCGATAGGCAATGGGTTGGGGGAATATTTGGATAAGATCAAACCCAAAGGCTTCCAGTTTGCATGCATAAAGATATGCGTTGAAGTAGATCTTAAGAAAGGGTTTCCCTCATAAATAAATCTTATGTGGGTGGAATGGATCCACCGCCAAAGTCTTTACTATGAGAAATTTCCCTTGGAAATGAAGAAACTACCATGACTATCATCACTTTGAAAGAGACTATAAGAAGGCTCAAGCAAGCAAATGAGAGGACGCAATACTAGTGCAAGAGGAGCAATAAAAAACTCACAGAAAGGGAGGAAATAAGGGAAAGATGATAGTAAAAAAAAATCCCAATCTACACAAGGTAGAAATGTGGCCTCATATTCAACAAATCCTTTTGAGATCTTGTTGTCTCAAGAAGAAAACGACAAGGAGGAAACAAATCATAACAAAAGCAAAGCAACTCCCAAAGAGAAAGCTACGAATGTTGAAAAATGAAGAGGGTGACGCAAGAACTAGAAGCAAAACAAAACAAGAAGATGAGAAAATCCTCACAAAATTCATGGATTGTGTATTTCGCTTTGTAATGTTGTGTATAAAATCCTCACAAAATTCATAGCCACTATGATAAAGAAACTCTTGCCTCAGATTATATCTGAAAATCAAGGGGTCTTTATGTAGCATAGAAAAATATTGAATAATATAATTCTTATTTGGGAAGGTATACACTCAAGCAAGGAAATGAGGGAAATTGGTTTGGTTATGAATTTGGATATGTATAACGCTTTCGACTAGGTAAGACACTCTTTCTTATATTTAATACTTGAAAAAATGGGTTTCAATTGTGAATTCATTCATTGGATTAAAGCCTACATTGGATCCCCTTGGATCACGCCCTTAATAAATGTCATCCTAATCCCTTCTTTGTGGCTTCAAAGGGATTGAAACAAGGTTTCCCACTCTCCCCCCTTATATATATCATTGTTGTCAAAATATTGAGCAATAAGTTAGAGAGAGAAATGCTAGAAGGTAGGTTATTAGGTCTAAGTATTGCTCGGAATGTAAAGGTGGTAAATCACTCTAAATCTGGAAATGACAGCCTTCTATTGGGAAGGGCATTCAAAAGTATTGTGAATCATCATAATTTTATGCTTAATGTATATATATCTCTCTCGGGTGGGTTGGTGAATAAAAGAAAAAGTTAGCTAAATGGATGGAATTGTTCAGAAATGGTTTTAAGAGAGATTTCCACAACACTAGAAGTTCCAGTGGAAATTGGATGGAAAACATTTAAATATTTAGGAGCGCAATTTCTATGGGAGCATTAAACACATAAGACTATGATGAGGCCGCGCAAAAACTCAAGAAAAAAATCTAGTCATGGGGAGTGCAATGGCTAAATGCATCCAGGAAGGTTATATTGATAAAATCAATATTGTCATCTCTTCCTGTATACATGGGTTCTGGTTTCCTTGCTCCAAAAGGAGGATCAACTAGATCAACAGTCTCATACAAAATTTTCTTTGGCAAGAAGGTAAATATAATGAAAATGTGTTTCATTTGGTTAATTAGAATATAGTGTGTCTTCCTAAAAGTTATAGTTTTCTAGTAGTAAAGGATCCCCAATTTATAAATCTTGCATTAGGAGCAAAAATAGTATGGCATCTCCTCTCTGATTCAAAGGAATAGTTGAAATAAGATTTTTTGTAGAAATATTTCCATAAAAGTAGTCTTCTCATAGTGGAGAATGTGAATTGGATAGGGTAAGGTTCAAAAATATGGAAGTTGTGTAAGGTTGCATACCCCATACTATTGAATAATTTAGGATGGAAATTGGAAATGATGCTCTCATAAATGTATGGAAATATCGCACCTCATCGGCTATGTTAATGGAAAAAACCACAGAATAAGGGAAATAGTGAAATAGATGAGGAGAGTAGGATATATTAGGATTTACAGATATATCACAATGGAATGAGCAAGCAAAATGGTCAGGCTATATATGTTTAGGACTACCTCCCAATATCCAACCTAAATGAGAGACTTTAATAAACTCATTGAAAGGTTTAGTTCTAATTGAAGTTTCAAAAACTAACCAGAAAACCTGGATGGGCAACCCAAGGAAAAATTGGCCAGTCAAAGCAAGTTACGAATTGATAGTAAAAATGTTTTTGCATATAGCTTCATGTAAGATGTAGAATTGGCATAAGGATGGCCTACCTAAAATAAACATATTATGTTGGGTAATGGTTCATCATAGAATTTTTACGATAGAGAATCTAAGGAAATGAAATATACAATGGTTGTGTCGAGGTGTTCCCATTACCAAATGGAGCAAGAGGATATCCCCCATGTATTTACGAAGTGCACATTCACTTTGGAAGTTTGGAAAAAATACCTAGAAAAAATTAGCGATATTGTAAGCATCCTGGATAGCTAGATAGAGATGTTTGAATTATGGACAAATAAAATCCCATGGTTGAGGAAAGCCTCTTCATTATCAGTACAATGTTAGATGTCTCTCCCTAAATATCTATGTTAGTCAATGTTGTTAGCTAACAATAACGTCGTATTCAATGGTGAAAGTTCTAACTCATCCATGAATGTTATCAAAGCTCTAAATCTACTCTTTGAATCCATCGCGACTCGAGGATACAAATCCTCTAATCTGGAGGACTTATATTTGGGTGAAAGATGTTAGATAAAATTAGGGAATGTCTTGTATCATGCTAGCAACTTCAATCCTAAACCACTCGTCAACATGTCCTTTTATATAAGAATGGATGTTTACGAATTTCTAAAATGGAAGATAAGTAAGGAACACTTCTCTCTATTTTTTTAATGATTCATTTGAAAGGTAACTCAGGGGAAGTAGGAGTAGGAGGGGTTATATATCACCCCGACAAGAAAATAGACTCTCAATATGCATGGGGCTTGGGTATCGCTACCTATAACCAAGAAAAATACTTGGCCCTATGGTAGGGGCCTGAACTAGCTATTGAAAGAAGAATTCATCAATTGATGGTCTTTGGGCATTCCATGATAGTTATTCAATAGGTGATTAAACTCAAAGAAAATTGTAGCCCTCACATCCCCCCAATATTGCAAAGGATAACAATTCAATTGAGGAATTTTGAGATAATTGAGTTCCACCATGTAAAATGGAAGTTGAACTTAGAATTAGTTGGCTAATAAAGGAGCTAGCATGGATCAAGGAATGATGGTTCAAGACCACAATAACGAAAATTTCGAACCTCTACCATGAAAAAGGGAAACACATTTTACGCAAGCTCTAAAAATCTCAATGGAGAAAATGACGTCATGATATTTTGTTGGAAGGTTGCTTGGCAATATGAATTCTTATGATCTCATTTTTTTGTGGCATTGAAATACTCTATCAAATAGATACCAGACCCATGACCCTTTATTAATGACAATTTTAGAATGGATCACTCACATCACAATAACACTTGGTCGTGGTTTCTACACATCTCCAACAAACCATACATCTGGTGGACATGCGATCCCTATTGTGATTGCGAATGAAGATTGCAGGATATTAACTTCAATGCCAAACTTGGGATAGCACACTCATATTGTGGTGATTTAATGGTGATAATTATATGTGCTATCAGGGAACTAATTGATGGGGAATATCTGGATGACAACATGAATATAGTAAGACAATTCCTTATCACCATTGAATGGTCACCTCGAACGAGGGGAGTGAAAACTCAACATAGATTGATATATACAATTTCCACAACTATTTTACAATTGCACAACTTGACATGGGACTTTGGAGGGAAGCATGGAACAACAGGTTTAATTTCAATCCATAGAATAGGTAGGAAAATGGAGCTTGATCCTCAAACTCCCCTTGTCAAAGAGCGGGAGAAAATTAATCACCAACTAGACAGTCTAATTAAGACAATGGAGTATATCTTGACTGTAATAACCCCTAGTAGATTTTTTATATAAATAAAAAATAATAATAACGAAGGTCAAGGGAAACGTATTCCAAGATGAATGTTGGGAAAAACTTAGTGATGGAGATTACTTGTGATTAATTAATGGCTATGGAAATTGGAAAAGACATTGGCAAAGGTAAAATGGAAATAATTGGCATTTTATTTATGAAATAAAGGAAAATAGGAGAAAAGGGAGATGAAGGGTAACAAATTTGCATGTGAGGAAAATTGAAGGAAAAATAAAGGAAAATGAAGAAAATAGAGGCCTCAATGATAAAAGGGCTTCTAAGGATCAGTTCACAACTTTTGTTAGTTCAGGTTTGGAGCTCTCTCTCTATTCTCTCATTCTCTCATACTCTTGCACACTTAGAGCTTTCTTGGAGCACTTTGGCATACCTTGGATTTGGAGCAAGAAGGAAAAGGAAAGCAGGAAAGCACAAGGGAACAGGTGGATCAATAGCTACAGCTAGATTTCTTTGTAGGTAACAGGTTTCATGTATGATTTCCTTGATGCATGGTGGATGCATGTGGTTTTTTGGTTATGTGTTATCATTGGCATGGAGGATTTCCTATATTGAGAGTGATTTTAGCCTTTCCTTGCCATTTCTTAGATATCCATGGTGTTGTGGGTTTTTCCACTTGATTTTTTTATTGTTGGTGCTCATATTCCTTATGGTTATGGGTTGGAACAAACACTCTAGAAGCCCTGGAACAACTTGGCCTTAGTTACTAGTCCTGGAGCCTAGGTTGGGACAAAGGCTTTAGAGCCCTTGGTGGGTTTCATTGCTAGTCCCTGGAGGCGAGTTGGACAAATGCTCTAGAGCCCTGGAAGGCTATGGTTTATTTACTAGTTCCTAGAGCCCTTGACAAGTTAGGTAGAGATCAATCTGGTTGGTGTTAGAAATGTTTGAAAGTGAGGTGGAATCACTAGTTGGGGGTTGAGGTGGTTTGGCCTTTGGAAGCCCTGGTTTGGTTTTCTTTGGTTTATTCCATGATATCTTACATTCATGCTTGGAATATGTTGTGGGGGTGATTGGCTGAAAGAGAGATTTGGTCCAATCCAATCTATGGTCGGGTGGTACATGGAAGCCCCTGACTTGGTTGGCTTGTGCATATGATAATAAGAGCTTTTTCCTATTGTATTCTATGAGTACTTGTACTTGTTATTATGTGGCTTTGATGGTTGTTCTATCATGTTTATTATTCTAGTTAAATGTTGGTTATAAGCATGGTCCCATAATAGGTTCTAGCTATGGCTCTTGATATGTTTTTTTTAGTTGATGAATGGTTAATGAATGCATGAGCTAACAAATTTTATTACAGCTATTATGAGAGGGCATTAGACCTTTTTGGTGAATCTCAAATAAGTTTCAAACCCATATGTTCAGATATCCATTCATGATCTGTAGATTACATGTTCACCATATGTTTAACGAAAATACTATAATGGTTAGGCCTAGACAAGTCAAGTACTTGATCAAGTTTTGTATGAATGGATTTTTCCTGGTGTTATTTATCATTCCAGAAAGTCTCATTGAGTTATGGACAGAGGTTTGGAGGCTAGCCTGAAATGGTCACTCAGAATCTGGGACTGCACCCTCTAAACTGGAGAAATTGGGCTGCAACCACATGGATGCAGTTATGTGCATGTGGTTGGAGGCTTCCAACCACATGGAGGACTTGGTTTGGGTGTGGTTTTGGGCCCAGGGTTGAGAAAAGTAGGTCCATCTTAGGGTTTGGCCACTTGGGGTGGTTTTTCAACCTCTGAGTGACTTGTAACCCCTATGGGATGTTGTGAGTTGTCAGTTGTTTGCCAGTAGTCGGTCACGCTTCCTTAATTGGATCTTTGAGGTCGGGTCATTTCATAGTAGCTCTTCCTCTCATGTTTACCCCGAAAACCCGGTGAAATTGGGTAAATGTGGGAGGGGTGGTTATGGATTGGTATCAGAGCTCTCAAGTTCAACACTTGGACTAGTTGGGTAGAATGTGTTTGTCATGCATGTATATATATATGTTGTGCTAATCTGGATTGATTTTACAGGTGAGATAACCTCCCTGGAACTTCAATGATGTATGTTGATCATGTTTATATTTGGGTATCTGACATGGTATGTTTATAGGAAGTAGAGGATCAGAGATGATAGGAAAAATGGTGGACTGTATTCCACGTGATTCTCCCTACATATCATATGAACAACATGGCGATGAGTACTCCCCTAACATAGCAAATACATTGAGAATTTTGAAAGAAGAGATAAGAAGTTGTAAGGTGGATAATGACAATATCATTAAGTCACAGGAAATACTTGCCAAGGTACAAGAGAATAAATCATAGGTTAATGCAATCATCCTTTATAGTCCATATTTGTAGAGACAGGGACCGCTTAGGATTAGTCATGGATAGGAGGAAAGGACTAATGGGGCATATGGAAACATGTCTCAGTCGGGATACAAGTTTGACAGGGATGATATAGTCAGAGATGGAAGGTTCTTGGATACACCTGATAGGAGGGGTAATGATCGTGGACTATTCTAGTCTTGGTTAAAAAATAAACCATCATCATCACCGTCACCATTCCTATAGGAGGAGCGAGAAACAATACTTTTCCAGAGGAATTCATGAAAGAAAAGCCTCCTACATTTTATGGAGAAATCAAGAAGTCACAAGATGCAGAAGCTTGGTTGCTTGGGATGAATAAGTTCTTTAGATTGCATGATTGTTCTAAAAACATGAAAACTAGCATAGTTACATTCAGTCTTAAAGGAAAAGAAACATTTGTTGAGAATATGTGAAGAATGTTAGAGGCATTCGAGAAGACGAGAGGACGTGGAGTGAGTTCGAGAGAATTTTTAGGAAGAAGTATCTATCTGAAAGATACTATGATGAGAGGGCAAAGGAGTTCTATGAGTTGAATATGGGATCTATGACTAATGAGGAGTATATGAGAAGATTCTTAGATTTTTTGAGATATGTTCCTTATCTTAAGGAAGAAGAAAACCAAGATTTATTGATTTATCAATGGGTTTCTCGTGTCATTCAAAGACAAGATTGAGTTTGATGAGCCTAAATCGTTGGAAGAAGCCATTAGAAAGATAAAGCACCATTATGAGAAATCAAAGAGAAAGAGTGAGTCTAACTAGGATTGGAAAGGTAATGATAAGAATAAAGAAAAGTGGGCTAATAAGATAGGCAAACCATAGGATATAGATGATAAGGAGAATGCAACATTGTACATGTAGTGATAAGAATAGATAAAAGTGAGCTAATAAGATAGGCAAACCATAGGATATAGATGACAAGGAGAATGCAACACTGTACAAGTAGTTCAATGCAGTTGACAAAGGACAAGGATTTCAGTCTAAGGAGAAGAACAAGGGTGATGGAAGGAAGCCTTTGAAGTGTTAGACTTGTGGAAAGGATCATTATAGGAGATATTTTCCACAGCATTAGGTTGGCATACCACAAATTTACAGTGCTTAGGAGGCACAGACATTTGGGGATGTTGGAAAAAGTATTCCTCAGATTTATACAACATTGGATAATATGAAAGTTGATCATAAGGCATCTATTATTGAGACGAAAGGTAAGCTTTGTGATCAAGTTGTTCCTATTTTGATTGACCTTGGATCTAACTGTAGTTATATTAGTCCTGACCTGGTGGATAAGTGTCATTTGAATAAAGAAGTGCATGCAGAGTCTTGGTTGGTGCAGTTGGCTATAGGTACTAAGAAAATAGTTCATCATTGGGTAATATATTGTGCATTTGAGTTGAATAGTATGTCTACATTAATGCATCTAAAAGTGCTTCCATTGGGATCATACAATATGTTGTTGGGTAGGGATTAGTTGTATATTCATAGGGCTAAGGTTGATTACTATGATAAGGCTATTTAGTGCTTCGATGATGATGAAGAGAAGAGAATCTTATAGGGTAAGAAGAATCCTACATCAGTGATAATGGTTACAACTATGTCAGTAAAGCGCAATATCAGGAAAGAATGTGTATTGTTTGCAGTTCATATTTCCAGTGATAAAGGTAAGGATGTTGAGGATGTAGAAGTCTTGAAGAGGTACCTAATTTTGCAACAATTTCAGGATGTGTTTCCAGTAGAGATCTCAAAGTTACTGCTTCATAAGGAAGTGGACTTTTCAATTGAGTTGATGCCAAGAGAAGTACCAACATCGAAGGCACCATACAAGATGAGCACTCAAGAATTAGTGGAACTGAAGTTGCAGATGAAGGAAATGCTTGACAAGTGATATATTAGGCCAAGTATGTTTCCTTGGAGTGCACTAGTATTTTTTGTAAAGAAGAAGGATGGTACTCTTGGGTTATGCATTGATTACAGGAAGTTGAATAAGGTGATGATTAAGAACAGGCACCCTTTTCTGCGGATTGATGACTTTTTTAATCAGTTGAAGGGAGAAACAATGTTCTTGAAGATTGATTTGAGATCAAGATGTCGTCAAGCACACATCAAAGAAGAGGACATCTACAAGACTTCTTTCCTAACCAAGTATGGGAATTATTATTTTGTTGTGTTTCATTTTGGTTTAACTAATGCTCCATCTAATTTCATGTGTTTGATGAATAGTTTCTTGCGTCTTTATCTAGACAAGTTTATAATAGTATTCTGATTGATGAAATAGTGATATATTCAAAGAATGAGTAAGAGCATATAGAGCATCTGGAAACAGTGTGAAGAATGTTAAGAGAGCATCAATTGTATGCCAAACTTAGTAAATGCAGTTTATTTAAGATAGAAGTTCATTACTTGGGGCATGCAGTTTCCAAGGAAGGTATAGGAGTGGTCCCAGAAAAGATCGAAGTAATCATGGAGTGGGAAATTCCTAGGAATGGGGACGAGGTCAAATATTTCATGGAGTTAGTGTGTTATTACGAGTTCTTCATCTGGAACTTCTCATGGATTTCCTATCCTATTACGTCCTTGCAAAAGAAAGGGAAGAAACTTGAATGGACAGAGGAATGTGCAACTAGTTTTGAGTAATTGAAGTTGTTGCTTACCAATTATCTGGTCTTGAATATTGCAGATCCACACAAAGATTTTGTGGTATGTATAGATTCTTACAAGAGAATACTTGATGGAGTCCTAATGCAGGAAGGACAGGTGGTATAATACGAGTCAAGGAAACTGAATGAGCACGAGCAGGACTATGTGACCCATGATCTTGAGTTGGCAATGATCATTCATGCATTAAAGATGTGGAGACACTATGTTATTGTCAGGAGGTTTATCTTGATGAGTGATCATAGTGGGTTGAGGTACTTGTTTGATAAACCTAATTTGAATGTTAGGCAAGCTAGGTGGTTGGCTATGCTCAGTGAGTTTGACTATGAGATCGGGTACATTAAGGGTAAAGAGAACATGGTTGCAAATTCTCTTAGCTGAAGAGTGCAGATAAATCACATAGTATCTATGGGTTCATATGGGACAGATTCACAAGATTGGATCTTGCAGGAAGGACAACAAGATGGCATGTACTAGCAACTTAAGAACAGGTTACAACATCTGGGTACACGTGAATAGGATGTGGATTATCATCTCACGGAAAATGGTTTGGCAGGAAGCTTATATTGAGGGAATTTCATTTTCAGTTGTATTCAAGTAACCCGGGATATCGGAAGACATTGACAGCGGTGAAGAAGTTCTACCATTGGCCGAACTTGAAGAAATAAGTGGTTGAGTTTGTTGCAGAATGTTTGGATTGTCAATAGGTAAAAGCATAGTGTAAGAATCAAGGTGTTTTATTGCAACCAATTCCGATTCCAAAGTGGAAATTGGAGGTCATGGATTTCATTACAGGTTTTCCAAGGACATCTAGACAACATGAAATTCTATTATGGTTATGGTTGACAAGTTTACTAAGGTAGCTCACTTCATTCCAATGAAGTCAATGAATTCAACTATTGAGGCAGCTCAGGTCTTCATCGGGAGATAGTGAGGTTACATGGTATCCTTAGGAATATTATGTCAGACATAGATGCCAAGTTCATTTCCAGGTTTTGAAAGGATTTATTTGCAAGTTTGGGTACAAAGTTAGCTTTTAGTACAACTTATCATCCGTAGATAGATGGATAGATAGAGAGGGTCAATAGGGTTCTTCAGGACATGTATGTTATGCACCAGCAGAGGAGGTGAGAGGAGTATCTTCTACTGGTTGATTTTTCTTATAACAATGGGTATCAAGAATATTTGAAGATGAGTCTGTTTGAGGCACCTTATGGGCAGAGTTGTAATAATCCCATCAGTTGGAGTGATCCTGTGAACAAGGTACAGATTAGACCAAATATTTTGACTGAGATGGAACAAGAAATGAAACTTATCAAGAAGAATATAAAGGTCGTACATGATAAGAAGAATATTTATGCATATCAACACAAGGTATTTAAGGAGTTTCAGGTTGGGGAACATGTGTACTTACACATCAAGCGCAAGAAGAGCACCTTGAGGATTGGATCATGTCCCAAGCTGGCACCTCGGTGTTGTAGGACTTTCGAGATCCTTGAGAGGATTGGCTAGTGGCCTATAGAGTTGCATTTCCTTCGACAGTGAAATTCCATGATGCTTTCCATGTGTCATTCCTAAAGAAGTATGTGAAAGATGTTGATCATGTGATTGATTGGTCTGTATTGCAAGTGGAGCCAGAAGAAGAATTTCTGTCGGAACCTTAGTGCCTTTTACAGTTAAAGATTCTCATGCTTTGGAATTTAGAAATCAAGTAAGTTAAAGTGCAGTGGAAGCACTTTGGGCATGATGGAGCTACATGGTAGATGACTGAAGAAATGCGTGGTATGCATCCTTCTCTGTTCGCTAGTTGAGTTGATATATTTTGATATATGTTTTTGCGTTGTGTTTTGGTTATGTCTATATATGCATATGTATGTAAATACTGCATCGAGCTATGTTATAAAGCTCCAATAAGTGATATGGTGTTCATGATATGATGGTGATGGTCTCAGCTGTATGATATGATGTAAATTTTGTATCGAGTTGTGTTATAAAGCATTAGAAGAGAAGTACTAGAGTTGTACAATAGAGAAACAATATAGAAAATTTTTTACAAGCTTAATTAATGAGATTAAGACATCATCTCTCTAAATTAAGATACTGGAGAAATGGGAATAACAAATAGAAGCAAGACTTAACTCAACAAAAGAAAAATCAAAGATCAACATGGATGTAAAATATATGCATATTGAATATGATATTTATGGGTTATGTTATTGTGACATTGGTTCAGGATCAGTATCATGGGAACATTAGACTCTATTGTTAACATTAGTAAGGCAGAAGAGAGAAATAATCATATGCATAGATACCAAAAATTTGGTTGAAAGACCATGGTTAGGATGGAAAAAAGTCTTGTTTGGGAAATTCATGCCAAGGGTTAACTAGGACTGCAAAGGGGAACAATTCATTCTGAACATCTAAGATGAACTGTTAAGAGCTGCATAGGATGACTTATGGCTCAAATGTAAATCAAATTTCATGGGCTATGAATTATCTCTGCTAAACCTTTTAGAAATAGTAGTAACTGACAAGGAACTGAAAAATCAACATAATTAAGTGATTGGCATTGCACGATAAGAATGGACCTACAAATTCAAAGACGAAACATCACCAAGGGGAGTACTTGCTGACAAAATATCATCCACTCATGACTGGGACAATCACAGGAAGATGACCTGATGATTATCTCTTCCCTGTTCTGGATTACATGAATATTGAAGATCCCTATTTTTCAGATGAGAATATGACTTGGGAGGAATGACATAATATGGAAACTGAATGAATTCATAAAATCAACCAGCAAGAATCATGGTGGATCCTTATTCCATCATGAGAATATTTCATCTTTTACTTTAGTCGCTTTGTGGGTGGCGTACCAATTGTTAGGCCCCTATACTACTAATGTAACCCCTTATTGTTATTAGTACAACCCCCTTATTATATTGTTGTACCCATGTAGTCCCCATATTGTTATTATTCTGCCCCATAGAAGCCCACTATTGTTATTATTGTGCCCTTACATTATTATTGTTATGTCAGCTCTGATTATATTATGACCCCTTAGACTCCTATATATAGAAAGGAGGTTTTGTCATTTGAATCATCAAAGAATCATTCATTTGTGTAATGTAAATGAGGTTTCCCCCTAAAAGAGGCTGAATTCTAAGGTGTTGATATATCGTTTCTATCTTTTTGTGAGCTGGTTTCATAACATTTGGTATCAGAGCTTTGGATTCTAGGGTTTCACTGCTCCAAATAGGTCATCTTGGAATTTTCACTATAACTTTTTTTCTGCCACATTTCAGAAGTGAAACAACAAACCCATTTGAGAGGAACAATTGCTGAACCTTGGGTCTAAATTTCAAAGCTTTTTGCACTATATTTGCGAAGATATTATCTAAGGAAGTTTGCCTTTTTTCAGACTCCTGAATTACATTCCAAACAGGTGACCTTGGGAAAATTGTCATAACTTCGGTTTCGAGCATCAGATTGAAATTTCGTAAGCAGTTACAGAAAGAGAACGGATTGTAGTTTCCTGTGTATATTTTTCAGTTACTAAGGTCAAAACAGTGACACGTGGCACTTCATACAAGTTCGCTATTCTGGAAAGGTCTATAATCAGGTCATCTTGGGAGATTGGGCATAAATCTGCCTTGGAGAACCTAATTTCGATCAGACTAGTGTCATTGGAAAGAGGACTCAGAGGGCTATTACAGGCCAAAATTGCAGAACCTAAAGATCCGAAATTACAGAGTTATAGTCGTTTCAAGATCGAGCTCCTAAAATAAAGAAAAAGCGAGATGAGGAAGTTTGATGGCAAAGATCCGGTAAATTGGATACTACAGATGGAGAAATATTTTGATCTACATGGTGTACCACTATTACAAAAGGTATGTATTTCATCTTCATATTTAGAACCGGATCAATTTCTATGGTATAAATGTCTTTGTTCTCATAAACAACTTGTTATGTGGTCAATTTTCACAGAGGAAATGATAGCACATTATGAGGATACAAAGAGAAACTCCTTCTTTAGCCAATTGATAAATCTCAAACAAAAGGGTTCAATGGAAGAGCACATTGAGGAATTTCAAAAATTGAATAGAATGGTAAATTATATTCGAGAGAAGCAAAGGATTGATGTCTTTATAGGGACTTTAAAGGATAATGTTCAACATGAGGTTCATTTTTGGGAACCTGATTCAATAGAGGAGGCATTCGAGTTGGCAAGAAAAATTGAAAGAGAAATTATGGAAACAAGGAATCCCACCACTCATGACTATAATTATGGAAGTGTTTCTTCTCCTAGCCTTCCACAACCTACAAGGCTTACACCACAACAATTGGAAGAAAAAAGAGAAAAAGGGCTTTGTTACAATTGTGATAGAAAATGCACTAAAGGTCATAAGTGTGCCGAGAAGAAATTATTTTACATAGAGTATGAAGAGGAGGAAGAAAAGGATCAAGAAACATCAAAATAAGAGGATATACGCCAGGATCCAACCCCAGAGAAAGAAGAAATGAATCTGACCATATCTTGTAAAGCATTGGCAAGAATTACCACTCAAACTCTCAAGATAGAAGGACATGTCAAGAAGAAAAAGGTTCAAGAAGTGAAAGATCACATCGAGAAAGAAGAAATGAATCCAACCATATCTTGTAATGCATTGGCTAGAATTACTACTCCTCAAACTATCAAGATAGAAGGACATATCAAGAAGAAAAATGTTCAAGAAGTGAAAGATCACATTGAGCATCAAGAAATGAATCCGACCATATCAGCATTGGAAGAAATTACCACTCCCCAAACTCTCAATATAGAAGGAAATATCAAGAAGAAAAAGGTTCAAGCAGTGAAAGATCACATCGAGCATCAACAACAAGTTCTCCAACTTTTAAAAGATAACGCCACTTTGGTGCAGAATTGAATGAAATAATAGGTAGATCAACATCGTAGTGAAAAAAGTTTTGATATAGGTGATTGGGTATTTTTACGGTTACATCTCAAGCAAGCTATTTATGAGAAGGAAATGTTGGCAATACTACATGCACTTAAGAAATGGCGACCTTACCCAATGGGAAGACACTTCAAGGTAAAAATGGATCATGATAGTCGTAAATACGTTTTAGAACAAATATTATCTTTAGAAGAACATAACAAATGGGTCACAAATATGTTGGGTTATGACTTTGACATCATCCATAGAAAGGGAAGAAATTTTTTGTTGCGGATGCACTCTCAGGAAAGGATGAGGATGTGGAAGCATTGTTTTGTGCTATTTCTATTATCCAACCATATTGGATAAACGAAGCAAGGGATGAATGGAAGAAGGACAAAGAAGTGTTGCCAATCATTCAAAAGTTGCAGAATATCCCAATTCAAACAATATTGCCAGAAATTGAAGAGGAAGGAAAAATCATATTGGAACCTGGAGAAGTCATAGAAATAAGAACTCGACAGCTAGGAAATTGATCAATTTCAGAGTATCCCATTAAGTGGAAGAACTTACCCATTGAAGATTCCACATGGGAGGACAAGAATTTTATACAGAAGCATCAAGAACTACTCAAGCATTGAGGACAACATTTTTTGAAGGAGAGGACCATGTTAGGCCCCTATACTACTAATGTAACCCCTTATTGTTATTACTACAACCCCCTTATTATATTGTTGTACCCATGTAGTCCCCATATTGTTATTATTGTACCCCATAGAAGCCCACTATTGTTATTACTGTGCCCTTACATTATTATTGTTATGTTAGCTCTGATTATATTATGACCGCTTAGACTCCTATATATAGAAAGGAGGTCTTGTCATTTGTATCATCCAAGAATTGTTCATTTGTGTAATGTAAAGGAGGTTGCCCCCTTGAAGAGGTTGAATTCTAAGGCGTTCAACTATCTTTTCTATATTTTTGTGAGTTGGTTTCATAACACCAATCCACTGTGTAAGTACTCTGGCTTATCAGGCATGAGAATATTTCAGCTTTTACTTTAGTCATTTCAACTTTTATTTTAGTCGTTCGGGTGGGTGGCGTACCACTCCACTATGTAAATACTCTATCTTGTTGGCCATGAGAATATTTGAGCTTTTACTTTAGTCGCTTCATGGGTGGCGTACCACTCCACTGTGTAAGTACTCTAACCTATTGGACATGAGAATATTTTATCTTTTACTTTAATCACTTTGTGGATGGCATATCACTCCATTGTGTAATAAATAAGTACTTTGGCTTATCATCCATGAGAATATTTCATATTCTCTTTTAAGTTGTTTCGTAAGTCCTTTAGTTTGTTGGCTATAAGAATAATTTAGCTTTAAGGACACAATCCTTCTAAGAAATTTTTTGAAAGAATCCTTGAAATTCGAAGGAATTCTCCAGATTCTAGTGAGTATTGACCCATGGTTCAAGGAATCTACATATATGATATTTAAGAATGATCTCTGCGTACCTAAGAAATCAAGTCATATCCTCAAAAATATTCTTTGTTCTCCCTCCAAACTCTATAAATAAGGAGGATTTCTATCATTTCAGCCATTCAAAGTCATAGAGTTGAGTCTGAGTCTTCTAAAGCTCCCTCTCCCTAAGCTTGAGTCATTCTTACTTAGGGCCATATTCTTTAAGAGTGATTCTTGATAAAGCTATATGCGCAATTAGGTCTGTATTCTTGATAAATCCATGAAATATTCTTAAGTAATCAAGATAGAGAAATCTCTGTTAATGGTCACCCTAAAATATGTTCTTTTATAGAAATTAAGCTTGAGGACTATCATTGTTTCAGAATTTTATACTCGGAGGACTCAATTAACGATATGAAATTAGAGAAGTCGGTCATCTCTTGTCTTCCCTCCATCATTTCAAACCTAGAAAACACTCATCTTGTTAACCTAATTAAGGAAGATGAAGTAATAGAAGCCATTTAATCCCTTGAGCTAGATAAAGCCCCTGGACTGCATGGCTTCTCAATCTACTTCTACGAACATTTTTGTTTCCTGATAAAAAGGATTTCATGTGAATGCTTAAATCCAAGGAAAATTTTGGGGGAAATACCTATTCATCCTTCCTAGCTCTAATTATAACATAGACAAAGTCTTTATCCTCTTGTTTTAGGACAATTTCTCTATGCAACTCTACATCCAAGATTCTGAAAGAAATAATTTCCAACATGTGCAGAAAGGCTCTTCCAGAAATCATCTCAAAAAATAGGATGGCTTTATGAAGCAACGACAAATCATTGACAATATCATTCTTTTTCAAGAGGTGATTCACCCTAGCAAGAAAAATAGTGAGCCAGGTGTGGTAAATAAGCTTGACATGGAAAATGCTTTCGATAGAGTCTGTCATTATTTTTTATTCTTTGTAATGGAAAAATCAGGTTTCTGTAATGAGTTTATCAATTGTCTCAAATTTTCTATTGGTAATCCCTAGATCACTCCTTTGGTAAGTGGCCACCCCTGTAATTTATTTTCTATCTCTAGGGGTTTGAGGCAGGAGTGTCCTCTATCCCAACTCCTAGCATATTCCAGTGGCAAAAAGCTTAAGAAGGAATTTGGAGATAGCTAGAAAGGATGGGATAATCTGAGGTCTAGGTATAGCTAGAAATTAAAATGATGTTAACCACTCTCAATTTTCCGACAATACATTACTTATGGGGTGTGCCTCAAAACTAGTTGCTCAATTCTTTAAAATGGTTCTAAATCAATACCTAGATCTATGGGGGGGTCTAGTTAACAAAAATAAGAGATTGATCTTTGGTTGGAACCTCCCTCTATCATCTCTCAATGAAATATCATAGGTTATGGGATTCCCTTTAGGTCCGAAATGGCAATTATTTAAAAAACTGGTAATTCCTATCTCACATGGTGATTCTAATCTGGAGATTTGGATTGAAACTTTAGATAAATTCAGAAATAAAATATAGGAATGGGGTGCTCAATGGATTTCATCAACTGGCCGAGTTGTTTTGGTTAAATTTTTTTTTTATCCCTTCCTATCTATCTTTGCTTTGGTCTCTTGGCCCCAAAAGTTGTTCTTATTCATATGAGCCTATTAATTCACATGTTTCTCTGGAAAGGAGGGAGGGATAGTGAAAAACGTTTCACTTAGCTAATTGGAATGTAATCTGGATTCCAAAGGAAAATGCCAAATTGGCTGTAAAATACCCCCTATACATGAACATTCTCTTAAAGAAAAGAATGTATAGAGGATTGTTTCAGACCCAAGGAATGGTGGAAAACAACCTTTTTGAAGAAATATTTTAATGATAACCATCTACTTAGTGCAGAATCTGCGAACTAGTCAAGTCCTCGATATGTTATTTGGAAAATGTGTAAGGAAGAAACCCCTCTTATTATAGATAATCTTAATTGAAAACCTAGAAATTGGGCTTGTGTTGATATTTGGAAAGACCACATTATATATAACTCTCCTCTGGGTGAATCAGAAGAATTTAGGGATCTTGCCCAGTGGATGCAGCATAATGGTTTCATCAATCTGAAGGACATTTAAAATGCAATGAAAAATGGGTGTGGAAGGGTTGGATGAATTAGGCTACATATTCATCTAAATCCAAATTAGGATAATCAATTATTTATATTAAAAGGCTTGGCTCCCATATTGGTTTAGCATCATGATTGATGATCCTGGAATCTATATGTTTAGAAAAATTATTCAAAAAAATGGGTTAAATGTATTTAATAAAGTAACTCCCGCATCTGATTACATGCATACTTTAGTAAAAAATATGGAACTCAGATTGCATTCCAAAAGATAATATGTTTTGTTGGACCTTTGTTTATTATAAAATAATCATGGCTAAAAATCCCAAGAAAAATAATATTCAAGGCCTATCTCAGTGTGGGTTATGCTCCAACTCAGAGGAAGACATTCCTCACCTATTCATAACATGATCTTTTGCCATTAAGGTTTGGCATATTTTTTTTCTCTGGTCTATTACGTAGATTTTATCCTTGGGTCATGGGAAGAAATGTTTGAATATGAGAGAAAAAAGTACCCATGGACTACACAACTATCCTCTCTTCCAATGAGATGTTGGGAATCCTTTCCCAAATATCTTTGTTGGTCCACCTGTAGCACGCGAAATATGGTGATGTTCAAAACAAAATGCAGACTCTCATATTTGTGGCTCAAAGAGAGATTATTTCATTATTTGAATCGATCTCTTTCAGGGGGTTTACAAAAGATTATTACCTGAGGATATTTTCACTGAGGAGCGTGAATGGATCCATCTTTGGATGCCATTCACATCTATTTTTATTCCTTTGAGGAGCCCAGTTAGGAAAATGGCTCCCAACTTTTATCTAAAGCATTCTTATTTCAATAAATGGATAAGAGAAAAACATAAGTCATTACTTTTATTTAATGGGGATTTAAGAGGGAATTTGGGGGAGGCTGGAAAGGGAGGGGCTTACTTGGCCATGAAGAAAAAATTGAAGATCAATTTGCTTAGGATCTAGGGCACATGAAAAACAATCAAGCAGAGTTTTTAGCCCTTTGGAGAGGCTTGGAAATTGCATTGGAATGAAATGTTTCTAGTATTATGGACTCTGGTGACTTGATGGTAATAATTCGTCATATGGTCAACACTAGGCATGGGATGTGGTCTAATCTCCCACCTATTCTTCAAAAAAATCTCCTATACTCCTCTTAGTTTGAGCATCTAGGATTTTTCCATGTATAGAGGCATCTTGATTCAATGGTCGATGCACTCGCCAAAAGAGACTTTGTGATGTCCCAAGGTCAAATTGAACTAGATCAAGGAAATTGTAACATAGCTCACATTCCTTATTTACGCTGACAACTCCTAGTTGTCATTTTAAGAATTCAAATTTGATTTAGTTTGGAATTCCCAATGTCAGAAGGATGAGACATATATCTTTCGAAGTATCTGGTACCAAGCTCTTTTCATAATGTTAAGTAGCGTCGAGATCTATTTTGTCAGTATTCTTCGGCGTTGTGTTTCAAATATTAACACGAAGTGTCTCTATCCAACTCATAAGTGTCTTAAATCCTATCCCTTCCCATGTTTACTAAGGTATCCACATTTATTTCACCTTATGTGGGTTTAGTTGGAAGTCAATATGACTCTAATGTTCCCTTCTTCAAGCTGTAAAATTGAATTAATTGTGTTGCCTAATGTGTTCATTTTCTACTCCTCTCATCATCTTATTATACTACTTGGGTGGAATTTGAAATTAATTCCTCAAATGAGCTCGTAGAAGTGTCCAAATTTTGATTATATAGGGGATTGTGCGGCCTCCAAATTTTTCCATGGAGAATTCTATTTGGTTGGTATTGCGGAGCGGGAGAATCCTTTTGATATGATTAGTGTTGAAAATGTAACTAGTGTTGGTCTCATAATGAAAATTGTCATGATTAATAAATTAATTAGTTTTACTAGTATGCTCTTTTTCATTCTAAGATTTATTTATTTTTCAAGCATGGGTTTCTTGCTCAAGTCAAATTATTATTTTATTAAGGCATTGTTGTAGCGGCTACAACCACCCTCCAAAATTTTGCCTCGACTTCGTTTTAGAGCCTCCCTACCAACCTTCATAGCAGCATGTCTTGCTTCGTCAAGTACACAAGCTCCAGTGATTTTCTTGCAGAAATACAACCTTTCAATCAAACCTTGATGCATTCCCCTCATAGGCTGATCATCCAGACTTGGTCCAGTAGTAGGCTGAGCAACTCCTTCAGGAATTTGCACAAATCTGGATGGAAACCATACTTCTCTCCAGAAATTGCGCAATCCTGACTGGCAGCCTACTAGGCCCCAGAATTGCACAATTCTGCTAAGCAAGCTTCACCCAGAAAATTGCGCAATCCTTCCCAGCTGAGCTGCTCGACCTAGAATTTGCGCAAATTTGGGCAGCAGTCAGTTGCTCTGCCCAAAAATTGTGCAAATATTATGAGCAGCCAGCCTAGCTCCCAACCAGAAATGTGCATGTTCTCCCAGTAGTTGAGCAGCCTCTTGCATGTGCAGTTGAGTTGACTGATTCCCTTCGGGACCGAGGAAAACAGACTTGCATGCATGGGCTGCTTCTCCCAAGGCAGCATGCAAAAGCATCCCTTGTTTCATGGATCTATTTTTGGCAGTCGGAGGTTACATGCAAGGATCGTTTTAGAAACCTCCCACCAAATGTCACTTTCCCTAGATTTTTGGCATGCACATCACAACCTCGATTTTATCAAAACTCATCAATCGGATGCTATAGAGCTCATTCCTCATATCAACCTTGCAGATCTGACGTCCCACATCGCATCTAGGGTCTGTCGGCACAGTGAGCTCAATTGTTTTGGGGTAAGCCCGCTTTCCATATCTTGTGTTGCATTTCTGGCGCTTTTTGTGTTTCGCTTCATATGAACATTGTCTGCTTGATTCTAGTGAGCACTTGCTGTCATTTTGATACATACTAGCTTGTACAAGCTCTGTTTCAGTTTTCATTAACATTTCACTGTTGTCACATGCATGAAACTATTTTTCATCAACGGTCACCGATTCGGCGACTCACCTCACTCACATGCATGTTGTTTCATTTTCTAAATCTATCATTCACCATTTTCATGCACGGTCATTCACTTATGCTTACACTTAGAATCACCATGCATCTGCGTTCACTTTCACTTTCAGTTGCTCGTCAGTGAGTCTAGGCAGCCTTGGCCCAAACTCCGCCTCACCAAGACATCATTGCGCAATATTGAGAGGGAAGGATCTGTCTTCCTCTCAAGAAATGTGCATTTCTTCCTAGTGACTGTCCTCCAGTCTCGCATTGCGCAATTCTAAGGGACAGTGACTTCTGGCCCAGAAAATTGTGCAATGCAGTCATTAAGCCTGCAACCATTGCCAACTGAGATTGTCCATTTCACAATTCCAGTAGTCAGTAGCTAGACTGGACTATGCATTGTGTATTTCCAGTAGCCAGTGTTGTAGGGAAAAGTATCCGATTCGGATGACCCTATCCCACTCTAAGGGTGATAGTACCTCAGCAACAACTGTAAAGGAAACTACTGAAGGTTCACTTCTTTATGAAAGCAAAAGAGAATGAAAGAATGCACTAACCATTGCCTTGCGCTTAATGTCGAATCCAAACTCTTCTCTTCGCTGCTTGTTTCCAGCTCCTTGCTCTTTTGCTGGCCCAGCTACAATGAGATCCTGTAAAATAACAAAGAAGGAAACTACAAGCAACATGCAATCATAACTGATTCAAGGATTAGCGTAAATCAAATATACAATTATCACAATATATCATTGAAACAAGAGCATATAGAAGAACCTCAATAGCTTTTATTAATGAAGAAGTAAAGGTTCTGAGAGTGTTACAACCATTGAAGGCTCCAATCCAGCAACACCTCCCAGCAGAAAGAATTTCTCCTCTTCACCTCCCTCAAGCAATCACCCAATAGTTCTATGATGAAACCAACAGCATATCATTACTTTGCACAAAATTCCAGCCTCCTTGAGCTCATAGGAGAGAGCTCAATATATAGATGAATTGAGAAAGGATGAGTCAGCTTGCAACTGATGTGTAACTGCCTTGTGTCCTCTCTCTCTTCAGTTAATCTTTAGTTGATCTTCAGTTCTTGAGTCCACTTGGAGAACCTTGCTTCCACTTGGAGAAACAGAGCCTCTGACTCATCACAAGGCGAAATCCCTGATCCAAGTGTCATTTTTGGAAGATTCCAGAGAAATGACTCATTGTGCCACTTGTCCCATCTCGCTCAGCGCAGGTGGCCTTTGTTCCACTTGCTTTGCAACGCAGGTACACCATGGAGAAACTGAGTTTCAGCGCAGAAACCTAGTGGAGCACCTGCTTTGATTTCAGGATTGCTTGTTTTTTAGTATTTTCAGGTGGAGAACTGATCTGAGAGCTGTTGGTTTGCTGACCTTGTTCCTCTAGGGGTAGGAACATCATGTTTAGGGAACTTTGGATCCCTTGGATTATTGACAATTCATGTCTGTTGCTGTAAGGCACAAAATTGTCTATAACAGATGCCCCCTAAAGTATGAGGTCGTTTATCGGGTGAAATGCTTTATTGAGAGGATCCGAAGTTCATTCAATCTGCTGAGAAGTGTCCTGTAATAAGATACAATACAATACATTATTTTTCATACATTTTCATGATCTAGCTGAGGCAGGCATTCCCATGCTCAGCTTTATAAATACATTTTGGTACATAGAACAGACGATCGTCTGATTGTAGACTGATAATTCTCTGCTGAAATTATCATCCTTTGAGAAGGATGATCATCTGCTGTAATGATGTACATATCAAATGTCTTTATGTCCTGAATATATATCGCAGCCCGGATGGATGAAACTAGATCCGGGGTCTTCAATCTCTTCCGATCTTCACTCGATGTACAAGTCGATCCATGTGAGAATTTCTTGAAGTCGAACATGGAAAGACATCGCTTGATTACCGATCAATGATGTAAACCGTTAACAAGTGCGAGAGGAATCACCGATAAGGATGATGACCCTCAAGGTACGGCAGTACAATCCACATGGTGGGAATAAAGGACTTGGCGTCGACCACCATGCAAAATCTTCTGGTCGAAGGTCATTGATGTATACCTGTCGCCGGAAGTGAGAAACTTGCCATTGAGGCATGCAAGCTTCAAAGTACTGAAGGGGGTGTTCCTAGATCAACTCCTTGGATAATGAGCTGATGTCGACAAGGAGCGATCTGTCAAAGGAGGGCCTTAATGGATCCCACATCAGTGACACGTAACGGAGCTAGTGATTGTGATGAGGTGAAAACAAACTGTGATGTATGATTCAGGGTGGCGGTCATGAAGTGGATGAAGGATAATGTATGGCAGTGGATGGGACACGGTTGACTCTTTGCAGAACCACATCTCTTGAACATATAACGACACTGATGTGATGGATTGGTAGCATTACCCCAATTGTGGATGGTGTGGCGAGGACCATGATGATGAGACCGGTGAATGAAACAACCCAACCCGATGTGATACGGAGGACAAAGTGTCATGTTCAAGAGCGACTTGCTACCATTAAAGCTGTGAGGTTCTCCCAATTTTTCCCCAGTCATTGCTGACCAGTACCTCTTTATTTTTATCAAGCTTGAGGAGGATAACATATGCTTGTTCTATAACCTGCCCTTCGGGCAAGCCCATCGCTATGTTTTAACGAGCCTAGCGATAGGGAAACTCGTTCTCGTCTAAAGACAAGTTTGTCGCTATTTAATGAATTTAACGAGTCTAACGACAAGGATAACTCGGTCCTTTTCATTTTTAGAGAGTCTGAAAAGGTACATAAAGTCAACTCCAAAATTCCTTTTTCGTCATCCAATCCCTTAAGTCCGAAAAAGTATAAAACAATACAGAAGGGATGAATTTTCGATTTCTTTAACGAGCCAAACAAAACAAGCGCTCGATCTTTTTGTGCAATAATCCCTCAGGTCCAAAAAGATTAAAATCTAGAGGAGGGATAGCTTTCCGGTCGCTTTAACGAGCTGGAAGGCCAAAACTCGGCAAACTTTTCATATTTTACGAGTCAGTGAAAAGAGCTCAAAGAAGACTCGTCTTTTGAGGAACGAGTGATGAACAGGGCAGCAACAGATTCCAGGTATAGGTTGGAATTTTCCAATCATGGCAGTGTCACAAGGATGGCTAAGTGAAATCACTCTTCGCAGCTGTTCCTCAAAATGGGTAAACAAACATATGGAGATGAACGATTGGCCAAATGAACGGATGGAGGTGAGACTGCAAGAACACGACCAAGGGATTTAATATGGCTGTCAAAGGTTACATTTCTCAAGGTTATTTACCGGTTCATTTTTTTTTGGGATGAGCTTGAACTGTAGGGAAAGATTGCTCACAATTTATGTTTATTTTTTAACGAGCATGAACTCTATACAAAAACTGCTCGATTCCTGCGTTTATTTTTTAACGAGCATGAACATTGCTAAAACTGCTTGAATCTTGCGCATGCCCCCAGCATCATAATAATGCATGTCAAAGGAGGGTGCCCCCCAAGCTTCATTGCATTCAACTTGGTGGTTGGAATGAAGGTTTACCTTTGAATTTTGAAAAGGGGATTTGTTTCATTTTTTAATGAGGTTGACATAGTAAAATAACTATCCTCGTGACTCTTTGTTTCATTTTTTAACGAGGTTGACATGAGATAAGAACCGTCCTCGGGGCCCACTGTATTTACAGTATTTCCATTAGGGCGACGATCCATGCTGACAAAATATTTAGGAACCTTCTGAATCCGTTGGATATGGAAGATTTCATATTGTAGGTTTCCACTGTGGCTACTTCCGCCAGATTACCTGCCAGCGGTAGGGAAAAAGTACCCATTAAGGCAGGGTCTTTTAGGAGACCTACTCTGATATTTTGGAGTGATTGATTACTTTCATGGATTATTGTGCTGCTTCCCGTAACTTGAGAACTGTTGGGGAGAAATGTTTGTTGGTCGACGATTGTAATTTTCCCTTGAAAAGGAAATACAATCCTCCTGAAGTAGGTCGACACAACTGCAGCCATGGCATATATCCAAGGCCTTCCCAGTAGGATGTTGTAATCGAGGTTTCCGTCGATTACTTCAACATCAACTTCTACTGTTTTGCCCCCCAGTTCAACTTGCAAGTTACTTAAAATCCCGTATGGAGTGTATGATCGTCCATCAAATGCTTTTAAGGTCGTTGATGATTTCGACAAGGGTGGTGAGCCTAAATTTTTCCAGCAACTCATCGACATAAGACATGTAGATGCCCCCTCATCAATAATTGTTCGATGAACAGTTTTGTTGAGGGCTTTCACTTGAATAAGGAAAGCTAGTTGAGCTGGTATCTGAGGGTCATATCCTTTATGATCAAAGGCCACAAGATTGGAATCCATTGGGCCAATCCCACCTATGGCTGATAATAAAGCTTGCTCTTGGGAGGTGCAATTTTGCGCTACCTCAAGCGTCGACATAGCGGACGACGATTGGGTCAGGTCCTCTATTATATTATAATTCTGTGCTACTTTTGCACCAGGATTAAATGTCGATTTGTGCACTACTCCCTTTGGCGAGTTTATTACTGGCTTAGGAACGATGGGTGGCACAACTTCGTTCAAAGTTGTTGTCGAACTACTAGGTTGTTTATCAGCCTTGTTATTCGACTGCTTTGGATTCCTGTAATCTTTATTCCTTGTCAAAGCATTATTTTGCTGTTTCGAGGTGGACAACATAAGCACTTGGGATCGGGAAGCATTTTGATTCGCAACCAGATTTTGTCTTGGATTAGGAAACGGATCAGTCAATACTGCCGGGGTTTTTGAACTCTTGAAGAGTTTCTTAACTTCAGGTATATGTGGACAATCTTTTGTCCAATGATCCTCATCGCATATATGACACCCTGTCGGGGGTCTCCCTTTCCTTTTCTTTTTCTTCTTGCCCCCTGGTTGCTTCAGTTGTTTGCCCTTGTCAGTCGACATGGCATTTACTTCTGAGGCAAGAAGTTCCTCATGCACATTTTGATTCGAATCCTTACGGGCCTTCTTTTGTTGGGTCTTTTTCGGATTCGTGTTTGCCGTGCCAAATCACGCCATCACTGGCATGAGAGTCACTGTTTGATTTAGGAGGAGGAGGGATTGAAAACTCTGGTCTAGGGGCGTCTGGTATTTTGTCATAGAGTGTGCCGGACTGAGTATATACTAAGTCCAAGTATTGTGCACGAGTGATAACCTGCTCTTCTGTTACGACTCCTCCCTTTGCCACATCTTCCGTTATGGCCGGAAGTAACGACTTTATAAACCACTCAGCTAAAAGCTGATCAGGAACGTATGTTTTAACCATTCTTCGTCGACGTCGCCACTCATGTATATGATCTGATATATGAGTTGCGGTTGTCTGTTTGAAGTTAGTCAATATCTCTGTTCCCGTTTCATACCTTATTGGTAATTGAAAGTGGGTTAAGAATGTCGTGGCAAGGGAGCTAAAATTGTCGAATGAAGCTCTAGGCAATTCTATATACCATTTTGCTGCTGGACCTGTCAATGTCCTCTGAAAGAGGCGAAGCCTTATCGAATCGTCATTTAAAGTGTTCGACGAACACCATAGATGAAATGTCATCACATGATTCGACGGGTCTTCACCTGGATTTCCATTGAATTTAGGGATGTCAGATGGAAGTTTGTGCGGAATCACTGGCCACCATGGGGCGTAAGCAATTGGATCATTGGTTAACCGATGTAAATCAGGCAACTCTAAAGTCGCCACGAATGGTAACTGTTGATTCAAGTTAGGTGAAGCGTAACCAGGATACGATGGAATCACCTGAACAGTCGGTCTTTGCATACCAGCATAATGGAGTTGATGTTGGTATGATTGATACGGTTGATGGACTTGACCACTATAAAGTGGTTGATTTTGACCATTTTGAATATATGGTTGTCTAGTATTCGCAAATATTTGCTGTTCAGAACCTTGGTACACTTGTTGGAATTGCGGCTGTTGGTATTGCACTATCCACGGTTGCGACACCATGGGTTGTTGCGCTACACTAACCATTGGACCAAGATGCGGGGTAGTTGTACCCGACTGTACTTGTGTTGCCCCACCAGTAGGCGATTGTGGTTGGGTCGCATGGTCAAGGGGCTGTTGCATGAGAACCTGAGAAATCTGAGGTTGACATACAACAGGCATTGTTTGAACTTGCGACACGGTCACAATAGCCGGTGTAGTTGGGATGTTTGTCACAGGTACACACTGTTGCATAGAATATACAACTCTCGGTGGCTGGGATAGCATAGGTACCCAACTTCTCGTTGCAATTCCGCCATAACTTGAATAAGGTTGAGAACTCCCGTATGGGTACCCTCCCGGAGGGGGTAATGAAAGGGCATACTGCCCCCCATACGGTAGCAATCCAGAACTCAAGGCAATTGATTGTCCTGGAGGACTGGATGGCCTAATTAGATTCCCAAAAGGGTCAATTTGATGAGTCTCACCATGAGAGTTACCAGACATTACTCCGGAACAAATAGGAACAGACCATACTGTCGAGATAGTCTCTTGGTGGACTCCTTCTAGCGACTGAGAGCTAGTTGGGACAGATGGTATGCCGACGAACATTGTTGGATTTGCAGCAGGTAATTCTGCCGTCGTCGTGTCATTTGACACAGTCCTAGATGTCGACGGTTGTTCAGTCATTTTTAGTCTATCCAATTGATCGCCTAGTGATTCTACAGGAACTTCCATTGGTGATGGAAAAACTTCTGTTGTAGCAGGAAATAGAGTGACCCCTACTCCAAATTGAATTGGAGTGGATACTTGCGGTTCCTCTATGATTTCCTCTACTGTAATCAGACCAGGTGGAAGAGGAAGACCGTCAGGTCCGTAAAAGATTTCCGGTGCCGAAGAAGGGGTTGTAAAAGCGACAGATGTTTGAGGCACAAAACTCTCTGGACCAGTTACAGATGGAACTGGTTCAGTCATACAAGTATTTGCCCCTGGACTAGGATCAATATTACTGTCCTTCTGTGGCGATTGAACTTCTTCTATGGAGGCGGGGTTTCCGGAAATGTTTGGAGTGACCAGAATCTCAGATGTTGTTGGAACACTTGTTCTAACTTTTAAAGGAGATTTTGAACTGGTTCGACAAGTTCGCTTTGCCCGGATTGTTTTCGATTCCGGAGACAAAGACAGTTGACTCGCAAGCCTCCGAGACCGGCGGATATTCAATTGACTTTCTTCCACGATTGCGGATTACTCGATCAACTAAAATATAAAGGGAAAGGTTTGTGTTTCCGATTTGAATGAATTTTATTAGACGCTTTTAAACATAACTTTGCTTTTTCATGTTTTAAGAGTCGAGAAAAAGCTAAAGATGACTCTAGTCTCCTTCGATGTATTAACGAGCTCGAAGTGACAAATGCTCGGTTGGACCTTTTCAGTTATAGAGTTTGAAAAGGGCCAAAAGAAACTGCTCTGGAGATCTAGGCAGAGGGTGTGCCAAACCTTTCGCGAAACCACAGAATACGTTTTACGGTACGGGTGGTCGATCTTCGTGAATGCTGTGTTCACTGCATCGCGATCAGTAGGGCGGCCGACACGACTTCCTATGGATAAAGGATAATTGCCTATAGGGGTCTCCCAATATATACGCGACGGTACGTGGGAGCACAAGTCCGTATTAGTGCCACCGACTCTTAGGAGGAATCACCCACCTTCGTAGAGATCGACAGTCACTATGTTTAACGACGCCGGAACACGTCTCTACCTAGACCTCTAGATGTTTGCGTTATGTTACAATGCGTTGTTAGGTTCATTCAGTATATTTTAAGTTGATCTTTTTAAAGTTTGCCTTTCAAGGTTCACCACGAGATGTATATGACAAATTCCTAAATGCAGCCTAAGATGAGAAGCAAGCTTTTTCAAATCTTTTTGACTGATGAAAATCTTAACTACTGAGAGAGAAGAAAGGCAAATTCTTTTCACACAGCTCATACAACAAAAACTAATGCACTTTCTCCTAAATCATCATGCAAACTTTTTCAAATGAAAAATGCACAATGCATGTATTTTCTTTTCCCTTTCTTAATGTTGATGGATTACAAAAAGAAAGTGGTTATATAACTTTGATTTCGATTTAGAGCGAAAACAAACAAGTTGTCCAAAATCAAAAGACACCTTAAGATTCACTTGCTTAATCACTGGAAATATATGAAATCAAACCATACTGACGAAAGTAAAATGACCAATCAGCTATGGACAGCAAACAAGCTAACTCTTTAGACCAGCAAAATGCCTAACACAGGTTCAGATCTAAGAGGCCAAAAGCAAGACTAGTTTACTCTTCGTTATGGGAAATTGTAAATGAGTAAGAAATACAAAGAACAAGTACAATTTCGTTATATAACAGAGGCAGAATGATGGAAAGTAATATTGGTTTCAGAACAGGTGCAATACTGGTAACTGGCAGCCAAATCAATGGTGAAAACAGGCAAGAGAAAAGGAGGAAACCCCAACAGCACTAGGAAAAATTGGGCCAACGCAGGTGCTGCACAGCCAGTCTGGCTCTCAGTGCAGGTAGCCCCTTCGGGACCTGCGTTGCAAAGTAGGTAGCCTGTGTACTACCTGCTTTGGAAAACGAGAATTGCGTTTTCATAGTTTCCGGGTCATAATTTTCTAAAAAATGCACAGTTTTTGCTCAAATCAGAGACAATCAGTCAAGCACACTCAAAGGGATGATTAGGAAGATGAAAAGCTATCACTAAGAGCTTACAAGGATCCTTGTAGATCAGCTCTTCAAATCATGAACATGCTCAGAAATGAGCTAGAGTAGCTGCCCTCTACTTCGCTTTTGATATAGTCAAAAGCTTTTCGATTTGGTACTCTTTTGTTCAGGAAATGAATAGAAAAATACTACAAACAATCAAACAGATACGATCCCTAGTGGAGTTGCCAGTTTGTTGTAGGGAAAAGTATCCGATTCGGATGACCCTATCCCACTCTAAGGGTGATAGTACCTCAGCAACAACTGTAAAGGAAACTACTGAAGGTTCACTTCTTTATGAAAGCAAAAGAGAATGAAAGAATGCACTAACCGTTGCCTTGCGCTTAATGTCGAATCCAAACTCTTCTCTTCGCTGCTTGTTTCCAGCTCCTTGCTCTTTTGCTGTCCCAGCTACAATGAGATCCTGTAAAATAACAAAGAAGGAAACTACAAGCAACATGCAATCATAACTGATTCAAGGATTAACGTAAATCAAATATACAATTATCACAATATATCATTGAAACAAGAGCATATAGAAGAACCTCAATAGCTTTTATTAATGAAGAAGTAAAGGTTCTGAGAGTGTTACAACCATTGAAGGCTCCAATCCAGCAACACCTCCCAGCAGAAAGAATTTCTCCTCTTCACCTCCCTCAAGCAATCACCCAATAGTTCTATGATGAAACCAACAACATATCATTACTTTGCACAAAATTCCAGCCTCCTTGAGCTCATAGGAGAGAGCTCAATATATAGATGAATTGAGAAAGGATGAGTCAGCTTGCAACTGATGTGTAGCTGCCTTGTGTCCTCTCTCTCTTCAGTTAATCTTTAGTTGATCTTCAGTTCTTGAGTCCACTTGGAGAACCTTGCTTCCACTTGGAGAAACAGAGCCTCTGACTCATCACAAGGCGAAATCCCTGATCCAAGTGTCATTTTTGGAAGATTCCAGAGCAATGACTCATTATGCCACTTGTCCCATCTCGCTCAGCGCAGGTGGCCTTTGTTCCACTTGCTTTGCAACGCAGGTACACCATGGAGCAACTGAGTTTCAGCGCAGAAACCTAGTGGAGCACCTGCTTTGATTTCAAGATTGCTTGTTTTTGAGTATTTTCAGGTGGAGAACTGATCTGAGAGCTGTTGGTTTGCTGACCTTGTTCCTCTAGGGGTAGGAACATCATGTTTAGGGAACTTTGGATCCCTTGGATTATTGACAATTCATGTCTGTTGCTGTAAGGCACAAAATTGTCTATAATAGCCAGTTAGCCTCACAATAGCCTAGACTATGCCTTGCACAGTCTTGGCAGTCAATCTCCTTACCTCCCGACGAAAATTGCACGACCTTCATGATCAGTTACACAGGTATGTTGCAAGTCAGTTCTCAAGTTCATTTTGGTTTTTTATTGACAGATTTCTTTCCATGAGTGTTTCCATGTCTCCAAGTATCGCAAGTGTTCATCTGCCTCTCAACAGCACAGATACAATGGTTTCTAGGAGAGAAAAGTTGAAGACACCATTCAAAACACACTTGGGGATGCAGTAGATCAAGTGTCTATGAGCTTGCCTACTCACGAATACATTAAGTTGTTTTTAGACAAGGAAATCAATATATGACGACAACATCATCACAACGAGTAGCATCATGAATAGTAGCTGAAGGCAGCATAGCAGATGCAACAAATGCGAGAGGAAGGTTGTTGAAAACACGGAGATGGAACAAAGTTGCAAGCTTAAGCAGATCCACTAATGATGAAAGAAACTTTGGATACTCAGGCTATGAGGTGACAACGTGATCATGCAAAGACAGAGAATGGAACAAAGAAGGAGTTGCATGTGCTGAAGTAGCAACTCAAGGAAGAACATGAGCTACATAAACAAGTGAATGATTTGTAGCAAGAATAAGAACAATAGGGTGTGCAACATGCACTCACAGATGAAACTGCGCCTGTACAAGTTATAGATCCATCCTAGTAGCTGGGACGGAGTAGACATGGCGAGTAGTGTTGTTGATCGCATGCCAGAGATTCAACAACATGCATGTCATTGTGTGCATGTATGTGATCCAACCCATTCAACACACTCACCAAGACGAAGACAAGAAGCATGTCTGACTGGAGTTGAGTATGTAGTTGACAGTTGATGCGTGTGACCACCAACACACATTGGAAGATCATCACAGACACTATGCATCAGTGTGTTTCCGGTTTGGTTGCACCAAGAACACCATGCGCATACTAGCAGACGAGTTGGATGAAGGAGCCACACCAATGCACCCGGATGCAACAGAGGCAAGAGCTTGCTTCAGCAAGATGTCACCATGGGGTGCATGCACACCATCACAGATGACCAAGCTTGGCATCATCTCACCACCTTCACCATCACAAGCATGTCAAAGAGTTTGTCTCACCACAACGGACTGAGTATCAGTGATTTCTTGCATGGCTTGCTCAAACGATTTTGTCTCACATGAGCACATGTGCATTGTAATGTAATGTCTTTTCAAGTGGAAGTTCAAGTGTCAATAGATGGATGTAACAGTCATAGATTTGATGAAGAGTCATGAGGGTAGATGAACTGTCACAAAGGGGAATGTCAAGGGTCACCCCACCCTTTGCTATAAATAAAACCTCATAACTCATTGTAAAGGCTTTTGGTCAGCCAAGCTTCTGATAAGACTATCTTGGAGAGAGCTTGAACAGTATTGTAACGAGCCTTGGCTTCTCCACTGTGCAGAGCTAGTACATCTCTTTGGAGGAGCAAGAGGTTGTGGCTGTAATGTTCCATTATTGGGACTAGTGGTTGGACATGGATGTATTGTATGGATGGAACTTACACTTCTTAATATAACAAGAGCCAACACATTTCATGCATATGTTGTATTGTATTCTATGCTATCTGGTTTACTCTAAATGATATATGTATTTTCTTTCTTACGCATGCATGTATAGACTATTGTGTATAAGTATGTATGAATCTTTCTTAAATGTGATGTTGGTTTAACCATCACTTTGGATTGCTCGCTAACTTGCCTTCCATGTTGTGATGTATCTTTGCTCGTGTGTTCCCTTCCAAGCCGAGTGTTGTCACAGGTTTCCAAGGGGCGCACTCAGCGCACCCTCAGTATGTTAGAACCTCTCATGCACCTTCCTTGTCTTACTCTAGCTGTCGCACCCTTGCTACCAACAGAGTTATCTTACTTGCCTCTGTGCGAAATCGTGGTCAAGGCATTACCGTACAACCCACTGCTGGGACTCCTACACCCAACGGTCCGAGGTCTAATTGGGACTTCTTACTAGGGAGATCCCCTTACATGTTGGTGAGTCCAACACCATCAACAGGCATGTTTTTCATGCTCATTATTATTTGTATTAGTCAAAGTCAAAGGCTTATTCATAGCCTAGAAAGATAATTTCCAAAAGATGTGATTTAGGTTAAATTCACCTCAGGAAGCCAAGTCGGCCCTGACTAGGAAGAGACATCTATTTAGACCCATCTGGACAAGTATACATAAATATCAAGTTGAGCTCATTTGGAGATCAATTTGTATCATCTCATCATCTATTCTTCTGCAATAAAGCGATAAAAAGAGTGAAGTCAAGGGAAGAGACAAGAGGCTGAAATATATGGAAATTCTTGAAGCTTGCATGAAGAAAGAAGAGGTTGAAATCTATGGAAATTATTAAAGCTTGCATGAATAAAAAAAAAATTGTGGAAATTCTACCTGGCTAATTCTCTTGTTGGTATGTTGAAGTATATTCTTATTGTTATATTTGTTGTTGGACTTGTCGATGGAAGAATATCTTGAAGGGGGGCTTGACTTGGCATCTTGAAGGTTGGAGTCTTGTATTGGTCTTGAGTCAATGATATCTCGCTTTGATCCGATTCTATAAGAAGATGATTTTCTTCGATTTCCCCCTTGTGGGGTTTTTCCTTAGTTTGGAGCCTTTTGTTCTTTTTCTCTTGTGATCTCCATGTTTTTATATTTTTGGTAATTTCTTGATGAAGACAAATATACAAAAAATAATAAGAGTCCAATAAACATTCGCAAGTAATTATCAAGTAAAATAAATCAACCCTAATCAATAAGCATTTTGATTTCTCAACAATTGGGAGACATAAGCACTGGAATTTTTGTAGTATGGTGAACCTTCAACCTTCTATGGAGTGTAGTTTTGTTGGTTAATTGATTCACAAACTTCTAGATGTGGTCAAGGCATTAAGGTTGGCAATACAACAACAAGATGATATGGATGAACGACAATGTCAGTCCGCTAAACTTCTTGTGGAAGCCAAATTCGTTAGGCTCATAGGTAGTCTAGAAAGTTCAATGAATGAACTCCACAAAGAAGTTATTTCTTTTGCTGCTCATATTAATGCTCTTTATAATTCAGTGGGCGAAATTTTGTAGGTAGATAATAGTGGAATTGATTCTAGTGTTGCACCCATTAGGAAGACATCTTGTCACCAATCAAGGAACAAAACTCATGGAAATGGTCATTGTTGATGGGTTTCCTTTGGTTTGTTTAGTTTGTTTTTGTTCACGTCATCCTATTTCTTTATGTTGAAATGTAAACATATACCAGTTTTATGGGTCTTTTTGTAGTGTTATAAGTAGATACATCTTTAATCCATGGAAGAAATACAACCACAATGCTAGCATAAATTTTGTATGGCCTAGTGAATACTTGCATTGTTGCAAATAAGAAATATTATGTAAGGGTTTTGGCTCCAAACCAAATTTTGTTAACATAAAACCCTACTCGTCTCTTAAAAAACTGAAATATATATATATATATATATATATATATATATATAGGAATTTAGGTTTAGAAATGGAACAAATAAGATGGATTTCTCAGTACATAAATTTTTATCTTTTATATAAAAATAATATATTAATAATGATAATAGGAGAATTTCAAATTTTAATGTATACTTTATTATAATTATAATATAGAAAAAGATAAAATTTCTTGATATGGAAAAATTTATACTTCCAAAAATGTTTTCTCTCCATCTGCAATAAATCCCAAATTAAGATGGAATTATACTCATTTAGTGAATATAAGCTTCTAATTTTGCATATCTTCTATCAATACCAAGTTTTTGCCTTGACAAAAATTAAAGGCAAGATTTTTGTCAAAGGAAAGATTCAAAGCTTTGGAGTTTTGTATGATTTGATTCGACTTGATATGTCTTTAATGTGTAGCTTGTTGTTTGCACCAGCTTCCTAGGTATGGAGTGATGTTGTAGCCGCTCATGTGCAAACAGTTGCATCATTAACTCTTAGCCTATGACTACCTTTTCAATCAATGTATAACAAAAAAAAGGCTATCTTAAAAAATTATGTCTTCTTGGAAGCTTTTGATTATGAGTCAACAATTTTTCCATGTCAAGTTGGAGCCATAATGTTTACTATTGTCAATGGAAATCAGGTGCAAACATAAATCATTGTACTATAAGATCATAATATAACCAAGGAAATTTTAAAATATATCTAAAATTCTAGAATCAATAAGCTCGTTATGGGGTCTTCTCGTCATCTAATAACAAGGTAAATTAGTGCCAAAGTAAAAAAAAAATGAATGTATTAATAAAGCTTCATAACCTTTCACTGGTGAACAAAATATCCTATAATTTGGTAGCACTTCTACTGTTCATTACAATTATTATCTAATTTGATTTATTGTCTGTTTATCCCAACAAAATTTTGATTTTACAGAGTACTTTGAGTACTCGGACAAGGATATTTCTTACAAAGAGATAATATTTTTCTATATTAAATGGTATACTCATGCCATAGAAGTATTGATGTCCGTGCTCTGAAATCTTTTGTAGAAACATTAAGGGTTGTGGTATACTAGCATATACTGAAATGAAAACCCCAAATTTGTGTTCTCTATATGTTATATCAAAAGGAAAAAGTACTTCAGTGCATGCCAACAATACTTAGGCACAATATAGCAACTATTTTAATTCAAAAGAGACTTTACAACTAAGAGGTATTACAATATTCTTTGTCAAAGAAGGTTTTTCTACCGTGCCATGGATTATTTTATCTACTCATTTTTGGAAATATTGGTTACCTGAAATTTTACATTTTGAATAGTTTGAAATGATCTATATGTATACTTTTGATTTCACTCTACATTTTGTAATAGAAACCAAGTAAAATATCTATTTCTGTTGTCATTATTCTAAACTATTTTTCTTTTATTGTTTTAGAAATGTTAGGGTAGAGAGTTTTAGAACCTAGTGAAATCACTACTATTGATGAGAATGGAAATTAGATCATTGAGAACAACATAAGGAATTTTAAAGGGGCATTGGTATCAAAGGTGGAAAAACTAGCTTCTTTTCGGGAAGCCTGGTGAGAAATGAATTTGGCAGTCACACAATAAAGACTAATAATGTTTATATTTTTTTTCACCTGATTCAATTTACCATGCAATCATAGGATGAAATGTAGAAAGGAAATTATGTTCTACAACTGAATGCAACTTGTTTCCCATATGCATCTTGATAATGAGACCAAGCTAGAAAGGCTTAAGACTGAATTTCAACAAACTAGGGAGATGTGCAGTGGAGCAATTGCATTTGAAGAGGTAATTGATGTAAGTACAAGGTGAGAATCCTCTTCTGTCTAATATACATCTTGACTTCAAACTTACTTAGAAGAAGTTGGACTACTTCCGATGGGCAGAGGGACTAAATATGCAACTAATTGAGAGTTGTGGAAATTGGAGGAGACAAATGATGTTTTCTAACTAGCCCATCAAATATGTAGAAGACATTAAATATAACCAGTTGATTTTTCTATGGATTTATTTTTTGAATCACATAAAATAGGTGAGAGAAGATCAAGGGGGATTCACTCAGTGAACCTATGACATATCACGTCTGTTCATAGCATATTAAACAATACCCTTAATTTGATTTCATATTGGAAAATCCATCTAAAAATCACATTATTTAATCCCCTACCAATATGAACCCAATACAACTTCCCAATTTAGAAAACCCCTACTTTGACTAGATATTGTAGGTATCCATATTTTCATTAACATTTTTTACGCGCCTTTATATGTATTCATTAACTTTAAGCTCCATTTTTTATATTTTCCAATATAAAAACCCTTTACCCCCTATATATCCCCCAATATATTATGTCATTTTTTCCTCAATATATATCCCCCAATATGAATCCACATGGTATGATATTGCTCCCACAGTGAAGCCCCCGTGGAGAGGATATGGCCCAATCTACAAGGGTAGTTTGAATCATACCATTGTGGCTATCAAGGTTCTTAGGGTAGATCTAGCTGAAGGAAGCAATGCATTCCAATGAGAGGTATCAAAAGGGTTTGGGATTCTGATTTGTGATAAATACACCATATCAATATATTTTCATTATTTATCAATATGATAAAATAATTATAAAAGAAAATTTCTTTCTCGGTTCTCTTAGCAACCTCTCCAACATTTTGATTTCTTCATCAAATTTTATAATCTTCATCCTATTTATAGATGTCTTCATAAGCCATCTTGACTTTTACTATAGTAATAGGTTCTTGTAACTATTTTCCCATAGTTGCATTTTTCCATTGTGTACGATTTCCACTATGATTTTCGTTACAAGAAAAATTTGTCTTTCCTTCTCTCGTAATAAAATTTTCATTATGTTTTGTTTCTATAGAAATTCTCCCTCTCTAATACTTTCAAAACCTGCGATCACACAGAAATCATTAGTTTTAAAACCATAAGGCTCTCTGGCCTTCTTTGATGTATCTATTATCAAATCTTCATGTTGATATAAACTTTTCAAGCAACCCATAACACTCACGTGAGGTATTGCACCATGATCCTCCCAAAGGAATGATCCTTGCTTTGGTTCACAATAGTGAACTTCCTCTTCCTCATACTTCAATACTCTGAGTTCCTCTTCCTTCAACTAAGCACTCATCATATGCCATCTTGACTTTTACTATAGTAACAGGTTCTTGTAACTATTTTCCCATAGCTGCATTTTTCCATTGTTTATGATTTCCACTATGATTGTCGTTATAAGAAAAATTTGTCTTTCCTTCTCTCGTAATAAAATTCTGATTATGTCTTGTTTCTATTCATATGAAAATATCTAGAAACTCTCCATCTCTAAGACTTTCAAAACTTGCAATCACACACAAATCATTAGTTTTAAAACCATAAGGCGCTCTAGCCTTCTTTGATGTCTCTATTATCAAATCTTCATGTTGATATAAAATTTTCAAGCAACCCATAAGACTCACATGAGGTATTGCATCATCATCCTCCCAAAGGAATGATCCTTACTTTGGTTCACAATAGTGAACCTCCTCTTCCTCATACTCTACTACTCTGAGTTCCTCTTCCTTCAACCAAGAACTCATCATATGCCTCAGTTTCTTCCTCAACTTTCTTTTAAATAATTTCTTAATAGGCCATGTAATCTGCCTCTTCATTCCCCATCCACATCTCTAGTATTTTCCACTTTCCTATAGGAGGATCATCAGTATATTGAGTTATCGCTCCATCTCAATAATTTGTTTTCCAAATTCCTCTTGACTCATCCTTTTCATCATTATGTCATTTTCCTTGGAATTCTCCTCCATGATGTTATGACTTACACTTGAACCATTTTTATGACCATTAGTAGTCATGTTTACTCTTCCTCTGTGAAATTTTCTTGTCCATTTATGAGTTGCACTAAGAATTTGCAATAGTAAGCTTGTTTTATCCTACTACAAATACTTGATCAAAATTCTCTCCTCTAAACTTTGCATTTTGGTAACACTAGTTCTCCTTCACTAGAACCTTTTGAGCTTCCTTTTCAACTCTAAGATTTTGCACTCTACTCACTCTCAACAGATTTACCTACTCTTTTCTCTAGAAAAATCTACCTAACTATGGATCTATCTCAACACTATCTACCCAACATCAAATGGAAGTTTTTCTTCTCTCTATTATGTAATCTTTGCTGCAAGAGTTTCCGCAAATTTTCTCTCTCTCTTGCTACTTGAAATCAACAAATACTTTGTATAACTACCAAATATAAATCATAAAGAACATTTTTACCTGTCAAATATCATTAGATTAGTTCCTCCGTGAGATTTATGGGTTCTTTGCTTCACACTGCTACAAGAATATTTTGTTATTAATCTTCTCCAATCTTTCTCCAAATTTCTATTAACAATTATCTATAGCTCTACTCATTGGTTGGAATTTTCTTCTCCTTTTTACTAAATTCTTTGTGTTATATCTCCTTATTAAACCTCCATAACTTCTTTCTTTCACCTACCATATATACTCAAATTCATTATTAGAATAAATCTATTACCTCGTATCTCCTTCAAAGTTCCATGCATGCATATTTCCCTTCAATGCTTCAAACATTCTACTGATGTCCTTTTCAACTCTAATCTCCTATGGTAGTCTTCTTCTAGTGTTTTCATTGGCTTCAACAATTATCTTTAATAATTAAACGAGCATTTTAGATGTGATACCAAAGATTGATGTTGAAGGGGATCCCTCCTACCTCATAAACATGACAACCAATTCACCATATCTATCTCAAACAAGCATCCAATCTTTTCAAATACAATGGAATGATGATCGTTGATCACTTTCTCCTCACACTCTACACCATCTATGCTTTCCCTTCTCTTTGGTTTGATGGTGCCCAACTTTGTGGGTTCTTACTGTAACTCCCCACACAACACAAAAATATGCAATCATGCACCTAACTCAAATTTTATGTGCTTCTAACACCCAGGCTTAATCTATTTCACCATGTGATTGAGGGCTTGGAACCAAAGGCTTAACCCAAAGGTGATAAGTCCTTTTGGCCATTCCAGTCAACATATTCACATTATAATTAAAATTCTACAAATCTCAAAATTTCTATGCATCAAGTTTTTGATACAATCATATGAGGTCCTTAATAGTCCCTTACAATCTCACATTCCTAGATGTGGTTTTAAATCAATATAAATCCCCGATCCAAATGTATCCATCTTGATATCGATATGTTCACCTTACCCGAGATCTGTTCACCTCAATCTAAAACTATTCATCAACCAAATGACTTTTATTACGATTCCAAAAATCATGAGGTCCACTCCTGAAATGATTTGCCCATCCAGGGTCTAGGGATGACATGATACTCAATTCCCTCTGAGGACTCAAATATGTCTATTGGCCCATATGTATTATGGAGGATCTAAGGATATGCCCATCCAGAAGGTTGCAGGAGTAATAACCTTTATACTAGACCAAATATAATCATGACTAGATATAATGTTACGCCTTATTGTGGGGTCCTTGCTAGATAAAGGTTTTGATTCAAACAATCAGAGGATTTGGGTGACCTGCCCTTCGCTTTACTTATCGAGCAATCAGATGTTCCTTGATTTGGATATAACTAGATGGAACACATCTTGAAATTCAATCTCCTTGAATGGAATCCACCTAGATATGTTTCTTTAGATCTAGATATCCTTACTCCATTTGAATGCTATAAGGTTACATTCACTTTTTTATTGGAAATATGAGATATGAATTACAAAGGATTTTACTACAAAACGCTAGAACCATGTGAGGAAAAACCTTGACCTTAATGGAAACTTCAATTAAAACTAATGGGAAAATTCTAACTTGTTACAATTGTTCACACATGGATATTCCAATTACTTGTTCATAATTCACTTCGATTGTGCCAAATCTGATCATTTACATGACTTTCTATCAAGACCTAGCATGCATGGACTCAAAACTTCTTATTCACAAAGAATTCATGAATACCTCTTATTGCTTGTGAGGATTGATTGTTTCTGCTTACATTCTTCTACCATGACTTCACCAATTCAATCCTTCATGGAGTATATACACATCAGTTGAACATAGAGATCATGCATACACAATAATGGAGGACAATCTCACACAATTTCTATTAACACAAGATATGTACAGTATGGCCTGATTTACACAATAATTGGCCCTTTCCACTCTTCCTCTCGAACCTCTCTTGGTCCCTTAGCCTCTCTTGGTTATCTCCTATTATCTCTTCTATTCCCTTCTATCTTCTAATCATTATGGATTTGTCTATATACAATAGAATGGTTTTGTTGAGATCCACCAAAGGTGGATCTAATCTTTCATATAAGGAAAATATCAAATCTAATACTAAAACCTCTAACTCTTCAACAACTCTCCTTAAATAATATATTACATGTCAATGAGGGAAAATTTCCTTATTTCCTAAATAAATCTATATTTAGATTAGAAAATCAAATCCCTATATTTTAATTACATTAATTTTGACTTAAATTAAATTAAGGGAACCCACTCCCTTTAATAAATGTGGAGATACCTCCTAGGTCTTGTTGACTTGAACAGATGTTCTTGCATCATAAATTAAAATAATATTTTATTTTCATATATATTAATTAAATCATGTAGGAGAAAGAAGTTAAAGCAACATTATCTTTAATACATATTAAATAACCAAATTATAACACCTTAAAATTTTAACCAATTCATATCCATAATCATTTACATTAAATTTATTTTTCACTACACACTCATCTTTTATTATATTTTGGTAGAAACGTGGTATACCAACTAAATTAATTAAATTACTCAACATTTAGTATTGGTATGAGACATCCTCCATTGTGCAATTTCAAAGCAATATGTATATCTCATTGAATATGTTGTTGTTACTATACATATACATATACATATATCTTATTTCGGAAGACATTTGAAAGCAAAGTTGCATTCACTCTCTTCCCCCAACAGCTTATTAAACATTTGACAGATTTCAACGCTACGCGTGTTAGCCGTATTCAGCAATTCAATTGCCTCGTGACGGAAAATTTACCCCTCAAATTCCAATTTTACTAACTGGATGGCGATTCTAACTTTATCCACAGAATTCTGCCAAATTTCAATTTATTCCCGCTTAACTGAGATGATGTTGAGATTTTATTGGAATTTCCTTTAAGTTGTTCGGCCAGTCAATTGAAATACCGACAACTCAATTATCCGTCCATTCAAGTCAATACTGACAAATTAACAAGATTTGGAGGACGGGAGTCTAAGATTTTCTACAAAATTTCATCCATCGGTTCTTCGCCCACTGAGATTTTCTACAAGTTTTCATCCCACTTATTCGCCCACCGACATTTTCTATAATTTTTCATCCTATTTATTTGCCCACTCAATTCATCCGAGTTATTTGCCCACTGAGATTTTCTATAAATTTTAATCCGAGTTATTCGCCTACTCAATTAATTGGAGTTATTTGCCCACTTTTATAAAGTTTTATCCCACATGGTTTGACTTTATAATAGAAACAGGCGAGCTGAGAGGAGCTGTGGTAAGGGGAAGCAGGCGGAAGGGAGCTGTGGAAGGCTGGAGCACTGAGGGGAGCAAGCGAAAGGCTGGAGTGCTGAGCATTTGCTGCAGGCGGCGAAGGGGAGCTGCGTGAAGGCTGGAGCGCTGAGTTTTTGCTGCAGGTAGCGAGGGGAGCTGTGTGAATGTGCGAAGGGGAGCTGCGGAAGGCTGGAGCACTGCGTTTTTGCTGCAGGTGGCGAGGGGAGCTGCGTGAATGTGCGAAGGGGAGCTGCGGAAGGTTGGATCACTGAGGGGCGCTGTGGCGAGGGGAGCAGGCGGCGAGGAAGGCAGGCACTGAAGTTTTTCTGCGAGGGGAGCTGCGGTGAGGGGAGCTGCGGAAGGCTGGAGTGCTTAGTTTTTTTTTACTGCGAGGGGAGCTGCGGAAGGCTGGAGCGCTGAGTTTTTACTACAAGGGGAGCTGCAGCAAGGGGAGAAGGCGCTGAAGTTTCGCTGCGAGGGGAGCTGTGGAAGGCTGGAGCGCTGAGGGTTTGTTGTGAGGGGCGCTGCGGTGAGGGGAGCTGCGGTGAGGCTTCACCAGAAGCGATCAAGGGCTTCTCCATAGGCAGCATTCACAAAAGTTTTGGGTTATTTCTCCAGAGGTGAGCGTCGAGGGTTTAAATGTGAGCGCTGAGGTTTTGCTGCAAGGAGAACTGTGGCAAGGGGAGCTGCAGTGGGGTTTCACCTGAGGCGAGCGAGGGTTTCACCTCAGGCAACGAGGGTTTCTCCAGAGGTAAGTGGAGGCTCTGCGGGGTTTCTCCAGGGGCAAGTGGTGATCGGCGTGAGGTGCGGGATCTTCTGAGCCAAAGGGCGAGAGGCAAGCAGAGAGGGTTTTGTCTCGTAGGCTCGTTTCATCCTCTGGTCTTTTAGTTTTTCTTTGAGCGGGGGCGAGGTGGCTACCCTTGCTGCCTCTTCCCCCAGTGACGTCTCTACTCCGGTGGGTCTTATCCTTCTCGGCGGCAATTTGGATGGTTCTGACTGCGGCATATCTTTTGGAGCATTGAGGGAACAACAGTGCTCTGCTCTATTTCGTGTCGCTTCTATGGATGTTTCCGTTGGTCTTTTTCAGCAGGCAGATGTGGATGTTTGAGACAGTGTTTTCTTCCTCTGTTTCTCGTCTGATTTGGGCGGAGAGTTTGAAGGGGCGGGGAAGGAGTGGCTACTTTTTGCTGCTCTCTTTGTCATTTCGTGCCTCTCCTTTCGTATTGGGCGGACAGATTTGGCGCTGGGTGCTCTTATTCTATAGTGGCTTGTCTGCTTGGTGTTTTGGTGCCTTTTCTGCACCTTATAGATGGGTTGCCTTGTAATCTGGGGCAATTATTGGCCTTTTGGGGCTCTATTTGGGATCTGTTAAACAAATTTTCTGGGGTTTATGCCCTTATCTGATGCCCTGTCTTAGGGCTTTTCTGGATACTTCTTTTGGAGTATTTTTGTAGTGGCTCGATCCACGTTCCCTGCATATGCTTCTTGCATTTGCAATATGTAATCTTCTTTTATGAATATATCACGCCTTTTCTTCCTGAAGAAAAAAAGAAGTTTTATCCCACTTATTCGCCCAATCAATTCATCCGAGTTATTCGCCCAACGAGATTTTCTATTAATTTTCATCTGATCTATTCGCCCACCAAGATTTTCTATAAATTTTCATCCGATATATTCGCCCAATCAATTTATTCGAGTTATTCACCCACCGAGATTTTCTATAAATTTTCATGAGAGACTGTATTTGCCCACTCAATTCAAATCAGTACACCCTTCACCAGCGACAACTCGCAAGATTTGAGGGACGTGCCGCACAATCCCTAAGAATTTTTTAATACTCAATTCGAGTCAATACCAACATTTCATTTCACTTTATCAAAATTTTCATTACAATTTTGATAATGCTGCGATTTTCTCTCCGCTGAAGAAATTTCCATCCCATTCATATGAATGCCCACTCAACTCAACTCAAGTCAATACGGACAAATCTTGCGTGATTACTTTTACGAGTCCAACTTGAGAACATGACGACTTCTTGGTATGTTCAATTCATCGCGTTGATGACACAACGATTTGCTTTGACCTCCTACCGCTTACCTTCGCCCTCACATGTCATCATGAAATCCTTCATCTTCTAAATCTTACCGCAAAATCTCTTCCATTAACCTTAAGCATATATTAGTGAGTAATTTTAATTAAAAATAAGATCTAATATTATTTTTTTAACATTTTATCATACCACTTTAGATCTATTTGATTCATCATGAGAGATCAAATTAATATTTTCAAATATTACAATATTTATGTGGAAATATTGTCTTTAAAGATTTTAATATATCCATAGGATATGTTAAATGTTATTTTCACAAATATTTAATTAAAAGAAATATTAAAAAATTTTGGAGTAGGATTTTCCATTTTTGCGTTGAATTAACTTTTTCCTTTGATTTAGGAAATGGCATTGACTTTAGTATATTTTTTAAATTTGTATCTAATTTAGAATTTTATTGTGATAAAAAAGTTTATTATAGGTAAATTTATGATTCATCCAAATTTATATGATAAAGGAACTATTAAGCGAACATTAGCCAAAATTAGTCAAAATAAAGATAGAATTCGGTGAATTAGACCTCGCATCCTTATAAATATTTCAAACTTTCAACAATTATTATGCACATTAACATATGTCATATATTAAAATTTTAATTTTTCTAATAAATTAAGATATGATCTTTTTTAATTAATAATTTCATTGTATTAATTTTTTTTATCCCAAATAAGCATTCCATTAAAAGTAAAAAATTTCAAGATTTACAACTTGATTTTTTTTAATAGTTATTAAAAAATTTAAATTATTATTAATAACAATTTTATAAAATATATTGGAGGATGATTTTCACACAACATTTTGCAACTCTTGCTAAACCCTAAGTGAAACCTTAGCTACGATCATAGGATGGCTTTCCTGGAGGGAGCTTATCCCCCTCCATCAAACAATGTTGCAACCTTTCAAGCCCTCATTGCTTCTCTCCCTAAGAAGCCTCTAACCAAGGAAGCACACGCAAAATTTGTGAAGAAGGTGGAGATGATACCCTCGGAATGTACACATGTGGGAATGAGCTTTTTGCTTTTCTTCTCAAATACAAGGAAGAAAAAGATGTAATCTTCAGAAATTGATCATATTTATTTGGAGCCAGAGGCATGTATTTGAACAAATGGTCACTGGATTTTGATCCAAATGAAGACATACCAAATGCAGTCCTAGTGGGTCAAGCTTCTAAGGCTATCACTGTTATGAAACCAGCTCACAAAAAGATAGAAAAGAGAGATCAACGCCTTAGAATTTAGCCTCTTCGAGGGGGCAACCTCCTTTACATTACACAAATGAAAAATTCTTGGATGATACAAATGAAAAGACCTCCTTTCTATATATAGGAGTCTAAGGGGTCATAATATAATCAGAGCCAACATAACAATAATAATGTAAGGGCACAATAATAACAATAGTGGGCTTCTACGGGGCACAATAGTAACAATATGGGCACTACATGGGTACATCAATATAATAAGTGGGTTGTACTAACAAAAATAAGGGGTTACATTAGTAGTATACAGGCCTAACATGCCCCTCTCCTTCAAAAAGCGTTGTCCTCAACGCTAGAGTAGTTCTTGATGCTTCTGTATAAAATTCTTGTCCTCTCATGTGGAATCTTCAGCGGGTAAGTTCTTCCACTTGATGAGATATTCTGAAATTGATCAATTTCGTGGTTATCGGGTTCTTGTTTCTGTGACTGCTCCAGGTTCCAAATGATTTTTCCTTCCTCTTCAATTTCTGGCAATATTGTTTGAATTGGGATTTTTTGCAACTTTTGAATAAGTGGCCATACTTCTTTGTCCTTCTTCCATTCATCCCTTGCTTCGTTTATCCAATCTAGTTGGATAATAGAAATATCACAAAACAATTCTTCCACATCCTCATCCTTGAAGAGTGCATCTGCCACCACATTTTGCTCCCCTTTTTTGTAGATGATTTCAAAGTCATAACCCAACATCTTTGTGACCCACTTTTGTTGCTCTTCAGAGGATAATCTTTGTTCTAAAAAGTATTTAAGGCTATCATGATCCGTTTTTACCTTGAAGTGTCTTCCCATTAGGTAGGGTCGCCATTTCTTAAGTGCATGGAGTATTTCCAACATTTCCTTCTCATAAATAGCTTTGTGTAAAAACTTTCCCTTGATTGGACGACTTTCAAAAGAAATGGGTCTTTCATCTTTCATTAAAACAACACCAATTCCATTTCCTGAAGCATCACATTCCAAAATAAAGGTTTTTGTGAAATTTGGTGTAGCTAAGATCAGTGCTTCACACATTGCCCCTTTAAGATCCTCGAAGGCCTTTGTTGCTTTTGGAGTCCATAAAAATGCATCTTTCTTCAATAATGTTGTTAGAGGTGCTGTTATTCTCCCATAATTCTTAACAAACTTGCGATAATACCCTATCAACCCGAGAAATCCTCACAGATGCTTTATGGATGTGGGGATTTTCCATTCCTTAATGGCTTTAATTTTGCTAGGGTCTACCTTAACTCCTTCATGAGATACAATATGACCCAGATATTCCACCTCTTGTACTCCAAAGAAACATTTGGATCTTTTTGCATATAGTTGTTTCTCCTCCAATAGTTGTAGCACCCTGTCAACATGTTCAACATGATCCTTCCAAGACTTGCTGTAGATTAGTATATCATCAAAAAATACTAACACAAATTTTTTAAGGAATGGTTTGAAAATGGAATTCATCAAACCTTGAAATGTTGAGGGTGCATTGGTAAGGCCAAAAGGCATGACCAATAATTCATAATGACCCTCATGAGTTCTAAATGCTGTTTTCGGAATGTCTTCAGTCTTCATTCTGATTTGATGATATCCTAAATGAAGATCCAACTTGGTGAAGTAAATTGATCCATGCAATTCATCCAGTAATTCATCAATGACAGGAATGGGAAACTTATCTTTAATAGTGAGCTTGTTGAGCTCCCTATAATCTGGACGCATGCGCCATGATCCATCCTTCTTGTGCACCAATACTATTGGAGCAGAGAAAGAACTTTGACTCGGTTGAATTATACCAGCCTCTAGCATTTCTGCAACCATATGTTCAATTTCACTCTTTTGGGCATAGGGATATCTGTGCAGCCTGATGTTTGGAGGAACACTTCCTGGAGTCAGATGAATAGCATGATCATGATCATGAATAGGTGGGAGACCTTTGGGAGTCTCAAATTCCTTGGAATGATTGTCTAGGACTTTTTAGAGATCTAGAGAAATAGATGATTCCAATGTGGAAACATCTAGCGAACATAATTGTGCAATTATACCTATTTGTTCCTTTTTTAGAAGCTCTGTCATATCGTTAGAGCTGATTATCTTTCTTGCTTTCCCTGCAATACCCCTTAATTCAACTTCATTTCCTTCCACAGAAAATTTCATGAAAATTTCTTGAAAATTAAAAGCTATTGTACCCAGGGATTGTAGCCATTGGATTCCTAGTACAACATTAGCACCTCCCATTAGAATGGAAAGCATTGGGCTAGACAATACATATTCTCCCATGGATAGCTTGATATTATGGCACTTTCTAGAGAAATTTATTGTTCCTCCATTTGCAACGATCACTTGACACTCTGGTGATGGATATAAGAAGCAATTTAATTCTTTTGCTACCTTACAATGAATACAATTGTGGGTACTTCCTAAATCAATCAACACTATTACCTTTTTCTTCTTGATTTGTCCTTCTATATTGATGGTTTGAGGAGTGGTAATTCCCGCCAATGGATTACAAGATATGGTCAGATTCATTTCTTCTTTATCTAGGATTTGTTCCTGGAGTATATCCTTTTATTTTGACCTTTCTTGCTCCTTTTCTTCTTCCTCTTCACAATCTATGTAGAATAATTTCTTCTCAGCACACTTATGACCTTTAGTATATTTGCTATCACAACTGTAACAAAGCCCTTTTGCTCATTTTTCTTCCAATTGTTGTGGTGTCAACCTTATAGGTTGTGGAAGACTAGGGGCAAAAACACTTCCATCTTTATAGTTGTGAGTGGTATGCTTCCTGGTTGCCATAATTTTGCTTTCCATTTTTCTTGCTAACCTGAATGCCTTCTCTAATGAATCAGGTTCCCAAAGGCGAACATCATGTTGGATTATATCCTTTAAAGTACCTATGAACACATCAATCCTATGCTCCTTTGGAATATTTTTTACCCTTATGTTCAATTTTTGTAACTCCTCAATGTGCTCCATTATTGGACCCTTTTGTTTGAGACTTATCAATTGGCTAAAAAACGTGTTGCTTTTTGTATCCTCATAATGTGCTGTCAATTCTTCCATAAAAATTGCCCAAGTGATAATTTTTTTACGAGAGCAAAGCCATTGATACCATACAAACTGATTTGGTTCCAAATATAAAGTTGCAATACATAACTTTGTGTGTTTTGCACATTATTGAGGTCGAAAAATTGCTCCATCTGTAATATCCATGTTGCGGGATCCTTGCCATCAAACTTCCTCATATCGATTTTTGGAATATGGTGGGTCTTCGATCCAACATTAGAGTCTATGGAATCATGATTAACATTTCTTTTTTTCTCATCATGAGTTTCCTTTACTACCCTTTCACCATTAGTGACCATTTCTTGTAGCAACTTATTCATATTTATCTTCAATTCTTCCATCTTATCATCCATGCCATCAATTTTAGCGTCCATGCTATTCATCTTAGCTTCCATTCCATCCATCTTAGCTTCTACACCTTTCTTTAAACAATCCATCTTAGCTTCTACACCTTTCTTTAAACCATCCATATTAGCTTCTACATCTTTCCTTAAACCATCCATCTTAGATTCTGTTGCTTTTTGTGCAAGTGACACTTGTTGCACTTGGTCTCGTAATTTTGATATATCATGTTGCACTTCTTCCTCTTCCTCATAAGTCATGCTAGAGATTTCAGGTTTCTTACTAGGTGTTTGCATTTTCTTTCCTTGGGGCATCAATTACCGATTCAAACTAATTTTTCAAACCAAGCTTATGAAAAAATTTAAAGAAAACTACACACCTTTTTTCACTTTGTAGAAGCTTGATATTGAATCTGATGTATCTCTGCAATTTTGGATCATCCAGTTCTGAAATTATGACCTGTAGTATCCCTCTGTGTCCTCTTTCCAATGCCACCAGCCTGATCCATGTTGGATTCTCCAAGGAAGAGTTATGCACAATCTCCCAAGATGACCTGATTATAGACTAGTTCAGTAGAGCGAACTTGTATGACATGCCACGAGTCACTGTTTCAACCTTTGGATCTGAAAAATATATACAAGAAGCTACCATCTGTCCTCTTTCTGTAACCTCTTACGAAATTTCAATCCGATGCTCAAAGAGAAAGTTATGACGATTTTCCCCAGGTCCCTATTTGGAATGTAATTTAGGAATCTGCAAAAAGAACTACTTCCTTAGATCATATCTCCGTAAATGTAGTGCAAAAATATTTGAAATTCGGACCCGAGATTCAGAACGATTTCTTCTCAAACGGGTTTTTTTTTTAGCTTCCGAAATGTCACGAAAAAAACGTTATAGTGAAAATGCCACGATGACCTATTTGGAACAGCGAAACCCTAGAATCCAAAGCTCTGATACCAAATGTTATGAAACCAGCTCACAAAAAGATAGAAAAGAGAGAAAAACGCCTTAGAATTTAGCCTATTCGAGGGGGAAACCTCCTTTACATGACACAAATGAACAATTCTTGGATGATACAAATGAAAAGACCTCCTTTCTATATATAGGAGTCTAAGGGGTCATAACATAATCAGAGCCAACATAACAATAATAATGTAAGGGAACAATAATAACAATAGTGGGCTTCTATGGGGCACAATAGTAACAATATGGGCACTACATGGGTACATCAATATAATAAGTGGGTTGTACTAATAAAAATAAGCGGTTACACTAGTAGTATAGGGGCCTAACAATCACTCTCATGCTGGAGTGATAACTATTTGTGTGCGATAGGCAATGGGTTGGGGAAATATTTGGATAAGGTCAAACGCAAAGGCTTCCAGTTTGCATGCACACAGATATGCATTGAAGTAGACCTTAAGAAAGGGTTTCCCTCATAAATAAATCTTACGTAGGGGGAATGGATCCACCACCAAAGTATTTACTATGAGCAATTTCCCTTTAAAATGCAGAAACTACCATGATTATGGTCACTTTGCAAGAGACGGTAAGAAGGCTCAAGCAAGAAAATTAGAGGATACAATAGTAGTGCAAGAGGAGCAATGGAAAACTCATAGAAAGGGAGGAAATAAGGGAAAGATGATAGTAAAAAAAATCCCAATCTACACAAGGTAGAAATGTGGCCTCATATTCAACAAATCCTTTTGAGACCTTGCAGTATCAATAAGAAAACGACAAGGAGGAAACAAATCATAACAAACCAAAGCGGCTCCCAAAGAGGAAGCTAGGAATGTTGAAAAATGACGAAGGGGAAATCAAAGAACGAGAGAATGATGAAGAAATGAAACCCTAGGCCTAACTCAAAAATAAGTTAAAAACTCGACCCCAAAGGATAATGCTAAAATATTGTTAGTAAGATGAGGAAATGAAGTTGGTGGAACACCAAAGAAGCTAAAGGAGACAAAAGGTAACACGTCAAGAATAATGACTAGAAACAAGGCCCAAACCCTTAATTGGGTTGATGAGATCAGTAGTCAATAAATAGAGAGTAATAAGAAAAAGAAAGGAAGGCCCTAGAAGAGGATGACACAAGAATTAGAAGCAAAACAAAACAAGAAAATGAGAAATCAACCTGTAATCACTAATATTCTCAAGCCATTAACGACAAAAGATTAGAAAGAAATAGAAGAGGGAGGAGGTAAAACACAAAACACCCCAAAAAATGATGGAAATTCTATCATGGAACATAAGGGGTTTGCGAAGCCCCTAAAAATTCATGTCGATTAAAGACTTAGTAAAGAAGGAACGACCTTTGATTCTTATTCTTCAAGAAACTAAGCTCAAAGAAACAGAAGCAGTTAATATAGCAAAATATTTCTAGTGAGATAGTACCAAAATGGCGCAAAGCTCACATGGAGCATCTTGTGGACTAGGTACTTTTTTGCTAGGCTCCTTTTTCACTTTGATTGATAGTATGAAATATAAATTCTAAATAGCATCGTTATTGGAAAGAAAGGATATGAGGGAGCATATCTATGTCATCAATGTTTATGTTCCAATAATATATGGAGAAAATTTGGAGTCCTCGGACTCACTTAACTCCTTAAAAGAAAGATGGTGGCATAATAATAGCATAATTGTAGGAGGGATTTTAATACCATTCTCTACTCCTATGAGAAGCATGGGGGTAGCCTCATTTGTGACCCCTTTAGAGAAAGAAAAGAGGATCTAATGAGTGATTGGGACTTGGTAGATATACCTCCAAAGAAAGGTAAATAAACTTGGACAAACAAAATAAGTGGGGAAAGTCATATAACAATGTGATTGGACTACTTTCTAATGCATAGAAACTAGCTCCTTTAAGGGATGGATTGTACTACTTCAATTTTGGTGCAAGGTGAATCTGATCATCAACCAATTTCTCTATCGATTGATCATTTGGAAAATTTAGGCACAATCCCATTTAGATATAATCCAGACTGGTTTAAGGAGGATAAGGTCACATATATAACAAAACAAGCCTAGATGACTCATGTCATCGAATCTCCTTCTTTTGTGCAGAAGTCAAAACTGAAAGTGGTGAAGCAAGAACTAAGAATATGGTGAAAGAACATTATAAACCTCTAAGCCAAAAGAGGCTTGCATTGGTAAAACAACTTCAAAATCGTCAAAACTTGATTGAAAATTGTTAGGTGAAAAATTGGCATATAGAAAAAGAAAAGGAGCTTACTAGGAAAATCTTCTCAACAAGTTGACAAGAAGAAGAGTACAAGAGATTGAAATAAAGAAGTTTTTGGCTTCAAACGAGTGACCAAAACACTTCCTTCTTCCATAAGAAGGCCAAGGCCAGGGAAATGTGAAACATAGTAAGAGAAATCGTGCTTAAAGGTAAGCCAAGACTGACTACCTTTGCTGATATAAAGCAAGAGGAATTTCTTCATTTTCAGGCTACTTACACCGAAGACAAAGATGTAGATTTGGAGCAAGCTCAAGAGTTTCTAGCATGTATAACATCAATTGTCACAAAATCTTCCAATCATCAATTAGTCAAAGAGATAGAGGAATTGGAGGTCGTGGAAGAAATTTGGACTTTGGAACTAGACAATCCCCCTGGACTAGATGGTTTTACTATTATTTTTTATCATACTTTATGGCCTATGATAAAAAGGATTTGTTGAGAATGCTAAATAGGATGAGAAGGAAAGACAAGATTGGGGGAAATACAAACTCTTATTTTCTTGCATTAATTCCTAAAGAAACAAATCCTATGAACTTATCTCAAATCAAAACTATTTCCCTTTGTAATGTTGTGTATAAAATCCTCACAAAATTCATAGCCACTAGGATAAAGAAACTCTTGCTTGAGATTATATCTGAAAATCAAGGGGCCTTTATGTAGCATACAAAAATATTGAATAAATTATATCATTCTTATTCGGGAAGCTATACACTCAAGCAAGGAAGTGGGGGAACTTGGATTGGTCATGAAGTTGGATATGTCTAGCACTTTTGACTAGGTTAGACACTCTTTCTTATATTTAATACTTGAAAAATTGGGTTTCAGTTGTGAATTCATTCATTGGATTAAAGCCTACATTGGATCCCCTTCGATCACGCCCTTAATAAATGCCATCCTAATCCCGTCTTTGTGGCTTAAAAGGGATTGAGACAAGGTTTCACAGGCCCCCCCCCCCTTCAATATATCATTTTGTCAAAATATTGAACAATAAGTTAGAGAGGGAAAGGCTAGAAGGCAGGTTATTAGGTCTAAGTATTGCTCAGAATGTAAAGGGGTTAAATCACTCTCAATCTAAAAATGACACCCTTCTATTGGGTAGGGCATTCAAAATTATTTTGAATCCTTATAATCATCTGCTTAATGTCTATATATATCTCTCGGGTGGGTTGGTGATGTTGTAGCATTTTTTGGTTTTGATAAAAGATAGAATAAACTAGTCAAAAAAATAAAATAAAAATATTTAGAAAAAATGTTAAGTTAGGATATGGACATAACAATATTGAAAAAATGTTTTTGAAAATATCTTGATGATGATGTCCATATCAAAGAAAATGTTAGGTTAGATGTCCTAAAAAATCAAGACAAAAAGAAAATGTTAGGTTAGAAAGAAAAGAAAACAAATAAACTCTGAAAGTGAGCAAGTCTAAATGCCACTACTATTTTTTCACAAAATAATGGTTGTGTGTAGCTTGTCATAAATGCCACAACCCATGACAGTCAAATAGTTTAATCTTGACTGCTTCATGCTTTAAATTTGATGTTATAATTAGAGAATAAAGATCTGGCCAAACTGTTTAATCTTGGCAGATCAGTTGTTAGGTAGAGAATAATAAGGTGCTCATTAGTTTAATTTAAGCCGTTGGATGTTATAAGGTTAGAATTAGATAGCTTTCTTTTTAAAATAAATAGAAAGGAAAAGGGTTTGCTAGCTTAAATGCACCTATTAAGTGAAAAAAAATGAGAGGATAAGCAAAGGGTAAGTAGAAGAAAGGTTGTAGAAGTATGATAATTCATTGGACAAAATGTACACTTATCATGTTTTACCATATGTTTCTATGTCCATGAGGCAATTACACAAAGAAAATGAAGGTCTACAAGATCAATTAATTAACTTCCCTCATCCTCATTCATTCCTATATTTACTAATTTCCCCTTCCCACTTTCATACAGTTCATATTCATTCATTTTCCATAAAAAACCCCTTTTCCTAAGGTTAAAATCCTTTTTGCCTAGGAAAAGTGAAAACCCTATGTTAAATCCCCTTTTACCCAAAAAACCCACAAAAAGATGTTTAGCCTAAGTATTGATGTATATATGTGAAAAGCAAATAACTCATGAAAAATCATTATACTTAGTGTATTTCCCCTTTCCGCTCATGTTTCATATGAAAAAGCTATATACTTAGTGGATTTCCCCTTTCCGCTACTTAGTGTATTTCCCCTAACTTATAGTATTAAACCCCTAAAAGTTTTCCTTCCCATATATTATTAACTCCCTTTATTAAATAACTTGAAACCATTAGTTTTATTATAAAACTATGTGTTCAATAAAACATCGCATATCAGCAGATCACAAGCTTTTAAACATGTATGCACTCTCCTCTGCATTGCAATATGTGATTCGCGATGGGCCCAGACCTGACGCAAATATGTTCATAATTCATTTCCATTTCGCATCCGCCCTTCATCGCAAGTCTCGGCTGAAACATACACCCTCCACCATTGCTATCTCCAATATGCAATGGGAACCCGGACCCGATCGCAGTATTATCCATGGTTTATTTTTCACATCGTGTCCGGCCCCTATCACATTCCTTTGCGATGGGCCTTCCTTCGCTAAATTGTGATTGTGATATGTGATGGGAACTCGGACCCGACGTCATTTATCCGCCCGAATTCATACTATTTCAAGTTCGCCATACTGTGTTTTGCAAAGGATTTCTTTGTTAAATTTTTTTTATGATTTAAACAAAGAACCAACCTAAACCTCTATTTAACCATAAAACCCCGCTAATCTTAGTTTTTAACCCATAATAAAGCCCATACTGCCATAATTAATCATTGGGCCCCTCCATGCTACTCTTTCGCTCCACCACTGCCCGATCACGTGCATTCAAATCCAACGACCCTTAGCGATTTTGGGTTAGCTCTCTATCCGAGCATTACCCACTCAAAAAAGCAATATTCCACCAACCTCCCCTTGCTACGTGTCACGCTCTAAATTGTATCGGGTGACCCCTCCCAAAACCCGCCTGTGCCTCATAAGCAGTGCGATGAAAACCAAAACCACCTCCCACATAACGACAAAATGGCCACTGTCCACTTTGTGCCATAATTCAAAAAGTAAACTGTTTTTCCATTTAAACGTAAAAATCACCATTTTACCTTGTTTCGCCTGTTTACACAGTGAAAACTCCATAAGCCTAAGCGACCAATAAAACCATTTGTTTTACCTTCCGATATGCTCTGGAATCCTTCCAATATGCTTTCAAGCTCAATAAAGCCATTGACGACCTTCTCTGTCGCCTCTGTTTTTCTTAACAATTTTTGTGTTTTGCAGGTAAAAACTCTTGTTCCAGGCTTATAAAGAAAAAGCCTGCATACAGTTAGAAGAGAAATACGAAGATCATATCAAATCACTTTACTCTATAACATAAAATCTAAAACAATTTACTGTTGAAAAACACAGTAAAAACCTGAAATGCACAGTAAAGATAAAAAGGAACACAGTAACCTAACAGAGTCAAAGGATATTCACAGAGTTTAAAGAGTATCAGACGAAAGATCAAATGAAGGAATCAAATAGCATAATGGATACAAACAATCAAGTAGCTTAAAGGGGAAAATATCAAACAACAAAGCCAGCACAACCTGAATAAAAGGGACAACAAGAAGCAGTTCAATAGCTGCCCCTATCTTCTTGCATGAAGATCTTTCCTTTCCTAGAATAAATCTTAATCAGTTTTAGGATATTTTCTTAGTTTAATTATTGTATAAATAACTCTCTTCTCGAGTTGTTAAGGGTTCAAGGTTCATTGTTCATTGCTTGTTAAGTCGTGACTATTCATTCTACTTTGAACCTGGTTGCACCTTTGAAGGAAGCTTTTCTAGACACTTGATGTACTTAGTCTTTCTGGAACCTTAATACAAAGCAGAGGATTCTGAATTTGGTTTTACATAGTTTGTGTTATCCTGTAAGCTTTCCTAGTTATCAATCATTATGTTTTTCTTCATATGCTTATGACTTATAGAGATATCTAAGTAGGAATAATTGTGTCAGAATTTTTTTCTATAAACTCCTAAAGTGATCATCTATTAAGAGAATGGATTAATGAATTGTCTATTTAGCTAGTCCCCTCTAATCAATAAATCATCAGTATCTGTTGTAAGCTTAAGTATATTGCCTTGAATCTTTGGAACGTAGTTTAGAAGGTTTTCATACTTATGATTGTTCTGTTTTACAATCTAGAAATTGTGATAATCATATTATTTTCTGTCTTCTTCTCACCACTATTTGATCTATATCACTGTGTAAAGCTTTATAGCAGCCCTTTGCTAACATATTAATATTATCCAAAGGATTAAGTATTTCAATTCTACATCTATCTTCATTCATTGGTCTTCCAAAACTAAAACCAAAAACCCAAAAACAATTATTTTAGATGCTCTGGCATTGGTAGCTGACCTACTACTATCTCAGAGGTACAACAGGTGAATCAAAGAAAAAGTTAGCTATATGGATGGAATTGTTTAGAAATCATTTAAAGAGAGATTTCCACAACACTAGAATTTCCAATGGCAATTAGATGGAAATAATTTAAATATTTAGGAGTGAAATTTCTATGGGATAATTAAACACATAAGACTAGGATGAGGCCCTGTAAAAAATCAAGGAAAAAATATGGTTATGGGGAATGCAATGGATAAATGTTGTCAAGAAGGTTGTATTGATAAAATCAATATTATCATCTCTTCCTATATACATGGGTTCCAGTTTCCTTGCTCCAAAAGGATGATCAACCAGATCAACAGTCTCATAAAAAAATTTCTTTGGCAGGATGGTAAAAATAATGAAAAAGTGTTTCATTTGGTTAATTAGAATATAGTTTGTCTTCCTAAAAGTTACAGTTGTCTAGTATTAAAGGATCCCCAATTTATAAATCTTGCATTAGGAGCAAAAATAGTATGGCATCTCCTCTCTGATTCAAAGGGATAGTTGAAATAAGATTTTTTGTAGAAATATTTCCATAAAGGTAGTCTTCTCATAGTGGAGAATGTGAATTGGATAGGTTAAGTTTCAAAATTATGGAAGTTGTGTAAGGTTTCATACCCCATACTATTGGATAATTTAGGATGGAAATTGGAAATGATGCTCTCATAAATGTATGGAAATATCGCACTCCATCGGCTATGTTAATGGAAAAAACTACAAAATAAGGGAAATAGTGAAATAGATGAGGAGAGTAGGATATATTAGGCCTTACCAATGTATCACAATGGAATGAGAAAGTAAAATGGCCAGGCTATATATGTTTAGGAATACCTCCCAATCTCCAACCTAAATGAGATACTTTAATAAACTCGTTGAAAGGTTTAGTTCTAATTGAAGTTTCAAAAAATAACCAGCAAACCTGGATGGGCAGCCCAAGGAAAAATTAGTCAGTCAAAGCATGTTAAGAATTGATAGTAAAAATGTTTCTACATATATTTTCACGTAAGATGGCCTACCTAAAATAAACATATTATGTTGGGTAATGGTTCATCAGATAATTTTTACGGTAGAGAATCTAAGGAAATGAAATATACAATGGTTTTCAAGGTGTTCCCATTACCAAATGGAGGAAGAGGATATCCTCCATGTATTTAGGAAGTGCACATTCACTTTGGAAGTTTGGAAAAAATCCCTATAAAAAATTAGCAATATTGTAAGTATCCTGGATAGCCAGATAGAGATGTTTGAATTATGGAAAAATAAAATCCCATGGTAGAGGAAATCCTCTTCATTTTCAGTACAATGTTAGATGTCTCTCCCTAAATACATTTGTTGGTCAGTGTGGTTAGCTAACAATAATGTCGTATTCAAAGTTGAAAGTTCTAACTCATCCATGATTGTTATCAAAGCTCTAAATCTACTCTTTGAATCCATCATGGCTCGAGGATACAAATCCTCTAATGTGGAGGACTTATCTTTAGATGAAGGAGATTAGATCAAATATGGGAATGTCTCGTATCATGCTAGCAACTTCAATCCTAAATGACTCGTCAACATGTCCTTTTATATAAGAATGAATGTTTACGAATTTCTAGAATGGAAGATAAGCAGGGAATACTTCTCTCTATTTTTTTAATAATTCATTGGAAATGTGACTCGGGGGAAGTAGGAGTGGGAGGGGTTATATATCACCCCGATGAGAAAATAGAGTCTCAATATGCATGGGGTTTGGGTATCGCTACATATGACCAAGCAGAATACTTGGCCCTATGGTAGGGGCCTGAACTAGCTATTGAAAGAAGAATTCATCAATTGATGATCTTTGGGGATTCCATGATAGTTATTCAATAGGTGATTAAGCTCAAAGAAAATTGTAGCCCTCAAATCCCCCCAATACTACAAAGGATAACAATTCAATTGAGGAATTTTGAGATAATTGAGTTCCACCATGTAAAATGGAATTTGAACTTAGCAGTGGATGTGTTGGCTAATAAAGGATATAACATGGATCAAGGAATGATGGTTCAAGACCAAAGTAACAAAAATTTCAAACCTCTACCATGAAAAAGGGAAACAAATTTTAGGCAAGCTCTAAAAAACTCAATGGAGAAAATGACATCATGATATTTTGTTGGAAGGTTGGTTGCAATATGAATTCTTATGATCTCATTTTTTTGTGGCATTGAAATACTCTTTCAAATAGCTACTAGACGAATGACCCTTTATTAATGACAATTTTAGAATGGATCACTCACATCATAATAACACTTGGTCGTGGTGTCTACACATCTCCAACAAACCATACATCTGGTGGAAATGTGATGCCTATTGTGATTGTGAATGAAGATTGAAGGATATTAACTTCAATGCCAAACTTGGGATAGCACACTCATATTGTGGTGATTGAATGGTGATAGTTATATGTGCTATCAGGGAACTAATTTATGGAGAATATATGAACGAAGGGAGTGGGAACTAGCGTAGATTGATATATAAAAGTTCCACAACTATTTTACAATTGCACAACTTAGCAGGGGACTTTGGAGGGAAGCACAAAACAACAGGTTTAATTTCAATCCATAGAATAAGTAGGAAAATGGAGCTTGATCCTCAGACTCCCCTTGTCAAAGAGAAGGAGAAAATGAATCACCAACTAGACAGTCTAATTAAGACAATGGAGTATATCTTGACTATAATAACCCCTCGTAGATTTTCTATATATATAAAAAAAAATAGCGAAGGTCATGGGACATGTATTCCACACTGAACGTTAAGAAAAACGTAGTGATGGGGATCACTTGTGATTAATTAATGGCTGTGGAAATTGGAAAAGACATTGGCAAAGGTAAAATGGAAATAATTGGCATTTTATTCATGAAATAAAGGAAAATAGGAGAAAAGTGAGATGAAGGGTAACGGATTTGCATGTGAGGAAAATTGAAGGAAAAATAGAGGAAAATGAAGAAAATAGAGGCGTCAATGATAAAAAGGCTTCTAAGGATCAATTCACAACTTTTGTCAGTTTGGTTTTGGAGCTCTCTCTATTCTCTCATTCTCTCATGCTATTGCACACTTAAAGCTTTCTTGGAGCACTTTGGCATACCTTGGATTTCAAGAAAGAAGGCAAAGGAAAGCAGGAAAGCACAAGGGAACAGGTGGATCAATAGATACAACTAGATTTATTTGCAGGTAACAGGTTGCATGGATGATTTCCTTGATGCATGGTGGACACATGTGGTTTTCTAGTTATGTGTTATCATTTCCATAGAGGATTTCCTAGATTAACAGTGATTTTAGCCTTGCCTTGCCATTTCTTAGATAGCCATGGTGTTGTGGGTTTTTCCACTTGATATTTTTATTATTGGTGCTCATAATTCCTTATGGTTATGGGTTGGAACAAACGCTCTAGAAGCCCGGGAACAACTTGGGTTGAGTTACTAGTCCTGGAGCCTAGGTTGGGACAAAGGCTTTGGAGCCCTTGGTGGGTTGAGTTGCTAGTCCTTGGAGCTAAGTTGGACAAACGCTCTAGAGCCTTGGAAGGCTATCATTGATTTAATAGTTCCTAGATCCCTTGACAAGTTAGGTAGAGATCGATTTGGTTGGTGTTAGCGATGTTCGAAAGTGAGGTGGAATTACTAGTTAGGGGTTGAGGTGGTTTGCCCTCTGGAAGACCTGGTTTGGTTTTGTTTGGTTTATTCCATGATATCTTACATTCATACTTAGAATATGTTATGGGAGTGATTGGTTGAAAGAGATATTTGGTCCAGTCCAATTTATGGTTGGGTGGTAGGTGGAAGCCCCTCACTTGGTTGGCTTTTGCATATAATAATAAGATATTTTTCTTATTGTATTCTATGAGTACTTGTAGTTATTATTATGTGGCTTTGATTTTTGTTCTATCATGGCTATTATTCTAGTTAAATGTTGGTTATAAGCATGGTCCCATAATAGGTTCTAGCTATGGCTCTTGATACGTCTTTCTTAGTCGATGAATGGTTAATGAATGCATGAGCTAACAAATTTTATTTCCACTATCATGAGATTGCATTAGACCTTTTTAGTGAATCTAAAATAACTTTCAAACTCATATGTTTAGATATTCAGTCATGATTTGTAGATTACATGTTCATCATATGTTTAATAAAAAGACTATAATGGTTAGGCTTGCATAGGTCAAGTACCTGACCAAGTTTTATATGAATGGCTTTGTACTAGTGTTATTTATCATTCTAAAAAGTCTCATTGAGTTATGGACAGTGGTCTGGAGGCTAGCTTGAAGTGGTCGCTCAGAATCTGGGACCGCACCCTCTAAACTGGGGAAATTGGGCTGCAACCACGTGGATGCAGTGTTGTGCATGTCGTTGGAGGCTTCCAACCACATTGAAGACATTTTTTGGGTGTTTTTTTGGGCCCATGATTGAGAAAAATAGGTCCAACTCAAGTTTTGGCCACTTGTGGTGGTTTTTAAACCTCTGAGTGTCCTGTAACCCCTGTGGGATGTTGTGAGTTGTCAGTTTTTCATTAGTAGTCGACCCCACTTCTTTAATTGGATCTTGGAGGTTGGGTCATTTCATAGTATCTCTTCCTCTAATGTTTACCCCGAAAACTCGATGAAATTGGGTAAATGTCGGAGGGGTGGTTATGGATTGGTATCGGATCTCTCAAGTTCAACACTTGGACTAGATGGGCAGAATGTGTTTTTCATGCATGCATTGTGATATATATATGTGTGTGTGTGTGTGTGTGTGTGTGTGTGTGTGTGTGTGTTGTTGATCATTTTTATATTTGGTTATCTGACATAGTATGTTTATAGGAAGTAGAGGATCAAAGATGGCAAGAAAAATAGTGGACTATAGTTCACGTGATTCTCCCTATAAATCATATGAACAACATGGTGATGAGTACTTCCCTGACATAGCAGATATATTGAGAATTTTGAAAGCAGAGATAAGAAGTTGTAAGGTGGATAATGTTAGGCCCCTATACTACTAGTGTAACCCCTTATTGTTATTAGTATAACCCACTTATTATATTGATGTACCCATGTAGTGCCCATATTGTTACTATTGTGGCCCATAGAACCCCACTATTGTTATTATTGTGCCCTTACATTATTATTGTTATGTCAGCTCTGATTATGTTATGACCCCTTAGACTCCTATATATAGAAAGGAGGTCTTTTCATTTGTATCATCCAAGAATTGTTCATTTATGTAATGTAAAGGAGGTTTCCCCCTCGAAGAGGATGAATTCTAAGGCGTGGCTATCTTTTTGTGAGTTGGTTCCATAACATTTGGTATCAGAGCTTTGGATTCTAGGGTTTCGCTGCTCCAAACAGGTCATCGTGGCATTTTCGCTATAACTGTTTTTCTGTGACGTTTCAGACGTCGCAAAAAAAACCCATTTGAGAAGAAATCGCACTGATCCCTGCGTCCGAATTTCAGAGCTTTTCGCGTGATATTTATAGAGATAGGATCTGAGGAAGTTGGCCTTTTTGCAGATTCCTGAATTACATTCAAAACAGGTGACCTGGGGAAAATTGTCATAACTTTATCTTTAGGGATCATATTGAAATTTCGTAAGAAGGTACAGAAAGATCATGGACTGCAGTTTCTTTTATGCATTTTTTTAGATCCAAAGAGTGAAACAATGACTCGTGGTACGTCGTACAAGTTCGCTCTACTGAACTAGTCTATAATCAGGTAATCTTGGGAGATTGTGCATAACTCTTTATTGGAGAATCCAATTTGGATCAGATTGGTGGCATTGGAAAGAGGACATAGAGGGCTACTACAAGTCAGAATTTCAGAACTTAAAGATCTGCAAGTACAGAGTTACAATCGTTTCAAGGTAGAGCTCCTAAAATCAAGAAAAAGCAAGATGAGGAAGTTTGATGGCAAGGATCCGGTAAATTGGATACTTCAGATGGAGCAATATTTTGATATACATGGTGTATGACTGTTACAAAAGGTATGTATTGCATCTTCATATTTAGAACCAGATCAATTTTTATGGTACAAAGGGCTTTGTTCTCGTAAAAAACTTGTTACATGGTCAATTTTCACGGAGGAAATGATAGCACATTATGAGGATACAAAGAGCAACACCTTCTTTAGAGCAACACCACAACAATTGGAAAGAGAAAAAGGGCTTTGTGACATAGTGGAAAGCAAAATTATGGAAACCAGGAAGTGTACCCCTCACAACTATAAAGATGGAAGTGTTGTTTCTCCTAGCCTTCCACAACCTACAAGGGTTACACCACAACAATTGGAAGAAAAAAGAGAAAAAGGGCTTTCTTACAGTTGTGATAGCAAATGCACTAAAGGTCATAAGTGTGCTGAGAAGAAATTATTTTACATAGAATATGAAGAGGAGGAAGAAAAAGATCAAGAAACAACAAAAGAAGAAGATATAAGCCAGGACCCCACCCCAGAGAAAGAAGAAATGAATCAGACAATATCTTGTAAAACATTAGCAAGAATTACCACTCCTCAAACTCTCAAGATAGAAGGACATATCAAGAAGAAAAAGGTGCAAGAAGTGAAAGATCACATCAAGAAAGAAGAAATGAATCCAACCATATCTTGTAATTCATTGTTCGAAATTACCACTCAAACTATCAAGATAGGACATATAAAGAAGAAAAATGTTCAAGAAGTGAAAGATCACATCGAGCATCAAGAAATAAATCCGACCATATCTTGTAAAGGATTGAAAGAAATTACCACTCCTCAAACTCTAGAGATAGAAGGACATATCAAGAAGAAAAAGGTTCAAGCAGTGAAAGATCATATCGAGCATCAACAACAAGTTCTCCAACTTTTAAAGGATAACGCCACTTTAGTGCAAAATCAAACGAAACAACATGCACTTAAAAAATGGCGACCTTACCGAATGGGAAGACTCTTCAAGGATGAGGATGTGGAAGCATTGTTTTGTGCTATTTATATTATCCAACTAGATTGGATAAACGAAGCAAGGGATGAATGGAAGAAGGACGAAGAAGTATGGCCACTTATTAAAAAGTTGCAAAAGATCCCAATTCAAACAATATTGCCAGAAATTAAAGAGGAAGGAAAAATCATATTGGAAACTGGAGCAGTCACAGAAACAAGAACCCGACAGCTACGAAATCGATCAATTACAGAGTATCTCATCAAGTGGAAGAACTTACCCGCTGAATATTCCACATGGGAGGACAAGAATTTTATACAGAAGCATCAAGAAATACTCAAGCATTGAGGACAACGCTTTTTGAAGGAGAGGGGCATGTTAGGCCCCTATACTACTAGTGTAACCCCTTATTGTTATTAGTATAACCCACTTATTATATTGATGTACCCATGTAGTGCCCATATTGTTACTATTGTGGCCCATAGAAGCCCACTATTGTTATTATTGTGCCCTTACATTATTATTGTTATGTCAGCTCTAATTATGTTATGACCCCTTAGACTCCTATATATAGAAAGGAGGTCTTTTCATTTGTATCATCCAAGGATTGTTCATTTATGTAATGTAAAGGAGGTTGCCCCCTCGAAGAGGCTGAATTCTAAGGCGTGGCTATCTTTTTGTGAGCTGGTTCCATAACAGATAATGACAAGATCATTCAATCATAGGACAGACTTGTCAGTGCACAAGAGAAGTAGTCATAGCTTAATGCAATCATCCTTTATAGGTTTTCATATTTGTAGAGATAGGGACCGCTTAGGATCGGTCATGGATATGAGGAAAGGACTAATGGGGCATATGGCAGAAGTCTCAGTCGAGATACAGGTTTGACAGGGATGATATAGTCAGAGATGGTAGGTTCTTGGATACACCTAATAGGAGGGATAATGACTGTGGGTATTATTCTAGTCCTGGTTTAAAAAGACACCATCATCATCACTGTCATTATTCATATAGGATGAGTGAGAAACAATAATTTCTAGAGAAATTCAAGGAAGAAAAACCTCCTACATTTGATGGAGAAATGAAGAAGTCACAAGATGCAGAAGCTTGGCTGCTTGTGATGAATAAGTTCTTTAGATTGCATGATTATTCCAAAAACATGAAAACCAAGATAGCTACATTTAGTGTTAAAGGAAAAGCATACATTTGTTGGGAATATGTGAAGAATGTTAGAGGATTTCGAGAAGAGGATATGACTTGGAGTGAGTTCAAGAGAATTTTCAAGAAGACATATCTATCTGAAAGATACTACGATTACATGGGAAAGGAGTTCTATGAGTTGAACATGGGATCTATGACTAATGAGGAGTATACTAGTAGATTCTTAGATTTGTTGAGATATGTTCCTTATCTTAAGGAGGAGAAAACCAAGATTTGTAGATTTATCAATGGGTTTCCCATGTCATTCAAATACATGATTGAGTTTGATGAGCCTAGATCGTTGGAGGAATCCATCAGAAAGATAAAGCATTGTTATGAGAAATCAAAGAGAAAGAGTGACTCTAACTAGGATTTGAAAGGTAATGATAATAATAAAGGAAAGTGGGATAATAAGAGAGGAAAACCATAGGATATATATGACAAGGATAATGCAACATCGTACAAGTAGTTCAATGCAGTTGACAGAGGGCAAGGATTTCAATCTGAGGAGTAGAACAAGGGTGATGGAAGGATGCCTTTGCAGTGTTGGACTTGTGGAAAGGATAATTATATGAGATATTGTCCACAACATTAGGTTGGCATACCATGACTTTACAGTGCTAAGGAGGCACAAACATTTTGGGATGTTGGAAAAATTATTCCTCGGATTTATACAACATTGGATAATAGGAAAGTTGATCATCAGGAATCTATTATTGAGACGAAAGGTAAGCTTTGTGATCGAGTTGTTTCTATTTTGATTGACCCTAGATCTAACTATAGTTATATTAGTCCTGACCTGGTGGATAAGTTTCGTTTAAATAAAGAAGTGCATACAAAGTCTTGGTTGGTGTAGTTGGCTATAGGTACTAAGAAAATAGTTCATCATTGGGTAAGATATTGTGCATTTGAGTTGAACACTTTTCCATAGATTGATGACTTGTTTAATCAATTGAAGGGAGCAACAATGTTCTTGAAAATTGATTTGAGATTAGGATATCATCAGGCATGCATCAAAGAAGAGGACATCTACAAGACTTCTTTCCTAACTAGGTATGGGAATTATGGGTTTGTTGTGGTTCCTTTCAGTTTGAGTAATGCTCCAGCTACTTTCATGTATTTGATGAATAGTTTCTTGCGTCTTTATCTGGACAAGTTTCCGATAATATTCATTGATGAGATAGTGATATATTCAAAGAATGAGTAAGAGAATATAGGTCATCTAGAAACATTGTTTAGAATGTTGAGAGAGCATTAGTTATATTCCAAAATTAGTAAATGCAGTTTCTTTTAGACAAAATTTCATTACTGGGGGCATGTAGTTTCCAAGGAAGGTATAGCAGTGGACCCAGAAAAGATCAGAGCTATCATGGAGTGGGAAATTCCTAAGAATGGGGATAAGGTCAGATATTTCATGGGGTTATTAGGTTATTATAGGTGCTTCATTAGGAACTTCTCATGGATTTCCTATCTTATTATGTCATTGTAGAAGAAATGGAGGAAATTTGAATGGACAGAGGAATGTGCAACTAGTTTTGAGTAATTGAAGTTGTTGCTTACAAATTATTCAGTCTTGAAGATTGCAGATACATACAAAGAATTTGTGGTATGTATAGATGCTTGAAAGAGAATACTTGATGGAATCCTAATGCAGGAAGGACAGGTGGTATACTACGAGTCAAGGAAACTGAATGAGCACGAGCAGAACTATGTGACTCATGAGCTTGAGTTGGCAATGATCATTCATGCATTAAAGATGTGGAGACACTATCTTATTGGCAGGAGGTTCATCTTGATGAGTGATCATAGTGGGTTGAGGTACTTGTTTGACCAAACTAATTTAAATTTCAGCCAAGCTAGGTGGTTGGCTATGCTCAGTGAGTTTGACTTCGAGATCAGGTACATTAAGGGTAAAGAGAATACAGTTGTAGATGCTCTTAGCTGAAGAATGCAGGTAAATCACATAGTAGCTATGAGTTCATAAGGGACAGATTTACAAGATTGGATCTTGCAGGAAGGAAAACATGATGACAAGTACCAACAGCTTAAGCATAGGTTATAACATTAGGGTACAGGTGAATAGGATGTGGATTATCATCTCACAGAAAATGGTTTGGTAATAATTACAGACATGATCTATGTGTCAGAATGAACTCAAGAAGATTATCTTGAGGGAATTTCATTTTAATTTGTATTCAAGTCACCTGGGATATCAAAGGACATTGACAACTATGAAGAAGGTCTACCATTGGCCGAACTTGAAGAAAGAAGTGGCTGAGTTTGTTGCAAGGTGTTTGGATTGTCAATAGGAAAAAGCATAGTGTAAGCATCCAAATGGTTTATTACAACCAATTCTAATTCCAGAGTGGAAATAGGAGGTCATGGATTTCATTACATTTTTTTCAAGGACATCTAGATAACATGATTCTATTATGGTTGTGGTTGACAAGTTTACTAAGGTATCTCACTTCATTCCAGTGAAGTCAATGAATTCAACTATTGAAGTAGCTCAGGTATTCATCAAGGAGATAGTGAGGTTACATGGTATCCTTAGGAAGATTATTTCAGACATACATGCCGAGTTCATTTCTAGGTTTTGAAAGGATTTATTTGTAGGTTTGGGTACAAAGTTAGCTTTTAGTACAACTTATCATCCACAGATAGATGGACAGATAGAGATAGTCAACAGGGTTCTTCAGGACATGTTGAGGATGTGTTTTATGCACCAGCAGAGGAGGTGAGAGGAGTATCTTCCACTGGTTGATTTTTCTTATAACAATGGGTATCAGGAATATCTAAAGAATAGTCTGTTGGATGCACTTTATGGGCGGAGTTGTAATACTCCCATTAGTTGGAGTGATCCTATGAACAAGGTATGGATTGGACCAGATATGTTGACTGAGATGGAACAAGAAATGAAAGTTATCAAGAAGAATCTAAAGGTAGCACATGATAGCAAGAATATTTATGTATATCAACACAAAGTATTTAAGGAGTTTTAGGTTGGGGAACATGTGTACTTACACATCAAGCCCAAAAAGAGCACCTTGAGGATTGGATCATGTTCCAAGATGGAACCTCGGTATTGTAGGCCTTTTGAGATCCTTGAGAGGATTGGACGAGTGGCCTATAGACTTGCATTGCCTCTGATAGTGAAATTCCATTATGTTTTCCATGTGTCATTGCTTAAGAAGTATGTGAAAGATGTTGATCATGTGATTGGTTGGTTTGTATTACAAGTGGAGCCAGAAGGAGAATTCCAACCAGAACCTCGGTGCATTTTGGAGAAAAATATGCTCATACAATGGAATTGAGAAATCAAGCAAGTTAAAGTGCAGTGGAAGCACTTTGGGCCCGATGGAGCTACATGGGAGATGGCTGATCAAATGTGGGGTATGTATCCTTCTTTATTCACTGGTTGAGTCGATATATTTTGATATATATTTTGACATTATGTTTTGGTTATGTCTATATATGCATATGTATGTAAACACTGCATTGAGCTATGTTATAAAGCTCCAATAAGTGATGTGGTGTTCATGGTTTGATGGTGATGGTCTTAGCAGTATGATATGATGTAAATTTTGTATCGAGTTGTGTTATAAAGCGCCATAGGCAACATTTGTTTTGCTAGTTTATAAGTGTCATTGAACACTAAGGACGGTGTTCCCCCAAGGGGGAAGGGTTTGTAATAGCCCCTGGTTGATTTTATATGTAAATAAAAATAATAATAATGAAGGTCATGGGACATGTATTTTATAAGTTGAACGTTGGGCAAAAAATAGTGATCAGGATCACTTATGATTAATTAATGACTATGGAAATTAGAAAAGGAAAAATGGAAATACTTGGAATTTTATTTATGAAATAAAGGAAAATAGGAGAAAAGGGTGATGAAGGGTCACATATTTGCATGTGAGGGAATTTCAAGGAAAAATAAAGGAAAATGAAGAAAATAGAGGCCTCAATGATAAAAAGGCTTCTAAGGATCAGTTCGTAACGTTTGCCAGTTCAGTTTTTGAGCTCTCTCTCTCTATTCTCTCATTCTATCATACTCTTGTGCTCTTAGAGATTTATTGGAGCGCTTTTGGAGCACTTTGGAATACCTTCAATTTGGAGCAAGAAAGCAAAGGAAACCAGGAATATGCAAGGGAACAAGTGGATCATCAACTATAGTTGGATTGCTCTACAGGTAACAATTTGCATGTATGATTTCCTTGATGCATAGTGGATGCATGTGGTTTTTTGGTTATGTGTTGTCATTGGCATGGAGGATTTCCTGGATTGATAATGGTTTTAGCCTTGCCTTGCCATTTCCTAGATAGCCATGGTGTTGTGGTTTTTTCCACTTGATTTTTTTCTAGTTGGTGCTCATAATTCCTTATGGTTGCGGGTTGGAAAAAACACTCTGGAATCCCTGGAATAACTTGGGTTGAGTTACTAGTCCTGGAGCATAGGCTGGGAAAAATGTTCTAGAGCCCTTGGTGGGTTGAGTTATTAGTCCCTAGAACCAGGTTGGAAAAATGCTCTTGAGCCCTGTAAGGTTGTGGGTTGAGTTACTAGTTCCTGAAGTCCTAGAAAACTTGGGTAGTGATCCACATGGCTCTGGAAAGGCCCAATTTTCAAAGTGTCCATATCCTAGCAATATTGGCACCAGGTTATAATGCCTGGCATTACAACCTAACGATGTGAATGACACCTCAATTGGAGTCCGTATGACCATTTTATGCCATTAGAAGTTTGCAAGTCATAAGGGAATATGGGACATGCTTTGCTCATGTCGTGACGAAATAACCAATGAACCTTTGACACATGGCATGACAACATTGGCCTCCTAGCCCTACATAAAAGACAAAAAAAAATAGAAACAAAATATTAAAAATATATAATATAATAACCAAAAATCAAATAATAAAACAAAAAGGGTTATTATATTAGACATAATGGTTATTATGTTAATAACCACCTAAACCTAAATTTGGAGGTCAAATGAAAACCAACGAACATATTTATGAAATGTTGGTAAGCCATATTAAAATGACATGATTTTGTTACATATGGTCATACCATATATTAACCATATTATACCAAAAAAATTAAAAATTTAGTTGGGTCATTATAATGTATGACCAACGACCATTATACATGGCAAAGCCTCATTGGTGGTCAAAACGTTTGGTTATAATATACCATGTGTATATGATTCCAACAACGGTGGAATCAAACTTTGGCTATATGATATATTTGTGGTTACGGTGACGGGAATTATGTGTTAAAAATGGGTTTGATGGGTTTTGAAGCCCGACCAACTCGTCAAAAAATAATCTCTAATCCCATTTGTTGCTGGACCTGCCAGCCAGTAGGCTCTTGATTTATCCACCCATGCTCAAACATATGAAGAAGCCTCTTCATTCGACTGTGGGACTAGACCAGCGTGGTCGATGACAAAACGCTACGACAGAACAATGTGAGTGTATCTATGTAGAGGTGGAACCACAAACTATGGAACCTTGACCATAAACTAGAACCATGAGTAAAGGAATCTTGGAGGAATCTTTTAGATTCCTTAGAGTTGATTTTTGACAGAGTCAGAATTATGCCAAGTTTATACTCAGATTAACCATAATTTCGCCAGGAGTTTGATGGCATGATTGGTTTTCTGATTTGAGAAGCAAATTTTTTAGAAGTAGAATGTTGAGGGAAGAACCATGAAAGTGGAATCTTGACACAAGAATTTGCATGGAATCTGAAAGATTCCATGGAGGCCGAAAATTGACAGTTTCAGAACCAAGCCAACTTTATACTCATTTTACTCAATTTTTTACAAGGAATGCAATGACGTGATCAGTTGTATCATCTCAGTAGCCGAATTTCATTTAACTCACAAAAGAGAATCTCTGAGGAATCTTTGAGATTCTGGGGGAGCCCAGATTTGACCAAGGAAAAAAGGGGTCGAGTTTACAGTCATATTTAACGATTTTTGCAAGGAATGCAATGACACATGCTATTTATTCATCCGAGTAGCCAATTTTTAGGTCATCCCCAAACTTGGAGGTATAAAGTGCATTGTTGCCATGTGTTCATTTGATTTTTGTTGAGATGATGATTTGATTATGAGATCCATTTATGCCACTTCATTGTGAGAGGATGATTATATGTCATTTTATGTGAGATTATCCCTTATCATGCTAAAGGAGAACATCTTGTCAGGGATAGTTCTTTGTAGGAGAATGTCTCATGGAGAGACATGACACTCTAGACAAGGGGGTTCATTCTTGTATTGACAAAAGAATAAATCATATACTCGTCATCTTCCTACAACAACTAATGAAGCAGCCTCCCCACTCTTGACACCAGGCTTGGAGATGTAGCCCACATTGGATTAACTTCATTATCATATCGTTGAGTTATGGTTGTTCATGATTATGAATTTTTATTGGTTTTTTGTTTCACGATAATGGTTTTCTAAATTATTGTTAGAGTATGCATTTCTCACGATTTCATAAAGAAAATGTAAGCATGAGTAAAAATTCCTTTATGATGTGGATTTTTGTTTAAAAGCACTCACGAAAATTTCCTCGATCAGGTATAGACTGATCTGGTTGGTGCTAGTGATGTCCAATCATGAGGTCGAATCGATGTTGAGGGTTGAGGTGGTTTAGCTTCTAAAAGCCCTAGATTTTTTTGTTTGGTTTATTCCAAAAGACACCACATTCATGCTTGGAATATGGCACAGGGGTGGTTGGATAAAAGTGATATTTGGTTCAGTCCAATCTATGGTCAGGTGGTACATGGAAGTCCCTGACTTAGTTGGCTTTTACATATGATAATAAGAGTTCTTTTCCTATTTATTCTATAAGTACTTGTACTTGTTATTATGTGGCTTTGACGGTTTTTATATCATGGTTATTATTCTGGTTAAATGTGGGTTATAAGTATGGTTCTATAACAGGTTCTAGCTATGGCTCTTGATATGTTTTGTTTATTTGATGAATAGTTAATAAATGCATGAAATAACAAATTTTATTGCAACTATTATATGAGGGAATTAGAGCTTCTTGGTGAATCTCAAATAAGTTAAAGACCCCTATGTTCAGATATGCATTCATGACCTATAGATTACATGTTCACCATATGTTTGACGAAAAGAATGTCATGGTTAGGCCTGGATAGGTCAAGTCCTTGATCAAGTTTTATATGAATGGCTTTGTCCTAATGTTATTTATCATTATGGAAAGTCTCACTAAGTTTTAGGTAGTGGTCTAGAGGCTAGCTTGAAATGGTGGCTCAGAATCTGGGACCGCACCCTCTAAACTGGAGAAATTAGGCTGCAACCACATGGATGTAGTGTTGTGCATGCAGTTAGAGGTTTCCAACCATATGGAGGACTTGTTGTGGGTGTGGTTTTTCGACCTAGGGTTGAGAAAAGGAGGTCTATCTCAGGGTTTGGCCACCTGGGGTGGTTTTTCATCCTCTGAGTGATCTGTAGCCCCTCTGGGATGTTGAGAGTTGTCATTTTTTCTTTAGTAGTCATCCCCATTTCCTTAATTAGATATAGGAGGTTGGGTCATGTCATAGTATCTCTTACTCTCATGTTTACCCCAACAGGCTGATGAAATCAGGTAAATGTGGCAGGGATGGTTACATTGACCTTGCTTAATCGATGAAGTGAAATGGAGGCAAAGGAGAAGTAGCCACATCCATTAATCCTAGACCAAAATTGTGAAATGTTGCAAAGAAAGATTGAGAAGATCTAGCAAATAATGAAAGTGTAAGTAGCAATCCTAGATATAATATTGAAAAGGTTGGAACTAGATGTCAACCAAGGAACAACATAATCCTCTACAGGGATGGAATTCAATAAGAATGAGGCAGAGGAGGAACAACATGGCACAACTAATTAATCACATTTGGAGTAGAGTGAAGCAGCTATGCCAACAAAAGATACATCTAAAGTTGATCTATCAAGCTTAAACTAGTCATAATATTCTCCCTAGATTTATATATTGCAAATATATTTTATATTTGGTTTTTTTTGGGAAGGCTTTTAGAAGATATGATTATAGTTTTATAGTTAATAAAAAGTACAAGTAAAGGAAAGGATTTTTTTGAATATGTTAAAAATATGAAACAAATAAACAAGTAATGATTATAGTCTTGTAACTATACTAAATTTTAATACAAATCGTTAGCCATTTTGTTAAAATAAAATAACATTTTTATAATATAATATTAAAAATTTTAATAATATATATTTTTTATAAGTTTTTAAAATTAAATATAAATTTTAAAATATTAAATAACAAAAAAAATTAGAAAAATTAAATAAATTAATCAATATCTGTTAAATGATTATTAATATATCATAAATCATATTACAAAACATTTTCACTACATTTTATTAATAGTTTTATCATCATTTCAAATTTTATTTCTATATTTAAAAGTAAGAAACGAAAGAATAATACCTAAAAGTTACGAGGTTAAACAAATTCATTAATATAATGTGAACATAATAGAGGCTCATCGTAAGCAAATTAGTGAATGCATTTAAAATATTCAAATTAATTATTGTTTATAGTTTTGTTATGTAAATGGGTGGATCATGATTTCATACTGTCAAGTAAATTTGTATAAAGTTTTAGGTTTATTGATAATTATTTTTTGGCTCTTTAAATTAAGTTGGTTAGAAATTCAATTAGTGATTAGGAAAATTGTTGTTTTAAGTTGTTTAGTTTATGCAATCCAAATGCTCAAGGGTTTTTTAGAGTTTTAAATTCATTTTTATATTAAAAAATGGAATTTAAATGACATAACATTATGATTTGACAAAGAATTTTAGGTGTTGTACTTTTGTAGCTATGGTCAGTTTTCATAGTTAATATTTTTCCCCTTCAAATATATGTAATGGTTAATAAAAGAGATGTTCTTCATGTTGGTTTCAAAAGAAAAAATCTTCAATTTTTGGCTCCAAAGTTGTCAAGTCGACCCCAGTTGAAGTGGCACCCATTCAAGCCAACTAGAACACTATATATATTCCACTCATCCTCGTTTACAAGGTAAAATTCGAATCACACAATAAGAAGATATATTTTAGGCATCCAAGAAAAGGAGAAGAAGACAAGAAGGACAATGTTACATCAAGTGTTCTCTCCCTCTATCTTGCATGCGTGAAAGCCTCCTTCTATGAATTCACACATGTGATTTTATGGGAAATAATTTCTGGGTAACAAGGCTGAGTTTCTAGATAATTTATGGGAGGCCAGATTTCAACTTAGGCAGATTAGGTAGAGCATAGTTTGTTAGGAAGATTGGAGACTTTACAAGAGGGTAGTTTGACCAGGTTTGACTAGAGTTGTATTGGTGGTTAGTTTGAACTTTGTACTTGACTAGAAGAATTAGGTGTATCTTTTGTTGAATTGAAGAACTTCTCCAAGGAAAATGTTGTTGGTTTTGTCCCCCAAGTGAGTTTTCCTAGGGACCGTAAATCTTGTGTTATTTTTGTGCATTGTGATCTATACTATCTTATTGCTTTTGTAGTTGAATTTTTGAAGTGTAATTTCTTAATAATAAACTAAAAAGTGCTAAAATAATATCTACATCATTGGAAGTAATTATCACTTTTCAGAAATTAGTTCTTGAATCTATTGCACTTGAAAAATCAACATGTATTAGAGATTTGGCGAAGTAAAGCACATTGAGATCACCCTTGAAGATATCTACATTTGTAATCTGATTGTTCATATATAACCATGGGCTCCTCTATTAAGTTAGGGAACAAGTTGGAAGGAGTTACAAATTCTAGGGCCTAGAAAACAAGGATTGATTTCATTTTTGCAAAGAATGATGTTTTGGATATTGTGAAGGGTAAATTTACTGAACCTTCAGATAATGAAGGGAATGAAAAACATAAGAAGGATGACATCACATGCATGATTATTATTTTGGAGTCTATCATATATAATTTGATTCCATAGGTCGCAAGTCTTAACACTTCAAAGAAGATGCATGATGCCTTGGTTGGATTATATATCATCAACAACATTGGTTAAGCAATGACTTTGAAGAATGAGCCTCGTGATGTTAGAATGACAAGAAATGATATTGTGGCCTTGTATTTCATGAGCATATCTCAACTAAGAGATAAAATTCAAGAAATTGATGAAATTTGTTGTGAAAATAACTTGTGATTACAACACTTAATGTTCTTCTTGAATCATGGGATTAGTTTGCATGTAGTGTTTTTTGCAGAGAAAAGATTCCAAGGCTTGAAGAAGGGCCTCAGTGTACTGAAGAATAATATAGACCTATATCAAAAGGAGGATACAAATATATGAAGAAGGTGACTCTCAAGCATTTGCAACACATTCCAAGAAGGTTGGGGGAAGAAAGAAGCTTGAATTCCAAAGAAGAAATGAAGGTAGAAGAATTTCCCCTTAGGGAAAGAAAGTTATGTTGAGGATTAAATGTTATCATTGTAACAAAACTGGTCATTATACAAAACCAATTTCTTGATAGATCAAATGATAGAAAGAGAAATGGAAAGCAACATGCTACCATAGCAGACATTAATGAGCATCCAAAGAAATCCTAGAATGAAAATCCAGGTGACAAATATTTCTTCTATTTCTCTACTCTTATAGGTTCTGTTGCATATAAAAATGATTTTTTTTGGTAGATAGAGGCAGCTGAAGACATATGACAGGAGATTGTGACAATCTCATAAGTTTGATGGAAAGGACATCGTCACAAAAGGTAGATCTTGGAGATAACAAAAATTATGCAGTCAAATGTTGGGTCAACATCCATTAAGTTGGAATCAAGTGAAAATATTGATCTTAAAAACATACTAAATTTACTAGGTTTAAAAAAGAAGTTGGTTTCTATTTCACATTTGAATGATAAAGGGTCTAGAGTAGCATTTGTTGATGGTAAAGTACTTGTATGGCCCAAGGGCTCAAGTATAGATTTTTCTATAATAATTGGAGTTTGTGAAGGAAGATTGTATAGACTCTTGAAACAACCATCTCAAGCATTAGTGCATAATGATATCAATCCATGTGAACTATGGCATAGAAGATATGCTCGCCTTAATTACAAAGCTTTGCATACTTTAAATCATATGGTTTCAGGTGTTCGACAATTTCATATGGAGCATGAAGGAGTATGTAAAGGTTATGCACTTGGGAAGAATCTCAAGAAGTATTTTCCAAGTAGTGATAGTAGATCTAAAGAAATATTGGATCTAGTTCATTTTGATGTGTGTGGTCCAATGCTAGTTAAATCAATAGGAAACTCTTTGTAATATGTAACTTTTATTGATGATTTTTCTCACAAGACATGAATCTATTTCATGAAGACCAAGGATGAAGTCGTCAACAAATTTCAAGAACTCAGGGCTGAATTAAAGAACTTGACAAGAAAGAAAATCAAGATTCTAAGATCAAATAATGGAGGAGAATGCACTTCCAAGGAACTCATTTCCTTCTATAAAAACATTGGGATAGTAGCTTACAATCCACAATAAAATGGAGTTGCTGAAAGAAAGAATGGTTCCATTGATGAATCTATCAAGGAAATAATGCATGATTAATACTTGCCCATGTTCTTATGGAGTGAAGCATCCATGCTAGAAGTTTATATTCAAAATAGAAATCCTCATCGAATATTGGATGATATAACTCCTGAAGAAGTGTTCACTAGACAAAAACCAAAGGTTGGACATTGGAAAATCTTTGGTTGCTCATTTTTCGTACAAGTACCCAAAGAATAGAGGAAAAAAATAGAGCCTTAAGGAAAGAAAGCAATATTTTTCGGATATGGCGAGTCATAAAAGGCCTGTATAATTTATGTTACAAGAAAATGAAAGGTTGAAGTTAGTAGGGATGTTACCTTTGATGAGAATGTTTCCTATTTGTAGTCCAAAGAAATTGCCATGGACTCTGATGATGTTGAAGAACATGAAGCTCCCAAGGAAGAGGGTTGATGTCCTTCCAATTCTACATAACATCTTGTAGATCATCAATAAGATACAACAGGGCATATTGAACCATTGGATAAAATTGTTGTCCTTGAAATCAAAAAGAGGTCAGCTTAGCTTATATCTACCTTATAGGAAGCAAAAGGACATGTAGCTCCACGTGGAAACTTAGGGAAAGCAAGATACCTAAGAAGTATTATGTATAACAAACGTTGATGACTAATCTCATTAATTCTAAACCTTCCAAATATGAGGAGGTAGTTAGCCAACAAGTTTGGAAGGATGTTATGATGGAAGAATACTAATCTATTATGAAGAATGATGTATGGGAGATTATTTCAGGCGCTTAAGGGAAGTCATTGGTGACCTCCAAATGGATATACAAGATTAAACATGTAGTGGATGGCGGTATTGACAAGTATAAGGTGAGATTCGTGGCTAGAAGATTCTCCCAAAATGAGGGAGAGGATTACATGTTGGGTGTGGAGCCTGATTATCTTCTTTATTTAGAGGTATCACCACATTGGACCCCAGTTCGTAATGTGGCGACAACGTCGCCCATAAAATGTACACTGTAAGGGGGGCCCGGGGGGGGGTAGGGGGGGCACTACGATCTTTGGGAGACCCCCCTTGGCGGGGGATTGGGGGTAGCACCCCTGAAGATAAAGATAGATGTAAAATTGCCTTGTAAAATGTTGTAATTTCGTAGTCAATCTAGGTCGTTCATTAGGCAGAGAACTGACGGTAGAAGTTATGTTTAATTTAGGGTTTTTTTTCCCTAGAAGGCAACCCCTCGCTATATATGAGGGAATTATATTGCTTCTATGTAGATTTGTATTCTGAGTGAGAAAGAGAGAGGGGATTGTGTGAGTGCGAAGAGGGAATTACATCGGATCTGTTGTAGGTTGTATCTCTTTAGTTTGCTGGATAATATAAAAGGAAGAACTGGCTATTTCTTTGTGGACATAACCCAAATTGGGTGAACCACATATATCTGTGTCTCTTTTGTTTTATGTTTTTTATGTGTTTATATTTCTGCCATATAATTGATGTGTTCCATTGCTCTATAATATATAATTTTTCTAACATTACGATGATACTTTTGCTCTACTTTCTAGGTACACTACTATCAGCTATATTATTCCTATTTCTTCTTCTATGGGTTGGAATTTACATCAAATGGATGTAAATAATTCTTTCATTAATGGTGCAATTGAGGAAGAGGTGTACATAGAATAACCTTAAGTCTTTGAGGTTCATGGGAAGAAGTCTCATGTTTGTAGATTGAGAAATCCTTGCATGGACTTAAGCAAACACCAAAAGCCTAGTATTCTTGAATTGATAGCTACGTGACAAGACTTGGTTTCTCCAAAAGTGATGTTGATCTAAACATATGTATCAAGGTAGAATTATGAAAGTGTGATTTTATTGTTGTATTTTGATGACATATTTATGACAGTTGTAGAGCATCTCATTATTCAATGTAAGATGATGTTGGCCTTTGAATTTTATATGAAGGATCTTGGCTGCTTGATGCCTAATATTTGGGACTAGAAGTATGGTAGCAGCCTAGTGAAATCTTCCTTGGTCAAGTCAAGTGTATTATCAAGATCCTCTAGAAATTTGGGATGATGGACTATAAATCTATGACAACTCCCACAATGACTAATCCAAGGGAGTTGAAAGACTTTGAGTCAGGTTTGGTAGATCCATCCATGTACCAGAGGTTGATTGGCTCCTTGATGTATTTTGCTAATACGAGGCTGGATATTTTCTTTGCAGTGAATGCCCTGAGCGAGTTCCAAATGGAAGCAAGACATGATAATTATATTGTGGCAAAGGATGTATTAAGATATATACATTGTAAATTTAATTATGGTTTCAGATATGTTTCAAATACTGATATACAATTGTAGGGATATATAGATTTTGATTGGGCAAGGAGTGCAAAAGACATAAAGAGTACATCCAGAGGTTGCTTCAGTTTCAGATCTACTATGAAATCATGGATGAGAAGGAAATAGACTTCTATTGCACTCAACATTACTTAGGAAAAGTATATTGCATTGATTTTAGTGATTTGTGAACACACCAGTGACTTCGGAAGCTACTCGTAGGACTATTTGATCAGGTGCTAGAACCGATCGTGATATATTATGACAACTAAAGTTGTTGAAGCTCTCATATAATCCATTTTTCCATGGTAGGTAAAATCTTATTGAGTTCAAGTACCACTATATTAGTGACATTGTGCAAAAGAGAGAAGTGAGGCTCTAGTACATCTCTATAGATGAGTAAATAGCTGAAATCCTCACAATGCCTTTGTACAAAAAGAAGTTTGTATTCTTTAGGGATAAGCTTGGACTTGTTGAAAATGCATCCCTCAGTGAGAGGGAGTGTCGACGTGATAAAATTAATGAAAAACATTCTCCCTGGGTCAAATATGTTGACAATGATTAAGAAGAAGGGTTCGATAGAGTACATTCATTCTTACTAGGTCAAGAATGTTGACAAGAATCAGTAAGAATGGTCCTAGAGGCCTAGAATTACTCAACCATAGAGTTGAGTAGGCTCTTTTTAGCATGAGGATTAAGATAACCTTTTATTATAGAAATGTTTGAACAAGATAACATTTTGATAGTCATTATGAACGCCTCCTTAGCTAAGAGGGAGTGTTGAATTTTGTAGCTATGGTCAGTCTTCATAATTAATATTTTAGCCCTTGAAATATATGTAATGATTAATAAAAGATATGTTCTTCATGTCCATTTCAAAAGAGAAAATTTAGATTTTTGAATTGAATTTTTGGGTCCAAAGTGTCTTAAATTGACCCTCCCTCAAGTCAAATTAGACCCAATTGAAGTGTCATCCATTCAGGCTAGCCAAAACGCTATATATACTCCACTCGTCCTCCTCCACAAGGCATAATACAGATCACACAACAACAAGATATCTTCTAGGCATCAGAGTGAAGGAGAACAAGACAATAAGGATGAAAAGGGATGAATTTACATCAAGCCTTTTCTCTTTATATCACATGTGTGAAACCCTCCTTCTACAACTTCGCACGTGTGATTTTCTAGGAAGTAGGTCCAAAATTTTTTGGCAGTGGTTTCTAGGCAATAGGGCTAAGTTTCTAGATAGTTTCTGGGAGGTTGAATTTCAGCCTAGGCATATCAGGCATGACCAAGTTTGTTGCGAAGATTGGAGAGTTAACAAGAGGGGAGCTTAACCAAGTTTGACTAGAGTTGTATTGGTGGTCAGTTTGACCTTTGTATTTTACTAGAAGAATTAGGTGTATCTCTTGTTGAACTGAAGAATTTATCTAAGGAAAAAGTAGTTGGGTTTTTCCCACAAGTGGGTTTTCCTAGGGTAAATCTTCTGTTATATTAGTGCATTGCAATTCTACTATCCTACTACTTTTATAGTTGAATTTCTGAAGTGTATTTTCTTAATGATAAACTAAAAGGTCCTAAAAGACTATCTATGATCCAGGTGGCTCCAAAGACACACATAGGACAAGGAGGGCTTATGGAAGCTTGAAAATCAAAGTGATCAGAATGCTTTCTAACCATGACTAGAGCGTAGAACTTGTTGTCCTGATCGCAGCGGTGTGAACGGTTCATCAATCCCAACTCGTATAAGGGAGAACGAGCTAGTCAAAGTTTTGGTCAAAGTTAGGTTGTGGGCCAGGTTTAAGTGTCCTACAATTTGATTGAACCCGGGGCATGAAACCTAGCTCTCAAAATTAGTCGAAATTGTGGCCTCGTTAATTTGACCAATATCCCTTATTTTCTAAGGATTTGGAAAACCACCCATGTTTCTAATAAAATAAAAAGAAATATAATATTGTGGCGCGCCACCACCCCCCCCAACCCCAAAAACTCTATAACAAAAATAAATTATTTAAACGCCGATGGGCCATGACCTCCGCTGGCCTAACTGCAACACACCATTCAAATCTCAAATGTTGGGTTGGTGGCCATGACCCCGCCACACCCTTCTCCTATGTGTTAACATTGAAACTAATATTAGGGTGGGCACGAGCTACCGGAGGTGGACCCAGCCCACAGCCCCAAAACCCAACCACCATCACCATGTTTAATGTGAGGGGTACAGAGGACGATGGGTATCAAGCTCATGCCAGCCACGTGGGCTGGCCTGCCACCATGCAGCAGCCCCATGACAAACAAACCAAACCATTAATCCAACACCCCATTTAATGCGCCATATAATATCAAAACAACGCACCAAATGAAATATTAATACGCCAGCGTTACAGAGGTTATGGGGGTAGGCTACCTAATGCGGATCTGACCCCCAAAAATAATGTTTGCGGTTTTGTAAGAACCATAATATATCAAAATGGGAGGGGCGGGGTTTGACCACCCGACCCCTCAACAAATTGTTAATCTTACCAATGTGTCACAACCAACTCATTGGTTAATCCGCCACAGAAATTATATAAACCTTCATTTCCACAGTGCACCCAAGCAAAATGGAGGAACTAGGAGTGGGCACAGAAACTGAGACACATAATTTTTTAATTAATTTTTAATGCAGGTGGAACCATGAAGGAGCAAAATTTCCAGGAGGGTGAAATTTTTGCATTGTCCAAATTGGATAAACTTTATGTCGATCTTACACCTCTCGGCTACACGAGCCCAATGGTGTAGTCAGTTTCTTGATCTAAGCAGCAGATTTGTAGAGGACCCGGAGGAGGGAATCTTTAAGGAATCTAGGGGGAATCTAAAAGATTCCTTGAGCCCCAGAATTCCACTTTCTCAGAATTTAGAAATTTGACTGTCGATTTTGCACTATTCGACACCAAAAATTTGATGGTGTGTATAGATTTTCCATTTTCTCATTTCATTTTTTGGCCACTTTTCTAAGTGGAGTGCAGGTGTCAGCATCCATGTGCGAGCTGTCATTCCATGAGATCCAATGCCGTGAGATTGATGTTGCGGCCAGCCTCAGCAATTTGACATCCTTTTCTTTAGATGGCCCCTGGATGTGAGGTATATGCAATGTGTTCATGTACTTCTTTTGCTATGTATTGTGTTGCACAAATCCCTATTTGACGTTTTACGTGTGATCTTATTTCTTACTTGTTTTCATGATTCCTGCTTGATGTGATGCGAAATCATTTGTGGGATGTACTTATTGTCATGATTCGTCATGTTTTGTTTGAGATCCCTTGTTGTATGTTGATGGGATACTTATGTGTCACCATGTATGATTGCATTGAAATCCCTTTTATGCCATGTTAGCAGGATGATCATCATGCATGAGTTTTATGTCATACTGATAGGAGTCTTTTTGACTAAGAGTTCCTATTGTGGAACATCTCTTAGAGCCACTCCTACGTGAGGGAATTTTCCTTGTATGATAACGACATCATCTCTTACATACATCATCACTATTGACAACACTTAATGCAACGAGCTACACCATCTTAACGCCGGGGCCCAGAGACGTAGTCCCTCTTGGACGAACTCCGTTATCAACGACTTATGTTTTCATGTGTTGATGAATGTCATGTTCCTCTTCTTTACAACATGCAGATGTATTCATTTATGTTCTTCTAAAGATGAAATTTAACACATCATGAAAGTAAAAGGTCTTGGAAGGGTCATTTTTCACACTTGGAATTGGATCAAGTGGTATCAGAGCGGTCTTTGCTTGGATGTGAATTACAAGCATGAACAATGGAACGTGCAATGAAAAAGGATGAAAAATCGATGTCTGAGAGCATTCTCAAAATTTCCAAAAGGGTGGAAATAATGTATGAAAATCTACAAAAAGAGATAGAGGAAAAGGAGCGATTGCATCTTCAGTTGCAAGCCATGGAAGAGGCCTTGGAAGAACTGAAGCACAACAACCATAATCTTCAAATAGAGAACATTGAATTGAAGATGTGTCTACATGAAGAGAAAGAGGAAAAACATAGTTTGCTATGACAGCTGTAAGCAAAGGATGAGGCCTTGGAAAAGCTGTAGCGTGACCCATGTGAGGTAAAAAGTAGTTCTCTGAATTCATGTATGTGTCCTGATGATGATTTCGTTGTTTTTGAAAATCATAACACAAGAATTGGCTCCAAAATATTGAAGAGAATGGGGTCTGAAGGAAAAGGCTTGGGTGTTAATGGCCAAGGCATTGTTAACCCCATCAAAGTATAAGAATTACCCCATCAGGAAAAACTTGGTTATGTCAGAAAGGAAGTTGGGGAATGCGCCGAGACAGCTAGAGAACCATCAACAATAGATGATGAGAAGCCCTCATCAGTTCTTTCCAGATCGAAAGAGGAGGTAAAATATGTTGATTTGCTTTTGATTTCGTCTTCACATAGTATGATTTCTATTGGAGATGTGGAGATGCCAATTACATGGACAAAAATGAGGCTCCTTACTAGGACTTGGCACGAGGAGGAAAAATAACTTGGTGTTAATAAGCAAGGCATAACTCAACCATTGGAGGTTGTGTAGAGACTTAAATTTGTAGGTTTGAGATACATCAAGGGAGAATGCTCGAAGGTGTCAAATTCTTTCGATTCATTGTCAAAATCGTAGAGGAAAGAGAATGATGGGAACACATCCCCATCATCCCATGACAGCACCCATTGCAAGGAAAGTGTTGAGGCAAGATGTCATCGCCATACATACACCAGAGACAGCAAGGGAAGGTATAACCACTCTCGAAATTCGAATGTTCATTTCAGTTATAATCATGTTTTTAATGATGGACATAAATCAAGACATCGAAAAACATGTACCTTTTGTGGATTACATAACCATACATTTTCTAGGTGTTGGAAAAGAATAGCAGCACAAACAAATAAGAGGCATGAAAGACGCTCTCAATAGCAGGTAAAGAAACATGTTAAGAAGATCTGGAGGAAGAAAACCTATTGAAGTCATTGCGATAGAAGTGGCCATCAAAGAGCCAGTTATTGGAGGCTCCATCTAGAGTAACAACTTAAAGACAAAGTGTCAGTGCATGAACCGGATGAAACGATTGTTCGACAAGCAAAACCACCACAAGGAGGTGACCCATTCACATTAATAAGTGAAAAATAGTTTCTATATATTTTAGCTTGTCATGTTCGTGCTTTTGTAAATCATTTGTTGCATTTTAAAATGTAAAAGTGATGATGTGTTTTCCATCACTTGTTAAGCAACAATGATGTCTGGTCTTATTTTGAGTTGCATGATAAACTGGGAAAGTGATGTCGTGTTTCCATCACTTGTCAAAACAAAAATAGTGTTTGGCCTTGTCTTTGTAAATCATGTGTTGCAGTGATGAAGTGTTTTCCATCACTTGTCGGAGCAACAATGATATGTTGTCCTTGTTGTCGTAGCTGGGGTATTGTGTCCATTTTAATGTAAATTGACCACCGAGTATGTGTTATAAACTCTTGGAAAGTGTGGGATGCTTGGGTAATTAGTTGGTCATGAGAGTCAAGCATGTCATTTTCAAAAACAATGTACTGGAGGTTGCAAGTGTTGGCTCATCGCTTAAGGCTCCGAACAACAAAGGTGAATGAGATGGATGTGAGACCTTTTAGGATGCTTGTGATGCAGACAAGGTATATAAAAGTTGCAGATTGTTTTTCATGCTTTTGAAGGACCAAAAGCTCCTCAGTGGGGAGGATTGATCTGGGTGGCTCCAGAGACATACATAGGGCAAAGAGGGCTTATAGAAGCTAAAAAATCAACGTGATCAGAATGCTTTTGAACTAGAATGAAAGCATAGATCTCGTTGTCCTGATCATAGCGGTGTGAACGGTTCGTTAATCTGAGCTCGTATGAGGGGGAACGAGCTAACCAAAGTTTTGGTCAAAGTTGGGCTATGGTCCAGGTTTAAGTGTCCTACAATTTGACCGACCCCGAGGCATGAAACCTACCTCCTGAAAGTCGTCGAAATTGTGGCCTCGTTAATTTGCCCAATATCTCTTATCTTCTAAAGATTTGGAAAACCACCCCTATTTCTAATAAAATAAAAAAATATATAATATGGTGGCGGGCCACCACCCCCGCAACCCCCAAAGCTCTATAACACCGGTAGTATGTAAGCAAAGGGAAATGGATCTAAAATATACACTGCAAGGCATATCCGACAACGTGGTGGACTATGGCAAACTAGTAGATGAAACTATGTGGATTTGGACCTCACTGCAAGAGGAGCCAAACATTCAAAGGATTGAAGAGGAGCTCTAGATGAAGCAAAAGAAGTTGGAAGAAATCCGGGAAAATGTGAGTACCTTACTAGTCTCACAGAGGCTCATCAGAATCACTGAAGGACAGACTCTTCAAAAGAAGATTGACCACCTTCAGAGAAAAGAGAAGATTTTGACAGAGAGGACTCAGTTGTGGTAGGATGAGGCCTTCTAGCTTTTGCAAGGAGTAGATGATAGGCTCAAAGAGCTACAATAGAGGGAGAAAGAAGTGCTACAAAAGATTTCTAGACCAACAAAAGAGGCATTACTAGAAGAAGTGCGCAGAGAAGAGAAGTAGGTAGCATAAATAATGCAACATTATAATGATGCCTACATGACCATCGCAACAAAGATTCAAGGAACAACAACTGAGTGACTTGGGACGAGTCACATGTTAGTGTTAGGCGATTGTTGGGTGCAACTCAACTTGGCCATATTTTGGGCAGATTTTGGGAAGAAATACAAGTTTTGTGGAAGCGCGCAGCAGAAAGGATGTCGTGGAGTACGAAGTGAACCACGTGACAGAGCAACGGAGAACGATGAAGACCATGCATCAAAGTCACCATGCAACATTGGGGCTTCACGGCGAAGCCCATTACTTTTTGTAAAAGCATTAAAATATTGTAAAGTTGTTTGATTTGGTCCATAATCCCTTGTATTTTGGAAACCATGGTAGAAGGTTCCATGGTAATGTAGCGATGGAAATCCCTCATGCAATAGTATATATAAGGGTGGATAAAGAAGGAACGAATAATCAAATTGATCTAGATGTATGTTTATGTTATATTTTTATGGTCTGTACTTTAGAGGAAGGGCGAGGCACCGTAGTTGTGTGTGCGAAGGCATAGGTCTATAGCTTAGTGCGCAGACCATCTACAACTTAGTGCAGACACCATGTATTTGTGTGCGTAGGGAAGAACTGTTTGTTGCACCAAATTCCATATTATAAGATTAAATTCTTGTGGACGTAGTCGCACATTGAGATGAGACACAGTAAAATTTGTGTCTCAAGTGTTTATTTTCTTATTAACTAAACTTTATTTTAATACTGTGCAGTTTATGAATGTTTATGACATGTCAAGTGATGAATGTAATTATGCGAATTAATCTATCAGTGCGAAGTAATTTTTTGATGTGAAGTTGTTTATAAGAATTAAAGCATAAATAAAATACACAAGTGCCACATCGTAGTATCCCTCTAGCTACAGAAACTTGGTTCTACAACCTCCCATAATCACATCGGGTGAGACTGCGATCTGCATGCAGGTCATTGCCGAGAGAGCAAGTGATTGAGGGTTTTGTTGGTGCATAGAAAAATAACCAAACCTCGGCAAACCCAACCTAAGCCAAAATTTACTCACACTAACCATAATATAGCAAAATTTGTAAATAGATTCCTCTTCCACATCTGAAACAACCTCTTCATCATTAGGACAATCTGATTTGAACAACACAAATGTGTCCAAATCAGAGTGAACATCATACACTGAATGATTCATAGGTTTATCCTTACTACTGATCAGGTATTTCATGAGTGGTTCCCTATATAACCTTCTCAACTAACCTCCAAAAACTCGAATTGTGATGTAAGACATGTCTGTTTGTAATGCTTGATTCAACTTTGTCATCCAGGACCTCGAGAAAAGCATACCATACCTGGGAGGTATTTCTGCCACAACAATATCCATAACCATGCACTTTGAAGGAATTTGAGTTAAGGACACTGCTAAATCCTTAATTATTCCCAGACACTTCACCTTACTGGAATCATACGAATACATGTCCTTGTATGGTCATGTAATATCTAAGCCTAATCTCTCCATGATTATTTTCGGCATTAGATTGTGTGAAGCTCCCGAGTCTAGCATATCATTATGTAGAATTTTCTCATGCACATTCAAGTTGACATAGAAAGGGGGAACTACTCCATCCTACCCTTTGTCATCAATCTTTGGTCCAAAAATAATAGCTCAATGATCATCCACTATGTTGACTATCTCAGAGGATTTGTCTACTCTAAGTGCCTTTAAAATATGAGACTTATATTGATTGTTCTTTACCAATTCACCAAGAGGAATGGATATCTTTAATTTAGCAATTTTAGCTTCAAGGTTAAAGAGATTTGATACCTTTTCAACTTCTTTATAGGTAGCTTCCTTCTTTTCTGCAGCATCCTTGGGTGTGTCTTCCTTTATTTCCAATATAGTGTTAGGAGGCTCCTTTCTTTGGGAACTTATGCTAGGAACATCCTTCCTTTGAATACTTGTACTAGGGACAACCTTCTTTACATTACTAGCTGTCATTTATTTCTTTGACGTACTGTTGGTTGGTATTTCTTTCTTCATTTTATTGTTGGCCACAATTATGTTTCTCAAATTATATTGTTGTTGCACTTTCATGATGGAATTTTGATATCCCTTCCTATATTCCTCAGATTCAGCCCTTAACACATCATTTTGAGATTGATAAAACAACAATTCTTCATCCTCTGCCTCAAAATTTTCAAGCAACTCGTACTATTCATCTTCTTTAGTCGAATACACATATGGCTGCCCATCACCAAAAAAATAGAATATGATCCTCTGACAATTGCTTGTCCTCTGCCTCTTAAACTTGAGCTTAATTCTATTGAAAAAGTGGTCTTACTTGCTACTGTGACTGCTCTAGACCCTTTTTCTCCCTTGGTTTATTTGGTAACTGTGGCTAGATTTCAAAAATTTGGATTTCGGATTTGTGGACCAATATGAGGTTATCTAGTTGATGTCCAGTCAGTTAGAGGGATTTTCTCCATCATCTTCTCCATAGTTTTGACCAATGTATCAAATTTAGCATTAACAGATGTAGTTGGATCCTCTTTTATGGTAACTCTTTTTTCTGACTTCATTTTGGGTTTCTTTGCTGACAAATTAGCCTCCACACCAACTGCATTTCTTTTCATGTCCTCCATCATTAGATTTATTTCCCTAAGCTGGTAGGTCATTTCAGGGTCAAAACCATCATGATAATGAAGCAAGGCTAGCCTAGGAGGAGGCTTGATCTCTATAGGAATTGAATTATACAATTTATTGAACCTTACAAAAAAATCCTAAACAATTTCTCTGGGCTATATTTTTAGAGTATTATAATCAACCAGAATTTGCAAGGGATTATTCTTCTCACCCAACCTTACAAGAAATGCATATTCCAACTCTTGATAATTGGAAAAAGTTCCCAGGCGAGAACCCCTGAACCATTTGTTGACAACACCCAAATTTTTTTTGAGCAAATAATCTAATTTTAACATCATCGTGGTCCACTTCCTCTAAATATACAAAATCACTCACCTTATCAACATGCTGCTTGGTAGTAATTTCTCATGCACCATCATATTTGGGAATCCTCTAATTGTACTTAAGAGGTAAATCATGAATCTGAGCATGAAAAACTAGAGGGGCATATCTCACTACCATGACTATTGTATGAGAAGTTGGATGACTGATTAATGGTGTGACTGAAACCACTGAAGATGGTACAACTTGCTGAAATAAGGTTGAAATAGATAATGAGGGGTTTTGAGATGATGGGATAACAGAACTAGCAGTTAGACTAGTTTGAGAAGAGAGCGTTTTCTAAAATAAGGCTGTCTTTTTAGCATCTTTCTTGACTTTGTCAACCAAGTCTTTAAGTTTACTAAATTTTTGAAGGATATTTTTACTAGACTCTATCTCTAGGAATGAGGTATGAGAATTGGAAATGCATGAATCTGCTATAATTTGTGAGATATTTGAGCAAGACCTCGTTTTGAACAAAGTAATTTTAGAGGAGATTTTTGGTGAAGAAAAAGATTTCCTGAGAGAGCAATTACTAGCTTGACTATCCACCACAACTCTTTCCTTCCTAAGTAATTTTTCAGGTTAAAAAAAAAACTATAGGGGAATTTGGGTCAGGATTATGCTTCGTAAACCTCCTAGAAGCCAGATATTCTCAGATAAATTTGCATGGCGTGAAATTAACTAACATTCAAAGTATCTCAACATTCAGCCTATGATGTAACTCTGGAAATCAAAATTTCCTGGGAAAATTAGACTTTTCGATCCCCAGTAACAACGCCAATATGTTAGCACTATGTAATTACTCTAGGTTGAAGAGAGGAATTGATAGGTAATGACATAACTTATTTGGTTGATAGACTGGTATTCTTCAACCTGAGGGGGCTCCATCACTGAGAAGACTCAGAGATAAAACTTTGGAATATAATATTTAATAGAGACCAATTATGAAAATGTTTAATTTTTTGCTATGGGGGTGGTAGAGGATTCTAGGAAAACTAGTGTAGGTGATCATGACCTCCCTGGTACATCATGATGAATTTTACAACTAGTTTCATGTACAAAGGTTTGACTAGTACAACTTTGGAATGAAAAAACAATTTGTAGTATAGTGGAAATAAGGGTATCAAGAAATTCATCTAAAATAGCAGAATAAATGACATTTCATTACTGTAAATTGGATAAATTACTATCAATAAAGAAATAGACAAAACATTCAAAGGTATAAATATTCCATTTGCAACTGAAATATCTTGGTACAACTAGACAAGAGCATGTGAAATGAATTCGAGCATAATTGTTCCATACACCTTCAAATCAATTTAAGAAGATAACACTAAGAGGATAACATATAAACTAAAGAAGAAACATTTTCCGAAACATTCATACCACAAATATCTCTACAATTCAATTGGAATCTCTTCAGCATCCAAGAAAATGCATTAAGACATATCACAACAAGAAACTACAATAATTTCCCATAAATAATGAAATTGACAACAACCCTTTCATCTTCTTTTAACTGGTTTAAATAGACTAAAACATAATATGAATAAAGTCTAGATATGTTGCATGTCTGATCCAATAGTGGATTGAAACAAAACTTAAAAACAGGAAAGCTTTTTGTTGTTCCAAGTCTTTTTCCTCCTTTTGATGAAAAATAAAAAACATAAAGCATGATGTATTCAACTAAATATAAAAAAATAAATGTTTGAATAAACAAGTTTATCTTCCGAAGATCATATCTTCATGAACCAAATAAAAATAGCAAAAGCTCAAAAGCAATGCTGATTGTGGAAAGGTTGCGTAGCAGCTGCGCATCGATCGATGCTCTTTGCTTTGAAAACTAGTACGTGGCTTGTAGGTGGAGGCTTGATCTAGTTGCCACGTCTACTTCATGTCAATCCCTTTAAAACTTGACAAATGGATTCCTTCCACTATGCTTCCAAGAGTGTGGGCATGTTCTACACAGCAGTGGGGCATCGATTGCATAGCGAATTTCCAAAACTTCTTGTTGAATGACCACCAACCTTAAAAATGTCATTGTGCTACTATTCCACTCCAAAACACCAAATTCATACTATTGTTCTGAATAAAACAACATCAACAACCTTTGAAATAAAACAAAAATTTAAACTTGAAGTGAGACCTGATTACCTCCTCTTCCACTTGCTTGAAGTCTTATTGCTAGAGCCTTGTGTGTTTGAGGCTGGAAGAGTGCGTTCATTCTATTCAATGGGTGATGTTAGAGTAGATTCCTACTTCAATCATAAGCTTAGACCTCAGTTTAGGCATACTTTTAGGAGAAGATGATCTAGCTGCTTCTTTATACTTATTTACTAATCCCCATGGCTTATGCAAACCCTCCTTCATGCTCATTAACTTTGCATCCAACACCAAATTCATGACATACATATTTTTACATTGTATCCTCATTGGAATGGACCATTTGGCAAAATTCTTACCTCTGTCCAAGGCCTTGGATGCCTCACAAACTTCATTGTCACAATTCTTAAGAATATGCTGCATAGACCTCTTGTAACTCTAATTTTCTTTTCTGAACCTATTGACATGATCTTGACTCTCCTCCAACTCTTCCACGCATCTTCAATACTCTTTGTATTAATCAAAATATTGTTTGACAAGTGTTTGATCCACCTTTTCAACCTTTTTACATTGTTGAATTTTGATTTGGGTGCTCTTGTTCAAGGTTCACTGGATTCCATTGCAATCTCCTTGGCCTGTTCAACAAATGAGACATGTTTCCCTTTGTCTTTGATAAGAGATTTAGGATGTGTTGCAATCTTTCCAACTACTGGTTGCCCTGTTTGCTTCAAATCTCTATTTTTCTTTTCAATAAATGCTATCTACATTTGGTATTTTGAAAGGGCTTCTTTCATTCTGACCATCTCGGGGTCCTCTTATTCATATTGTATAACACCTTGTTCAGATTGTGCTATATCTTCCTCTTGCTCTAATAGCATTATTTCATCTCTTTTCACTTCTTCTTCTCTACTATCTTCTTTCTTGTCCCCCTGTCTATCTTCATAAATTTCTACCACTACTTGAGGGGTTGCCTCATCCCCACTCATTTTTACCCTTGACCTTGTCTTGGGTCTCAATACAAACTCCTCCTAGATTTCATCCTCAACCTTTACCTTAACCTTCATAGACTGTGCTAATGCAACCTCCACTTTTTCTTCTTCAGTTGCCTTATTACCCTTTATGCCTTGTTTCTTAACCTTCTTACTAGGCTTGCTTATGAGTTCTTTGCTTGGATTATCATCCTCCTTTTTCACTGATTTTGTCTCCTTCACTGGGTGGATGACTTCCTTCTTAGGTGCTTTCTTCACTTAATGTTCTTCCTTGTCCATTTTAACTAATGCGGACCCAACTTAAGGCAACAAATAAATACTGGAAAGGAGGTCTGACCAATGAATTTTCTTCTTTTCAGCTACAAATTTGACTAAAATTTTGAGAAGAGATAAATGAAACAAACTAGAAGCATGATTGTCCTTCTGAATTTGAACTTTGGATGCCATTATCTATAAGCTTTTGAGTAAGAAATATGGTAAATTCATGGGTTTTCTCTCTGTAAAATGTGAAAACAGCCTCAAACGATACTGATACACCCTACTAAATGTGCCTTCATAGGTGAAGTACCTTTGGATGACTTTAAAAATTTCAATATATTGCTCCTAAAGGTATATAGTGGGAAACATTGTAGAAAACTAATCCAATAATTCTGGCATAAAAAACTGTTTGAAAGCTAGGATGTCCAGTTCATCTCCTTTAAACCATTTTCCCCTTGTTGTGGGAAGATTAGTGGCATCATCAATGATATTTTACATCATGAAACTCTATAGGTTTCCTAGATTAACTTTGCGATCATGAAAATTCATAGCAAACATATTGGCGAGGCTCGTATTGTGACCTACCTTTCGGACCTTCTAGAAAAAATGGATACAACTTTCATTTCCAAAATCTACCCTAATAGAAGTTGAGGAATTTATTAGGTTCAAGGTGTTGGGCTCAATGCACACTAGATCTCAAACTTTCTTACTAACAACAGGAACCATTTAATCCTAATACTTGGCAATTCAAACTCAATTTTGAAAGAGGCTACATGTACCGTTCAGAGGAAACAAGACTAGGCAACAGTGGCCGTGCAATTTCACTTAAAGAACTGTAGCAGGAAATGGTGACAGAGAAAGTTTCTATTGTTGAAGGTGAGAGGGAAAAATTCAAATCCAATTTACCATTTACCTCGGCCTTTCAACATCATAAAATGACTACATTTCCCATTTGTGAAACATGCTTGAAAACTTGAAAATGTGACTAAAGGCTTGATGGAAAAACAAAGTGTGCGTAGCAATTTTTCCTTTAACAAAGAATGTGACAAAGCTTGGAAGGATTTGATCATAATATAAAACAATGAATACACAGGAAAGGTTGTTGGGGCCTTCATTTTGATTTTAAAAGATTTTTTAATATTTTTTAAGATATAAAGAAGAAGAAACAGGTGGCGACAACAATGGTCAGGTTGCGGTGAAGACAGCTTGGGTGGAAGGCAAGAATAGGCAATTGCGGGATGGTTGTGGGAAACTGTCAGCAGAAGGCAGAGGCAGCCGAGCAGATAAGACGGATGAGAGGTAGCTAAGGAAAGGAATAGACAAGCGCAAACTAGTAGTGCAAGTGGAAGAAGGGATACACAAGGAGAAATCCGTAAGGAGAAAGAGGTTGGTTGTGGTGAGATAGAGCAGGAACGTCTAGACGTGAATGAGGAGAACATCTAGGTTGAAGATTGGACCGCTAAGTCTGTCTTGGGTAGTCAAAACCTGTAATTGGGTATTTCTTGGAGTTACATGTGGCTAAGGCCAATGTATTATGTATTTCTCTTATGTTGATTTAAGATGAATGAAGATCTTGACTGGTTTCTAACTACAATGTATGTGTTTTCTTATCATGTATGGACCCACTAAAATTTTGAATATATTGCAAGTCTATGTATGTGGTAACTTCATAGGGTTGAATGATATGTTGTTGTCCTGAATGTGTGTATGATGTTATTTACATGTTGATGGTTGATATACCCTTGACCCCATGGTGAAACCTTCTTATTTATAGTCGCGACATGCCTCAGGTGAAAATCCTTACCATTTGGGTAAGGTGAAAATGTTGATGTTTTCCTAGACTACAACGAACCATTGTTGGCCCTCCGTGCCTGAACCCAGGGTCTCCCCCTGATGACACTTTTTTGCCAACAAATGGTTCTGTTTCCAGGACTTGAAGTTACAAGAACTCGTTCAGAACATGGTGTTGAGGATATTAAAGAAAGAGATTAGAGATTTGTGGAATAACAAAGTAGATCAGTTTATAGAAGAGCAAGCTATTCAATGGGGTCAACCAATTGCCAAAGTTAATGAAGAGACTTGGTATGCTAAGGGTGCTAGTGACTAGTATGAGATCTTCTGGTGAAAGTTCCCAGAAGACTTGTATAATTGGTAAAGAAGGCTGAAAGTACATAATCAATCCGGGGGAACGACGTGAGTGTGTCACAACTAGAATTCCTCATACCTTGTATCACTTCGATAGTTATAAAATGATCTAACAAGGGCAGTTTACTTTTGGGTACAAACTACAGTGGAGGGGTAGATAGTTGAGTTTTCTGCAGAGAACTATCAATCCTTCCCAATGGCGGAAGCAGTGTTCGGCTCCGGATTAAGAGGAAGGTTGGTTAGGGAAGTTTCATTATGGATTAAAATGTTCATGGTAGAAGAAGGGCTACTGCCCTCACCTACCACAGAGATGGTAGCGTAAAACCCCAGTACTGGGGGAAGGACCTAAGGGGAGAATTATATCGGTTGGGGAATAGATATGTTGTTGAAGGAATGGATGTGGAAGAGTTGCTGAAATCTATAGATGTTAGGGCACAGAGGAGAGCGTTGTTAGCTAAAAATTGGAAATCAAGAGTGGTTTAGACTCTGAAGAAGAGAAAAACGTGACCCCATGAAGTAGGAGCGTTGTTAGGGAACCCTCGAGAGGAAGGGAGAGTAAAAGAAGATGCAGGACAAGATAAGAATGACGATTGGAAAGACACGAGCCATAATGATAAAGAGGATCCTTCACTACAGGTTGCGGGAAGGATAGCGGAGGAAAAAGTGTCGAGCAGTCATGAAGAGGAAAGCGAAGAGGAAATGGGAAATGTCATGAGAAGGTTATTTTTTGAAGCAAAAACATCCACAAGAAGTCAACAATAATATCCCTAAGGTATAGGTAGTGATCTCCCGACCTTCCCCTGGTACCTTACTATAACCCGGAGAAATTTGTTGTTAAATTAACTAAAGCAATATGAGTACACAACGTGTGAGAAAAATATAAGGCATGTTTCAATACAATAAATAATAGGGGAATTAGTGGTATTAGTAATCTGGGACTACAAGGATCTTAGTAGCCCGGGACCAAGGGATTTGTGTTATTGGCACGTACTCAAATAAACATGGCGGGATCTTTTACCAGATACCCAGAGTTTGTAGATAAGGGAAATGAAGACGTAGAACAACACTGGTATCTTCGCAAAGCTATATGGAGAGCTCGACAGACACGAGACAACGTTAAGTCAATTGAGTTCCAGATCACACTAAGGGAGAGAGCTATGCGTTGGTTTATAAAATGGGTGGAACGGAACCAGAATCCCACGGTAGATGAGATCAAGAGGGGGTCCTATCTATCTAGTCCTTTCATGAACCAAAGAGACTGGTTCATGAAGGTGCTCTTGCCCCTTATAAGAATGACGCTGACGCAACAAAAGATCGGGACACTCCAGGATGCTTTACAGCAAGTGTCACACATGGAGGCAATGGCTAGATATCCGCATGAATATCAAGGAGGGACAAGATTGCAGGATCCGTCAATTATGGGCCTTCAAAATCAAATTGCAAATTTAACGGAGAAATTGAAGTATCTACAACTAGTTTGCCCAGTCAGACACAATGTTTGGTAAATGCACTGCATGGTGGAGGGACATGTCACGACAAAATGTCTGAGGTTACGAGGAATTAACATTTAGGGAGGATTGTAGGATCATCAGGAGCCCCACCAATAGCAGGAGTTGCGGGAGTAGGAGCGCAAGGAGCTTTCCCCCGACAAAACAATCAAGAATATTGTCAAATCTGTAGGACGTATGGACATCTACCACGGATGTGCCCAACACTACAGAATTAATCCAATGTCCCTAATAACAACTATTGTGAGTTTTGTGCATGTACAACACATCACACTAACAAGTGTAACACATTGGATAATTTAGCAGAACGGCTGCACTGGTCGACGTTCATAATCAATGAGTCCAACTGGGGAGGACGAGGAGGAGATGGGAGAGGAGGAAGAACAGGAGGAAGAGGTCCCATGAGGTGTTACAATTATGACCAAGAGGGGCACGTCGCCAGGGAATTCTTGCTCCCTAGGAGACCGTGGTGTTCACAATGTAGAATCAATACACATGCCATGGAGGATTTCCCGAACTCATCACAAAGTGGGAAGAAAGGACTAGACATATAGAGAGGGGCTAACCTAGTTAACGCTGAACCTCGTACAAATGACAATCTTCCTGAAACCAATATATATATAGTTACAATAGGGGGAAATAAGATGGGAGAAGATCGAGCTACGGTGGATCCACCCTTGATCGTTAAGGTAGCATCTCCAAAGAAATCATACTAGCCTGTGCGATAAAAATAGTATTATCACAAGGTAGCTAAATTGTTTGAAGGGATCACCAAGATAAAGGAAAACCAGAAATAGAATAACTACATGCTCAACAACGCTCATCCGATAGAAGAATGGTTTAAGCTATTTCTGCATATCGTTGAGGACAAATTGATGTAGAAAGAGTTGTGCAAAAGCTTAAAAGAAGCATTGCCAGAGGAAGAAGGGGAAGAAGAACGACCATCTGCCAACTTACCAGAAAGGCATACAAGGAGAGTATGATGGAATAAGAAGATAAGCAGAAAGGAATTCTGAGTCAATTCTCAAGTTGAGGGATTTCAAATCAAGGACACGATGTTGGACCTAGGACCAGATGTAAACATCCTTCCTAGGAAAACATGGGAGGCGATTGGGAAGCCGTAACTGAAATATTTGTCGATATAATTGAGAATGGAAAACCAGTATTGTATCCTACCCATTGGAAGGTTAGAAAATGTAGAGGTGGATGTGGCGGGAGTAAGGATGCACACTAAATTTGAATTAATTCACATAATGGGTGATAAAGACTCATATCCAACACTCCTTGGGATTTACTGGGCCTATGAAAACTATGTTTTCATTGACATAAAGAAAGAATTAATGATCTTTGAAGCAGAAGGAATGATGGTGATACAACCCTTGGACCCCTATCAAGGACCTAGGTTCACGAAACCTGTAGATGATAGGGACGAGCCAGGAATGCTAGACTAGCTATACACACTAAGTGTTGGAAATAATACTGAGAGGGGGGGTGAATCAGTATTATCTAATCAAATTCTTTTTCATTTTCATACTCAGATATATATATGCTACTTCAGTTATGGGAACCTGCGTATATACGCAACTGTGTCTAAAGGAACTAGCGTATATCCAGTAAACTTATGATTCAATTAATCCATTAAAATTTGATCTTTAATCAGTGCATCAGAAATTTATTAACCATAAGAATAGTAAATATGTGTAGTAAAACAGAAAAAATCATCACACACATGAACACAAGATATAAGGTGGAAACCCGATGTGGGTGAAAACCACTTGCTGCAATTCGTCTCTATCTTCTTTTAATAAGGAACTTCTTTTTACAATATTTCTGTATTGGTGCAGTCTTATACTAGTACGCAGCCTTCTATCTGCAGAAGGCTACAACCTTCTCTCATTCTCTAGCTTCTCCTGAAGGGAGCTACAACCCCCTTAGCTCTTATACTAGCAGATGTACTAGTAAGTAGGTGCTGACCTACAGAAGGCTACAACCTTCTCTTTTCTTCAGGGACCTTGTTTCATAAATTTCCAGACTGGATCCATCAATAAAATCAATCAAACATCAAGTGTATCTCCATCAACTAATCTCCTTCGCACCAAACAAAATTGAATCAAACAATCACTTCTCTGAATGTTGTAACCAGAATATAGTAACAGTAACCAGAAACCAATCCTGAACTCAGAACACTGCAACAATAAATAGAAGTAGCTAAAACATATTTTATGAGATGTATGCTACTTCAATATGTAGAACCTGCATGCATACGATTCTGTATTAAGGCCAACCTGCGTATACGCTGTTTTGAATTACCTAACCAGCATGCATACTGTCCTTTTCTATGCCGAACCTACGTACAGATCTATAAAAGATAATTTACCCTTTTCAATTATTTAGACATCAATTATACCCAGATTATTAGATTTATAGATCAAGTCATGCGCCAAATATAACAGATCAAAATCACACAAAGATACTTCTCTTCAAGCCTTGAGATCTTGACCCGTCAATAGAACTTATCCATCTTCTAGCGCTCAGGTTCCTCCTTGATTCAGATCCAACTATGCACCACACCCAATCACCAGTATTCTAGATCTTGTTCTTCATTAGATATTTAATACTTGAGTGAATGCCTTTGCCTAATGATCTCCTTCCCCTTTTATAGTCTTAGGCCTTACTCAATACCATGGTCCAAAACCACTTAGAACCAATACTTGGGGCACAATACCTGGGTTCAATACTTTGGACGAGATACCATGGTCCAAATACCAAGGACCAATTACCATGGACAAAAAATAAGTTTTCCCACATGTACGTGCTTTTCAGTGCATGAAAGTGCGTGCATATGCATACGGGACTTTTGATCGGAAATCCCGCGTGTATAAATGACATGGTTAAGAGGAACCTACGTATATCTCTTTTTCTTTCATTCTGAGAGCCTGAACTGTGATTTGTCATCTGAGTGAGTTGCTATCAAGGACGACACCTATGTCATAGTTCCAAACCTGTGTCATAATGCCAACAATCTCCTCCCTTGGACTTGATGGCAACCCAAAGTCCCTCAAAGTCATTCTCCCCCTTTGACATCAAGAGCAAAGGGTTATTCTCCCCCTGAATACATGCTGAAATCTGTGCTCTCCTGTGTTGTGCATGCTCCACCTGACTGTAGGCAAGGCCTGCAAAAAGATGTTCTACAAGAAAGAACATGACTATACATCATAAATGACCTTCCTATCACCAAAGATTCATACATATATCCATCTCCCCACCAAGTGGGGATATACCAATATTGACTCATCCACCCAACCAAGTGGGGATACACCAAAAGTTTACACATGATAGAACAAGAACATTACATCATCCATCCCATACATAGTGGGGAAACCAAAATAGGCCATTACATGACCTTGATAATAGAAGAAATGCATGACATAGAGACAAAATACCTAAAACAAGACTATGATAGTCATCAACAATGATCATCAGTAGCATCTGTCAATCATCATTCAGACCAGCAACCATGTTCTCCCTCTGCACATATTCCACCTGAAACCAAAAACAACTGTGAAATTGAACGAAGATCTTCTAAGATAATGCCAACAATGCATTATTAGAAGTATATATTCTCCCCCTAAACCTGTTCTAGATGGTCTCTGTCAGACCCATATCAGACTCTTTTCATCCTGAGCCTGGCCCACTGTTTGTCTTCAAACTAACATATACGCGACTGTATCCACAGAAACTGGCGTATGTACGCGAATGCTCCTCATGAAACTTGTGTACAACCACTTTTCTTTGAAACAAATAAGTTTCAACAGCAAGATGATGCATCAACTACTCCCAGCTTCTATCTGAGGTATTCAAATGTCTCCCTGGGCAGTGGTTTGGTGAGTATATCAGCAACCTGTTCCTTGGAGGGAACATACTCCAATTTGACCTTTTGTTCAAGCACTTATTCCCAGAGAAAATGATATTTGATAGGTATGTGCTTGGTCTTTGAATGCATGACTGGATTCTTTGAAATACAGATTGCACTTGTATTATCACATAAAATGGAGATAGGTGGAGTACAAGTGATTTGAAAATCTTGCAAATTTTGCATCATCCAAAGGAGTTGTGTGCAGCAAGATGCAGCAGCCACATATTCCGCTTCAGCTGTAGATAAAGCAATTGAACTTTGTTTCTTGCTAAACCAAGATACTAATCTGGAACCCATAAAGAATGCACCACCACTAGTGCTTTTTCTGTCATCCATGCTTCCTACCCAATTTGCATCTATATATGCATGAAGTGTGAGATCTGTATCTCTAGGATACCATAAGCCATAGTTTTGTGTTCCTTGAAGAAATTTGAAAATCCTTTTAACCGCCTGAAGGTGTGCTTCTTTTGGATTTGCCTGGAATCTTACAACTATTCCCACTGCATGCATGATGTCTGGTCGGGTACCTGTCAGATAGAGCAGACTACCAATCATGGATCTATAGGTTGGTTGATGTAATGCTGCTGAATCATCATTTGTGCTGAGGCTGCATCCTGTTACCATAGGGGTACATACTGGTTTCGAATCTTCCATGCCATATTTCTTCAAGATCTGCTTGAGGTACTTGGTTTGTGATAGAAAGATATCATCTTTATTTTGTTGGACTTGTAAACCAAGAAAATATGTCAGCTCACCAAGCAGGGACATTTCAAATTCTTTCTGCATCACCAAAGCAAAGTTTTGACTCATGGCTTCTTCATTGCTACCAAAGATGATATCATCAACATACACAACAAGTATTAGCAATTTATCATTATCAATTTTTATATATAGATTGCTATCTGCTGATCCTTTTGAAAAACCTTGTTGATGGAGGTATTTGTCCAAATGATAATACCAAGCCCTTGGAGCCTATTTAAGACCATAGAGTGCCTTCTTAAGTCTGCATACAAGTTTTGGATCATTTCCAAGGATGAATCCATCTAGTTGCTCAATATACACTTCTTCTTCTAAGTCTCCATTTAAAAAGGCAAATTTCACATCCATTTGATATACTTTGAACTTCTAAAAGCTAGAAAGAGCAAGGAACATTCTTATGGCTTCAAGTCTAGCAACCGGTGCAAAAGTTTCTTCAAAGTCTATACCTTCTTGTTGAGCATACCCTTTACAAACAAGTCTGGCCTTGTTTCTAATAACATCTCCATTTTCATTCAGCTTGTTTTTGAATATCCATTTTGTCCCTATGAAATTCTTATCATTTGGTCTAGGAACCAACTCCCAAGTGTTATTCTTTTCAATCTGCTCAAGTTCTTCATTCATGGCCTTGACCCAGCATTCATCTTTGCATGCTTCACTTACATTTCGTGGTTCAATAGAGGAGAGAAATGCTAGATAGCTTGAAGCTTCTGTAATAGTTCTTCTTGTTTGTACACCTGCCTCTTTCTGCCCCAAAATTTGAGTCTCTGGATGGTTCTTCTAGACGTACCTAGATGGAGTCTTTTCTTCTACCCTTATATGTTCCTCTAGTGCCTCATAGGTTTCTTCTTCATCAGTATTCTGATTTGATGTTGAAGGATAGTCCTCATAATCTTCAAAATCTTCAGATTTTACCTGCTTTGAATTGTTGCCTGCTTCATCAACCACCACATCAATACTTTCAACAATTTTTCTAAGTCTTTTATTATAACACTTGTATCCTTTACTTCGGGAAGAGTAACCAAGGAGAATGCCTTCATCTGCTCTAGGTTCAAACTTGCCAAGGTTTTCATCAGTCCTTTTGATGTAACGTTTGCTTCCAAAAACTTTGAAGTATTTTACCTAGGAGTCTTACCTTACCAAAGTTCATGAGGCATTTGAGTACTGTTTATCAAAATGTTTGTTTTGTTGAGAACAGTAATGACAGCAAATGCAGCTTCACCCCAAAAGGTTGCAGGAGTTCCAGATTCCTCAATCATCGCACGAGCCATTTGTCAAACCGTTCCATTCATCCTTTCCACTACTCCATTTTGTTGAGGAGTCCTTGAAGTAGAGAATTCCCTTCTCATTCCATGTTCTTCACAAAAGTCGAAAAATTCATCTGAGGTAAATTACCCTCCTCGATTAGACCTTAAGGCATTTGATTCTAAGATCTGATTCATTTTCAACCAAGGCTCTGAAAGCTTTGAACTTTTCGAAAGCTTCATCTTTATGCTTCAGAAGTCCTATCCAACACATCCTGGAAAAGTCGTCAATGAACAATATAAAGTATTCTTCTCCTCGAGGCGACTTTTTGCTTGATGGAACACATAAATCAGTATGGACAAGTTCAAGTGGCTTACTAGCTGAACCTTCCTTCTCAGGGAAATTAGTTCTGGTTTGCTTACCAAACTAACATGATTTGCATATTGTATTGTCTAGAATTCTGATGTTAGGGAGATCACGAACTACCTGATATTTGCATGCTTTCCTTATTTGAGGGAAGCTTATATGCCCCAATCTTCTGTGCCATAGCCAATGTTCATCATTCTTGCTTAGATAGCATTGTTGTTGTCCTCCCTTGAGTATGTATAAGTTATTTGGAGTTCTTATTCCTTTGATCACTGTTTCACCTGTATCAAGCTCATGAACAATACATCCATTTGATCAAAATATTACCTCATTTCCTTGATCACACATTTGGCTAACACTCAATAGATTATGCTTTAAGCCATCAACATACATAACATTTCCAGCTTTGACCTTTTCCTTCAAAAGAATAGAACCTTTACCTTTTATGAGTGCAGGTGTTTCATTTCCAAATGAGACCTTCCTTTCCTTTTCTAAGGCACTATATGACTGAAGTTTTTCTTTATCACTTGTCATGTGTTTCAAACATCCACTGTCGATGTACCACTGATTTTCTTGTCCTTTCGCATATAAGGCTATACCACATCTTTCTGGTTGTGGTTCTTTCTTTCTCCTTATTTTGGGACCCAACAAAGGTTGCTCCTTTTGAGATGTTTGCCAAAACTTACTCCTGCATTCAGAATCTTCATGACCGAAGTTGTTACAAATAGAGCATTCTATTTCATTTTCAAGAGTAGAAAAGTTATTGTAGGTCCTTTTCATGATTCCAGTCATGCTCCTTTGATTTCGTGCTTCTCAAGTCATGATGGTCTTGTAGGAAACACATTGAGCAACTTTGTGTCCAAAGTTATGACATGAAAAACATTGGCCATTAAAGAAATTCCTGCGATTATCAAATCTATCGTCCATGTGATTGTAGTTTCCATTAACATTCATTCTTAAGGCAAATTGAGAATGATTTACCTGTGGTTGGTTGTAGCTTCTGTTCATCCTTGAAGTAGATTGACCCCGATATACTTGGCGATCTTCTTTATGCCTTTGTTGACGATTGTCAACCTGTTCACTTCTCCTTGCTGCATCAAGATAACATTTAGAGGTGGATGGCTTCTGTGCTTGAGATGCCTCTTCTCTATATCCAAGACCTGTCTTGATTAGAGGATAACACTGCACTTTGATAATCTCATCTAAAGTTTCAGATCCTTTAGCAAATCTAAGATTAAGAGCTTTTGTTTTCTCAATATCTTTTCTAAGCCCCACAATTTCACATTCTAACTTTTCATTGTGTTTTTATCTTTCAGCATGTTGGAATGTCATAGTATCTATGATCATACTCTTTTCTTCTACCAATATTTTAAGTTTAAAAATTTCTTCATAGAGATCATCTTCATCTATAGCATCCAAGAAATCATCATTTTCGAAAGCCATCAAAAGTATATAATCATTACCATGTTCATCTTCATCACTATTTGAAAGTCCATCGTTGTCTTCATGTGTATAATAGCTCTTCCTACTTACATTCTATTTTCTGTTCCATTTAACTAGTTCCTTACCTTTACCAATCTTATCTTTATGAGGACATTTGGCTGCATAGTGACCAACTCTTCCACAAGAAAAGCATTTGAAAGGTAGCTTACCTCTGAATCTTCTAGAACCTTGTTGAAGGTTCTTGACAAAGTTTGATTCTTCCTCTCCTTCTGATGTATGCCCTGACTCATTGTATTCTTCTTTCCCTGAAGCTTTGAATGTGGCTTCTCTCCTATCTGATGGCCCCCCTTTTCTCATTTCGAAAGCAGTTAGGATTCCGTGTAGCTGTGACATAGTAATACTCTGAAGATTTTGCTTTTCTTCTATGGCTGAAACTTTTCATTCAAACTTAGAAGACAAAGATCTTAGAAAATTTTCAACTAAAGTAACTTCTTTTATCTCTTCACCCAAGTTTTTCATGTGATTAACAATCTCATCTATATGCAGGAAATAATTAGCTACACTTTCATCATTGTGCATTTTGAGAGTTTCATATTGAATTCTGAGAGCTTGTAGTTTTGTACGTTTTACTTGATCATCTCCTTCATAGCTTAGAATGATCTTGTCCCATATTTCTTTGGCGGTTTTGAGTTGCATAACCTTGATGAATTCTAATTGAGATAGAGTCCCCAATAGAGTATTGAAAGCCTTTGCATTTGTTTCATACTGCTTTTCACTAGCCGTGTCTGTAGGAGTTGTTGATGGAAATGTGTATCCTCCATCCATGATATCCCAAACTTCTATACCAAGAGATTGAAGATAGGTTGTGGTTCTTACCTTCAATGTTGCTCCCGTCAAAGATCGGTGGCTTGATGGATGCCTCTTTTTCGTAGTTGCTCATGATGATAGATATTCCTTCAAGCGATCAGGCTTCTTCTGAAGGACCTGATCTGATACCAATTGTTGGAAATAATACTGAGAGGGGGGCTGAATCAATATTATCTAATCAAACACTTTTTCATTTTCATACTCAGATATATATATGCTACTTTAGTTATGGGAACCCACGTATATATGCAGTTGTGTCTAAAGAAACTAGCATATGTCCAGTAAACTTATGAATCCGTTAATCCATTAAAAGTTGATCTTTAATCAATGCATCAGAACTTTATTAGTACGTAGGTGCTAACCTACAGAAGGCTACAACCTTCTCTTTTCTTCAGGGACCTCGTTTCATAAATTTTCAGACTGGATCCATTAATAACATCAATCAAACACCAAGTGTATCTGCATCAACCAATCTCCTTTGCACCAAAAAAAACTGAATCAAACAATTACTTCTATGAATGCTGTAACCAGAATACAGTGACAGTAACCAGAAGCCAATCCTGAACCCAAAAAACTGCAGCAATAAACAAAAGTAGCTAAAACATATTTTATGAGACATACACTACTTCAATATGTAGAACCTGCGTGCATACGCTTCTGTATTAAGGCCAACTTGCATATACACTATTTTGAATTACCTAACCAACGTGCATACACGCCTTTTCTATGCCGAACCTGCGTACAGATCTATAAAAGATAATTTACCCTTTTCAATTATTTAGACATCAGTTATACCCAGATTATAAAATTTATAGATCAAGTCATGCACCAAATATAACATATCAAAATCACACAAAGATACTTCTCTTCAAGCCTTGAGATCTTGACCCGTCAATATAACTTATCCATCTTCTAGCGCCTAGGTTCCTCCTTGATTCAGATCCAGCTATGTACCACAACCCAATCACCAGTATTCTAGATCTTGTTCTTCATTATATATTCAATACTTGAGTGAATGCCTTTGCCTAATTATCTCTTTCCCCTTTTATAGTCTTAGGCCTTACTCAATACCATGGTCCAAAACCACTTAGAACCAATACTTGGGGCACAATACCCGTGTTCAATACTTTGGATGAGATACCATGGTCCAAAACCATTGGTCCAAATACCAAGGACCAATTACCATGGACTAAAAATAAGTTTTCCCACATGTACGCGCTTTTCCGTGCATGAAAGTGTGTGCATACGCATACACGAATTTTGATCGCCAACGCCGCGTGTATACATGACCTGGTTAAGAGGAACCTACATCTATCTCTTTTTCTTTCATTCTGAGAGCCTGAACTGTGATCTGTCATCTGAGTGAGTTGCCATCAAGGACAACCCCTGTGTCATAGTGCCAAACCTATGTCATAATGCCAACACTAAGAGCAGGTAAAAGAGACGATTACATAAATCCTACGACAGGAGTATCTGTCAGCTGGAGAAGTATTCAGAGCTTGGAAGCTAGTTTGGAAGTGCATGGGATGCATGGTAGCAAGGCAGATATGAACTAGATACTAGACACTGCACATAGATAGGTAGGATAAATTGGATAGGAGTAGAGGTAAGTGACTAACTCAAATTCCACAACATTGAACTAGTGGACATCTTTTTAAACAAAGTAGAAAGAGAAGTAAGGGAAGATCACAAAGTTCCATTACTAGATATCACACTCCTTGCCATACTGGCAAGGTGGTGGAGAACACATTGCAGGAATGGGGATCCATAAAGCAAGCCATGAAGGAGAGGTTCACTCAGGAAGAAGACCGCGTGCAAGATAATATGAAATACAGAGGTAATTTGGATCCTAAGAAGCACTTAGAGGCCTGCATAAGGATTTGAGAAAGAGAAAGGATTCCGAAACAACTTTTGGTACATGTATTCATACATACCTTAGGTACCATTCCCCAAGCATCATACATGCAAGAGGAGCTCTGTAACCAAACGGGAGATTCAGATACCATGGTGGATCAGTTCATTAGTAGTTTCTCATTTAGGGATGATGATATACGCATGACGAAGACACTACATGCAATGAAAAGAATCTTGTTCACCCTAGGATAGATGGTTTAAGGTTGTGTTGATGAAAAGTTCCTATAGTATCTTTATGACATAGGTTCTCCAGAATATGTGGTTTGTGACAAGGTGGATGCAGAACCAGATGAAGATGGGTTAGAATAATTGAGACATCTGACCTTTGATGAAACATAAGGGGAAAGAGATATACGGGAAAGTCCCATAGGAGAAGCCACACACCTTCTACCGATGAAATTAAGGAAGAAAAATGTTGGAACAGAGGATAAACCAAAGATGGTGTCTATGGGGGATTATTGTGATGAGGTGACGACAAAAGAATTTTTTGACCTATTGCAGGAATACCAAGACTTGTTTCCCCCATCAGTAGCGGAACTAGAAGGAATAAAAGGAGACATAGGTGAGATGAAGATTGTTCTGAGGTCAGATTCCCATTCAATGAATCACATGCCATATAGATTGAACCCCAGGGTGAAAGAAAAGGTTAAGATGGAGACCGAAAAAATGTTAGAAGCAGGATTATATTTCTAGTAGATGAAGCGGAGTACATATGTCCGATAGTCATATAGAACAAGAAGGACGTGACAGAAATCAGGGTTTGCATTGATTATAGAATTCTGAACAATGCATGTGTGCATGATCCATTTCTGACACCCTTCAGTGAGGAAATCTTGGAAAATGTAGCGGGAAATGAAGCATATTCATTCACGGATGGATTCTCAGGCTACCATTAGGTCCAAATAGCTGAAGAGGAAAAAAGGAATACAACGTTCACCACTGAATGGGGGTCATATGCTTACCATGTAATGTCGTTTGGCTTGAAGAACGCACCTGCAGGCTTCTCGAGGATTTTTATAGCTGCATTCCGAGACTACATTCACCGGTTTCTAGAAGTGTACATGGATAACTAGAAAGTATATAGCCTACTGAAGAAACATACAAGCTTACTAAGGGTCATGTTCGAAAGGTTCCGATAGTTGCAAATTTCCTTAAACCTAAAGAAGTGCATTTTTGCAGTTCCATTTGGAACCCTGTTAGGCCACGTTGTTTGCAAAGACAGAGTGTGCGTAGATCCAGCAAAGGTTGTAGTAATTGTCAGCATGGAACCACCACATAATCTAAAGAAAATGAGGTCCACTCTGGGCCTTTTAGGGTATTACCAATGCTTCATCAGTAATTATGCATCAATCACAGCCCCAATGGAGAAGTTACTGAAGAGGACAAAAGTACTCACTTGGATGGAGGATTGTCAAGCACCATTGGATAAATTGAAAGAGAAACTGGTAAGTGCTTCGATCCTTGTCTATCCAGATTGCAACAAGATATTTCATGTACATATCGATGCGTCAGGGATCATGTTAGGAGCTTTCCTAGCACAACCAGGGGAGAGAAATATGGATCACCTAGTGTACTATGCCAATAGGAAGTTGTCAAGTGCAGAAAGGAAGTATATGACAATAGAGAGGGAGGCATTGTCCATGGTCTACTCTCTATAGAAATTCAGGAATTACTTGTTGGGGGCACCATTCAATTTTTTCATAGATCATTCAGCACTGAAGTATTTAGTGAACAAACTAGTGTTAGAAGGCAGGATATGCCGATGGTTATTACTCTTCCAAGAATTCACTTTCGAGGTGGTCATCAAACCCAGAAGACTGAATGTGGGGCCAGATCATTTGTCACGACTAGAGACTGGAGAGAACGAGGGGGCATTGGATGATTAGCTACCTAATGCTAACTTATTCAGAATAGAAGCAGTCCCGGACTACTTAGAAGAGATTGTTGGGCTATTGATAATAGGGAATTTCCTAGAGGGGTATACACCAACACAGAAGTGACACTTAATAGTAAGGGCTGTAGACTACCAACTAATCATAGGAAAATTCTATAACATGGGATTGGTTCCAGTCCTAATATGTTGTATACTTCATCATGAAAGAGAAGATGTGCTATGGGAATGTCACACTGGGGTTGCGGGAGGCCATGTAGGAGGAAAATCCACCGCAAGGAAGATTCTGCATGCAGGATTATGGTGGCCAACCCTACACAAATATTCTAAAGAATAAGCTAAAAATTGTGATGTCTCTCAAAGGGTTGGAAAGCCTTCCTGATGGGACGAACTGCCCTTAAATCCGGTTCATACAATGCAGATATTTGAGAAGTGGGCGATAGAATCCATCGGACCCATAACACCACCAGCAAGACACTCACATGCAAGATACATAATAGCCACCACTGAATATCTCACCAGATGGGAAGAAGTAGCACCTGTCAAGGACTGTATGGTCAACACTACTGCAAGGTTCATTTTCGAGAATATAATTTCAAGATTTGGATGCCCAAAAATCTTGACAAGTGATCAAGGAACACATTTTATAAATGAAACCGTCGAGTCTATTCTCAAGAATTTTGTGATTCAGCATCATAAAAATAGTCCATACCATACACAGGCCAACGGGACTGTCGAGGCATTGAACAAAATACTGGAAAAAGGTCTCACAAAAATTATATATGCTAACAGGAATGACTGGGACGAGCAGGTACCAACAACTGATCCAAGTGGATATTGGTGGCCACCCACGAATTCCACTTGGACCCCCACCATTGTTGCTTTCATTTTTTCAGTTTCCTTAATTTTAGCACAGTTTACTATTTTTAGCAGTTTTCTAGGTCCTAAACTTCCAGAGCCGTTTTTAGGCCCTAAATGACGTTTTTTTGGCAATCTACTGCCAGCGATTTATCGAGAAAACTATATTTTTTGTCATAGTCCTTGGAGAGATCTTTCCAATGAGGTATCATGTGCATCAAACGGAGATAATATGACCAAGTCACGACCCTAGGAAGTTGGCTATCCAACCAACCCCAATGGGGCCGATAAACTCTTCATGTTACATCTCCTCGGGTTAGGGTTTTGGTTGTTTAGTGTTTTTTCTTATTGTTCACTAATAAAAAGGCTCTTGAGCCTCATTGTAATGTAGTTTAGAAGCATGTAGCCACCACATCTCTTCTCAGAGATAAGCTACCATAGTCGAGCTAGTTTCATTTCCATATTGTTTGTAAGCATAGATATTATTTAAAGGAAGTGTTATTTCTACTGCATCTTTGTATTTATGGTTATATCTGTAATTTGTTGCGTTCCTGTTTAAATTCGGATTAGTGGTATCAGAGCGGTCTTCTCTTTCTTTGTTTTTCTTTGCATGTCCCCAATGAGGTTGAGATATAAGGAGTTAGGGATTGAACAGGTCGAACCTTTGCAAGACCAGCCTCATAAATCCCGAAGAACTCTCATTGAGGAAGAAAAGAAAGATGAGGGAGTAGGAGACCTTATCAAAATATTGCTCGAGGAAGCCCTCGAGAAACAAAGGAACATGATGATGGATAACTTTACTCAGATCCTTCAACGGTTGCCCACCATTGGCACATCCACATCCAACAACCACTTTGGAGGCTCCACACCTTTTAAGGTAGAAGTAAACTTTGACATTCCCATATTTGAGGGCCAAATAGATTCATATGCCATAGATAAATGGTTGAATATGTTAGAAGGATATTTCTCTATTCATGATTTTTCCATGAGGGAGAAGATTACTTTTTCTCTTCTCAAAGTCTCCCCCCATGTCAAGGACTAGTGGGAAACCTATTGTGAGAAGAAGGATGAAAGTACGAACTCATTGTTTTCAGCCACTTCCACTTGGAATTAATTTCGGGATGCCATCAAGGAATAGTAGTACCCTGTCGGGAGCTATGAGGACAAATACATAAAGTGGACCACGCTGTAGCAGGGAAGGGACCAAGATGTGTTGGATTTTACCAATGTTTTTCATACCGTGCACGCGAAGTTGGGCGTCAAGGATTCTGACAAAACATTTGGTACTCAAGTACTGCGGCTGCCTACATAGATACATCCAGGATGACATGAAGTTTTTGGACATCTCCTTGCTCGGTATGGCATACCAATACGCCGTCAAGATCGAGCAGAAGATTAAACAAAAGAAATGAGACTTTTGATCTGTGAATCTGAAGCAAGGGAAAGGTGCCCCCAAACCGCAGAAGAAAGGACAAAGCCAAGGTGGGATGGACCAGGACAACCCACCAAGTACAGAAGAAAAGGAAAACAATACAAAGTCGAAGAAGGACATGGGAAAGTGATGTGAGTTCCATAAGATCTCCACCTACAACACAAGCCAATGTCGGGCTAAGCAATCACTGGTGGCTGAGCTGAAGGCTTCATAATCAAATGCATGTTTCGACTCTAAGTCAGAACCTGACAAGGGGAATTACAAGGGGAAGTAGATTATTGATGCGGAGCCCAATGCCATTGTCACCACCACAAAGATCTAGAAAGAGGAACCCGAATATCCAGATGAGGAGGAGCTTCTCTTCCACTCCCAGATGTGGGTGAAGCGTTCCCCACTACAGTTCATTGTCGACATCGGGAGCCAAAATAGCCTCATTGCAGTAGAGGTCGTGAAGCTGTTAGGATTATCGACCACATCACACCCACAACCATACACCATCGGGTGGCTTCACGAAGGACGAGATCTACGTGTGAGCCAATAATGCCGCCTTCCATATAGCATTAAGCCCTTCATGGATGAGGTATTATGTGACATTTCTCCCCTTAATGTTTGTAATGTATTATTAGGCCAACCGTACCTATGGAAGTACAGGTTATTATTGTTATTGTTACATTATGAAATAAGTTGTATAGGTTACTAGAGGTAGCCCCGCCTACTTCCATCTCTCTGGTTACTGTAAAACAATGCAATAAACTAATTCCAAAAAATGGGAAATTTGTTTTCTTGTTGATACACCCTCAAGGAAAGAAGAAGACAATGGCCATGAACTCTAGACAAGGCCCCTCCACATGACAACAACAAATGAATAAGGTCGTGGAGGAGTATGAGGACATCTTCACCTCCCCCGCACGGGTACCTCTGCACTGTCAGGTCAAGCACTCCATCGATCTGACCCCAGGTGCACCATTACCTAATGGACCAATATATCGATGCTCCATTCTGGAGAATGATGAAATCAAGAGCAAAATTTAGGCGTTGTTTCAGAAAGGTCACATTCGGTCAAGTTCATCACCCTATGGGAGCCCGATCATGTTGGTACAGAACAAGGATGGGACTTGGAGACTGTGTATTGACTATCGAGTGTTGAACAAGATCACTATCCAGAATAGGTACCCGATTGTTAAATTTGGACAACTAGGTCCAAACTCCATGTTCTGATGCTCAGATTAAGAGGCTAATATTTTTGTTGGATTCCTCTTTCTGAGAGGTGTAAAATCCATATAAAAATAGTCTTAATCCGATGAGCAGAACTTATATTTTGAATTTATTATTCTTAATAAATTATATGTGCAAAGGTCAGCCAGTTTTGTAATGTAGGCTCACATGCCCAACAGATGTGTCACACACCCTCATTGATGGATATATATATACAGGAAAAGTTGGAGAGAATTTGATCACAACACAACTCACATCTTCCTCTCTCATCCTAAAAAGTACGAGCTACCTGGAGGACGAATTTCAGCCACACGTGGGAAGGACGAAGAGGATTTTTCTGCTGCTAGGGTTTCTGCTGCTAGGGTTTCGCAGAAGTTTGACCAGCGTTGACTTTGGTCAACGCTTGGTCCAAACAAGCTGAAAACTTGTGGGAGGTTCGATTTTTGAAGGCCATACTACCTGGCACAAAAATCGAGGTCAAAGGGTTGACCGTTTTGCTGCTGCGTTGACTTTTAGCTTGCTGCCCCTGCGTTGACTTTTCAGGACAACGTTGACTTTTGTAGAACTGACTTGGGTTGACTCATCTACTGGTTGGAGGGTTGTTGTGACACATGCTGGGCTGGCTGACCAAAGGAGACTTTGCTGGTTGAAGCATCCTGTTGACCGCCGAAACAAACACATACATTTTTCTTGTTTCTGATTTGTCTTCTGTAAGATCTGCTTATATGTTCTATCTGCATTTTGCTTATCTACTTGTATGATTGCTGTGAAAAGTGAAATTGCTCTTAGCATAGAACATCTACAAAACTTTACATGGAATCAGAGCTGAGGTGAAGACAAACTCTATCTATAGCAATCATCATCGAAGGAAATGGATTCCTCTAAGCTTGAATTCAGGGAGAATGACAAGCTGACTGGAAGTGATGACTTCCATGCCTGGAAGATGTTATTAGATCTCAAATTAGAAGATCATGATCTCCTAGATCATGTGACAGTGAAGATTCAAGAACCTCCATCAAATGCCTCTGCTGCTGTTAAACACAAGTATAAGAAGGGAGAAATCAGAGAAAAACTGCTGATCAGGGAATCCATAAATAAGAGTCTGGTTGCCTACATATCTGAACTAGGCACATCCAAGGAGATGTATGACAAACTGATACTTATGTTCCGAGTAAACAATGTGAACCAAGTGCTATTCCTCAAGAACAAGTTGAAGAATATGAAGAAGGGCCGAGACGAGTCTATTCAAACTTTCTTTATGAAGTTGACCGAAACCAGGAACAATCTGCTAGCTATTGGGGAGACAATAGCTGATCGTGAGATGGTTCTCACCACACTTGGAGGACTTCCATATGAATGGCAAGTATTCACAACTACCATTCTCAACAATAATACCATCCCTAACTTTGATGAGCTTCTGTCTAGATGTATGCAAGAAGAAACAAGGATGAAGGAATTTGATAATGAAAGAAATGCTGCCTATGTTGCTCATTCCCGAAAGAAGAACTCTGGTGGTTCCAAGGACAAAGGAAGGACTAAGACTCAAAAGAAGAAGGGTAAATGTTTCACCTGCCATAGGACTGGACACTATGCTAGAGAATGCCCCTTCCAGAAGAATTCTCCCGATAGTGACGACAACAACAACAACCGAAGGAATGGGAATCAAAGAAATGACAAATCCAAAGGAAAGAGGAAGGCTCACTTTGAAGGAAACCATCCACCTTCTAAAAGGACCAGAAATACCAGGTATGAGGAGTCTAATGTTGTTGATAAAAGAAATGAGTATATTCTAATATCTGCTCTCTCAGCTGCATCTCTGCCCGACACTATGGATGTCTGGCTAATCGATAGTGGTGCCTCAAGACACATCACCGGATTCAAGGAAGCACTTTCTGACATGGTTGAAAGGGATACTAATCTAGAAATTATCCTTGGGGATAATGCCACTTATCCTGTGAAAGGGACTGGGACTCTGACCCTCCACTTGTCTCAAGGACAAGTCCTCCATCTACAAGATGTACTCTATGTACCCAAATTGAAGAAGAACCTTGTGTCTGTATCTGCCATGGAAGACAAAGGATTCAATGTAACTTTCTCTGATGGAAAGGTACTCATGTGGAAGAAGAGCTTCAAGGAAGCTATCTCAATTGGTTTTAGAGTTGGTACACTCTACCAGGTTGGAGGGAGTCCGTTGGGAGCTATGACTTGTGATACTATCCGTCAAACCGAACTATGGCACCGAAGATTTGGACACCTTCATTACAAGGCTCTTCCCGAAGCAAGGAAGGTGGTGACAGGGATGCCTGATTTTGGAAATAATCATAAAGGTGTATGTAAGGGCTGTGCTGAAGGAAAACATACAAGGGGACCTTTCCCCTCAAGTGTCACAAAGACATCTGAGATATTGCAACTGGTCCATTCTGATCTTTCCGGTATGTTGCCTGTAACATCCCTGGGGGGATGTTCTTACTATATGACATTTACTGATGACTTCTCTCGCAAAACCTGGATATACTTCTTGAAGAAGAAGGATGAGGCTTTCATGTGGTTCCGTACCTTCAAAGCCTTGGTGGAAAATATGACCGGAAAGAAGATCAAGATTTTGAGGACTGACAATGGCACTGAATATGAGTCAAATGAGTTCAAAGACTTTTGCAGAGAAGCTGGCATTAAGAGGGAGACTACCACTGCATATACTCCTGAGCAGAATGGTATTGCTGAACGCAAGAATAGGACTATTGTGGAAGCTGCCCGTGCCATGCTATGTGACCAGGGTCTTCCAAAGTTTCTGTGGGGAGAAGCTGCAAATACTGCTGTGTACATTCAAAACCGATGCCCTCATTCCGCTTTGGACTCCAAAACTCCCGAAGAGGTTTTCTCTGGTAAGAAACCTGATGTCTCACATTTTAGAATTTTTGGATGTCCTGACTATTTTCATGTGCCGAAAGAAAAGAGAAGTAAGCTGGATGCTACTGGGAAGAAAGGAATGTTTGTGGGCTACAGTGAGACTTCTAAGGCATATAGAGTCTATGTACCTGGTCAAAGGGAAGTAGAGATAAGCCATGATGTCACTTTTGATGAAGATGCTTCCCTGAAGAAAGTAGTAGATCTTCCTAGATCTGAAGAAAACCATGAAGAAAGACCTGGAAATCTGGAAGAACCCCAGGATGAGACTATGCCTGATGTTGAAGGGCCAATGGACCCTATTGATCCTTCCCCTTCTCTAGGAAAGAGGCCATCATGGCTCAGGGACACCCTCGAAGATGCTGAGGGTCATGCTGCCCCAAGGGGAACATTCCGAGAAAGCAAGAAGCCGTGTAGATACCAAGGGTATCTAGCTGCCATGAGTACTATTATACAATCTGAACCTGGATCTTTTGAAGAAGCCATCAAGCATCAAGTCTGGAAGGATGCTATGCATGAAGAATATGAGGCTATTATGAAGAATGATGTCTGGGATGTGGTCCCGAGACCGAAGGACAAATCTATTGTCACCGCTAAATGGCTCTACAAGATTAAACATGGATCTGATGGGAGTGCTGAAAAGTTTAAGGCAAGATTTGTTGCCCGTGGCTTCTCTCAAAAGGAAGGAATTGACTATGACGATATATTTGCACCTGTGGCTCGATATACCACCATCCGATCCATCATAGCCCTTGCTGCTACGCAAGGATGGAGTCTTCATCAGATGGATGTCAAGACCGCTTTTCTGCATGGTGCAATAAAGGAAGAGGTGTATGTAGAACAACCTCTGGGATTTGAAGTTCAAGATCGAGACACTTATGTCTGCAGGTTGAAGAAAGCCCTCTATGGGTTAAAGCAAGCACCCAGAGCTTGGTATGAGAGGATGGATAGTTACTTGATGAAGCTGGGCTTCACTCGAAGCAATGCTGATCCAAACCTTTACTTTAAAGTTGAGGAAGGAAAGCCTCTCATTCTAGTGTTGTATGTGGACGACCTCTTCCTGACAGGTGATGACCCTCTCATTCATCAATGTAAGAGGGAGCTTGCTGCTGAGTTCGAGATGAAAGACCTAGGACTGATGCACTATTTCCTAGGCCTGGAGGTCTGGCAGAGACCTGGAGAGATTTTCCTTTCTCAAGGAAAGTATATTGTGAAGCTTCTGGAAAGATTTGGGATGGTGGACTGTAAGTCCGTGTCGACACCAATGGAACTCAACTTTAAGAAGTTGAGTGGCAGCGCTGCAGGGCCTATCTTGGCCAATCCTACTGAGTATCGTCAACTCATAGGAGCTTTGATGTTCTTAGTGAACACCCGTCCGGACATATGTTTTGCAGTGAATACTTTGAGTCAACAGATGGTTGAGCCTCATCATTTTTTCACTGGGTTGGTGCCAAGAATCTTTTGAGATATCTTCGGGGCACGATAAACCATGGGCTGAGATACACTGCCGGGAGTGTGATACTCCGGGGATATACTGATGCCGATTGGGCTGGCAGTGTGGTGGATCGTAAGAGCACATCTGGATGTTGTTTCAATCTTGGTTCTGCTTCGATCTCATGGATGAGCAGGAAGCAGAAGTCGGTGGCTTTGAGCACCGCGGAGGCCGAATACATTGCTGCTAGTATGGCCTGTTGCGAAGCAGTTTGGTTGAGGAAGCTCTTTAGTGAGCTGTTCCAACATGTGCTAGATACCACTGTAATACTCTGTGATAATCAGAGTGGGATTCGTATGACTGAGAATCCTGTGTTCCACGACCGATCCAAGCATATTGATATCAGGTACCACTTTATCCGGGATATGGTACAGCGAGGCGCCGTAAGGCTCGATCATATAGGAACTGATGAGCAGGTCGCGGATATTCTCACTAAGCCCCTGGGGAAGGTCAAGTTCCTAACCTTCCGTGAGAGTCTTGGTGTCGTGGAAAGACCCTATGATATGGGTCCTGTTGGACGATGAGCTCTAGGAGCTCTGGGGGGCTTTGGGGATAGCTTCTCGGAGCTATAAGCACTCATAATGCTTCTGCCCCACCCTTGTGATTATTGAGCTGGTTCGCCACTCATTTAATCTGTGCCCCGTATGCATCCTACCCATTGAGTTCAGGGCTCATGGGAAGTACCTCTCATTTGGCCAATGAGGTGTGGAAAAGCTAGAGACTATTAGCAAAGACTGATGGACGCATCAGAGATTGCCGTACTCTCTATCTAGGATGGCATGGTCCAACCACTTGATCTGGGATCAAGATTTGTGAGGTCTGGGACCTCTGGACTGATTATGTCAGTCGGGGAATGATGTCTTTGTGACTGACCCACTTCTGTTCTGAAATAAAGAAGCCAGCAAAGCAAGTTTCGGCGGGATGACTCACGATGTTAATTGCACTAATAGACGGAGTTCTCCCTAGTTGAGAGTGAGTGTTAAATTTGGACAACTAGGTCCAAACTCCATGTTCTGATGCTCAGATTAAGAGGCTAATATTTTTGTTGGATTCCTCTTTCTGAGAGGTGTAAAATCCATATAAAAATAGTCTTAATCCGATGAGCAGAACTTATATTTTGAATTTATTATTCTTAATAAATTATATGTGCAAAGGTCAACCAGTTTTGTAATGTAGGCTCACATGCCCAACAGATGTGTCACACACCCTCATTGATGGATATATATATACAGGAAAAGTTGGAGAGAATTTGATCACAACACAACTCACATCTTCCTCTCTCATCCTAAAAAGTACGAGCTACCTGGAGGACGAATTTCAGCCACACGTGGGAAGGACGAAGAGGATTTTTCTGCTGCTAGGGTTTCTGCTGCTAGGGTTTCGCAGAAGTTTGACCAGCGTTGACTTTGGTCAACGCTTGGTCCAAACAAGCTGAAAACTTGTGGGAGGTTCGATTTTTGAAGGCCATACTACCTGGCACAAAAATCGAGGTCAAAGGGTTGACCGTTTTGCTGCTGCGTTGACTTTTAGCTTGCTGCCCCTGCGTTGACTTTTGTAGAACTGACTTGGGTTGACTCATCTACTGGTTGGAGGGTTGTTGTGACACATGCTGGGCTGGCTGACCAAAGGAGACTTTGCTGGTTGAAGCATCCTGTTGACCGCCGAAACAAACACATACATTTTTCTTGTTTCTGATTTGTCTTCTGTAAGATCTGCTTATATGTTCTATCTGCATTTTGCTTATCTACTTGTATGATTGCTGTGAGAAAAGTGAAATTGCTCTTAGCATAGAACATCTACAAAACTTTACACTGATCCTATGGATTTATGACCTTCTGGACCAACTCAGGGACTAAAATATTTTAGCAAGATCGACTTGAAGTCTGGATATCGCCAGGTACCAAGCGAACCCTCTGATGTGTGGAAGACTGTCTTCAAAGCCAAGGAGGGCCTTTTCGAATGGTTGGTTATGCCTTTAGGGTTGACAAATGCTCCTGCAACCTTCATGAGGCTCATGGATGACATCTTATAGACATTCACCAACTCATTTGTAGTGGTATACTTGGATGACATCCCGATGTTCAGCTCGAGTTGGGAAGAGCACCTCCACCACATCTGACAGGTTCTCCAAATATTGTGACAACACAAGCTGTGTGCCAACTTGGAGAAATGTACTTTTGGAATGACCTAGGTTTAGTATCTAGGATACATTATTGATGAACGAGGGTGTAGGTGGATCCAACCAAGATCCAAGTCATTCGCGATTGGCTAGCCCCAACCACTCTAACACAGCTCCATAGCTTTCTAGGTCTTGCAAATTTCTACCACAGGTTTGTGTTGGGGTTCTCTCATATCACTTGGCCCTTGAGTCAAGTCACTAAAGGAGGAGCGAAAGTAGAATTATTTTGGTATGAATCTCAACAGAAGGCATTCGCATTGTTGAAACATAGCCTCTGCTTTGCACCACTACTCACATTACTAGACTTGCAATAACCATTTGAGATTGAGATAGATGCCTCTGACTATGCTATTGGGGCAATCCTTACTTAACAGGGGAATCCAATGGCATATCACAGTGAGACACTTTCAAACACAGTCTAGAAGTATCCCACTTATGATAAAGAGATGTATTCCATTATGTAGGCCTACCGAAAATGGAAGCATTACATTTTGAGGAAGGAAACGGTCATCCACATAGACCGTCAACCCCTTCAATTCATACAGACACAAGGGAAGTTGCAGAATGATCACCATCAGAAGTGGTCCACATACCTGCAACAATTCCATTTGAATATCAAGTACAAGAAGGGTAGCAAAAATAATGGTATAGATTGCCTCAGCCGACCACTGATCATGGCGTTAACTACTGTGCTCAATTCTTATGGGCATGAGACTTCTAATTGGCCACTTCTCTACAAAAGCAACCCAGAATTCAGTCACACATACCATATTCTCTTGGGGGGTCAGCAAGTTCCAGGTTTTCACCTCTAGGATGCACTGTTATGCCATATGGCACATCTTTTTGTTCCTTCAAGAGAGCAGGCGAGGATGATTTGGGAAGTGTACTACAGTCGAGCTACTGGGCATTTTGGGGTCGATAAAATAGTGGTAGTATTGCAGAAGTATTTCTATTGGCCAAATCTTCGACAGGATGTTGGGAAGTACATCAAATCCTGCATTGCCTGTGCCATTTACAAACTAACCCTCAAGAAGCAAGGCCTCTATACTCCACTACCTACCCCTAGTCAACCTTGGGAATCCATCTCCATGGATTACATGTCAGGGCTTCCTTCTACTAAGCATGGAAACGACTACATTTTTGTGGTCGTCGACTGATTCTTGAAGATGACCATTATGGCGGCCTACAAGAAGAGTATCATAGCAGAAGCTGCTACTAAACTCTTCATTGAATGAGTGTGGGTACACTTTGGGATCCCACAATATATCATCTTAGATCAGGATAGCAGGTTCCTCAGTACATTTTGATTCAGTCTCTGGTCAATGCTAGACACCAAGCTCACTAAGTCCACAACTTTCCATCCCCAAACTGATGGCCAGTCAAAGGTCGTCAACAAGATGATCGTACACATTATGCACATGTACAACTCCAAGAATCCATGCACATGAGATGAGAGCCTCCCCTATGTCTAACATAGCTACAACTGGGCTCTCCACAACTCGACTGACCACAACCATTTTCAGGTGGTTTTGGGATTCCATCCACTATGTCCCATTGATGTGGCCATACCAATTGCAACAATTCAGGGAGATTTAGCTCATGTCCAATCTGAAGCTGACAAGGAAAAAAGCTTCATTGAGAATATTCAACACATCTGCCAGAAGGTCCATGACATATTGGACAAAACTAATGCCAAGTACAAGCAGCGACATGATCAACATCAAGTGCCACACAAGTTGCAGGTGGGTGTCTAAGTTTGGGTACATTTCCAGAAGGAACACCTTGCTAGGACCCACCGCAAGATTCGCTAGCTCTGATATGGTCCATACACCATGACCAAGGTTGTAGGAGATAATTCTATTGAGCTGAACATTCCCCCATTCCTTGGCCCACACCCAATGTTTAATGTGGATCGCCTTCGACCATACTTTCCACCATTACTAGACACATCCGACATTGCAGAACAACTCACACCAACAGAGTTAAATCCAGATTGCATGGAACAAGCTACAACTGATCAGACCATGGACATGCAGATCAAGCGCACTTGCCATTAGAAGATCCAACTGTATCGAGTTGTCAAAGTAGGGCAACTCCTTCACCAGGGCACGTGGCTCACCAGGGACCAAGTTCAGTAGAGGTGTCCTCATCTCATGGAGGAAATCAACGAAATGGGGACCATTGCTCTAAGGGGGGAGGAATGATCCAGGTGGATATTGGTGGCCACTCGCCAAGTCCACTTGGACCCCACCATTGTTTCTTTCATTTTTTCAGTTTCCTTAATTGTAGCATAGTTTACTATTTTTAGCAGTTTTTTGGGTCCTAAACTTCCATTGTCGTTTTGAGGCTCTAAACAACATTTTTTTGGCAATCTTCCACCAATGATTTGCTAACAAACCTTCCTCTTCAGTCGTAGTCCTTGGAGATATCTTTCCAACGGGATATCATGCATGTCAAACAGAGATAATATGACCAAGTCACGACCCTGGGAAGTTGGCTGTCCAACTAACCCCAAGGGGGCCCATAAACTCTTGGTGTTACATCTCCTTGGGTTAGGGTTTTGGATGTTTAGGGTTTTCTCTTATTGTTCACTAATAAAAACTCCCTTGAGCCTCATTTTAATGCAATTCAGAGGCGTTTAGCCACCACATCTCTTCTTCGAGATAAGCTACCATCACCGAGCTAGTCTCATTTCCATACTATTTGTAAGCATATTTCATTATTTGATATTAATCAAAGGAAGTGTTATTTCTGCTGCATCTATGTATTTATGGTTATATTTGTAATTTTTTCAATTCCTGTTTAAATTTGGATCAGCAACCCTATGGGCAATCAGAACAACGATGAAAAGACTTCATAGAAAAACACCATTTCAGCTGGTATATGGGAAGGAAGCAGTAGTGCCAGTAGAGTCCATAGTACCCAACATGTTTATTTCTTAGGCAATAAGAATGATGGACAATGTAGCATTGAAATAAATACTAAATCAACTAACGGAGCTTGATGAAACTAGGTTCTTGGCCAAATTTCACCAGTTAGTAGAGCAGAGAAGGCAAAAAGCTTGGCATCACAGAGATATCAGGAAGAAGACATTCAAAGTGGAAGATCATGTATTGTTATATGAAAGCAAGTTCCAGAAGTTCCTATGTAAACTACAGATGCATTGGCTAGGCTCGTTCATAGTTGCAGAAATTAGAGATTCTGGAGCGGTAAGGTTGGCGCAACTAGATGGATATATGCTACAAGGTTGGGTAAACGACACATGCCTGAAACCCTTCCACATGCCAACAAACACAATCCCAAGTTAAGGGGGTCTTGGAAATGAGCCTGCAAGTAGGTAGTACTTAATAAAAGTTAGCCAAGTCTTTTAACCATTCATTTGAAGTTTGTGTCTTTTATCATTCTTTTACCAAGAATAAGCAAAAGCGTCAATAAGGTTGTGGTAACATTGTCATAATACCGGAACCCATTTGTGGTCGGGGGCAATAGGTAGATTTAACAGTCACTCGTAGGCGCATGCATTTCTAGCTCTTAAGTTACATGTAGGCAGATGCTTTTTCAGTCTTAATGGTCACACATTGTATCTCTCCTTCTCGCCATATGAGTAGTCATTTCCATAATAAGTAACTAATAATTAAATTGTCAAGTGGAAGTTGTAATATATTTCCCCGTTAGGAACAAATTTAGCTAATAAATACCCAAATTACGACAATGTTAATAAGACATGAGGCGCACTCTTTCCTTTCCCAGTACATCTCAAAAATGTTAGGTCCAAGTCAGCCGACAGTGGCAAAGCATGGTTAGGATACATGGGGAAAGTTTCCATAGTAATTAGTTACCAAAGTCCAGTCAGGAAATGTTGTGTCAATCCTGGCTACTTAATTTGCAAAGATAATGAAGAAAGCTACATAATTTCAAGTGCAGGTGGCAGAGAAAATCCAAGTCTGCTCTGAATAACACCATCATAAACGCATCAGTGCAAGGCCTTAGTGATGATTGTCTATTAGAGACGCAGAGAAATGGCGAAATGAATTCTCTCAATTCCACAGGATAAATTAGATGAGCGAATTGAACTGTTGGAAAATCTATATGGAAAATATGACAAGGCTATGTTAGTTGAAAATGACCTTACTGATCACTTCCAGTTTCTGATGCTAAAAAGGGAGGTCTATACAAAAGAAATCCAGAAGGAGGATGGCACCAAAAAAGCTAGAGTTAGGGAGGATTTACAGGGATTGCAGACGTCGAGCTGATAAATTTGAGAAGTTTACCATTCTTTGGCACTCAGCTGGCTGCAATGCAGTGTACCAAATTCCTGGCCAACATAATGCATGGGGGGTCCCTGTGGCTTCACAAGGAATAGCTAATTCACGCAAAAAATATTCATCATCTCACAGGGCTGTCAGCCAGAGGAAATGTGGTAAGCACAACATTCTAGGTAGACCCCAAAAGAGAAAAGAAGAAAGGAGAAGAGAAATATTATGAAAAATATGGAACAGAGTGAGGCAGAAGGGGAGAAAAAAATTACATGATCAATAAAATTGACATCAGGTTCTCCTGCTACATCATAGCAAGTAATATCATGAGACACTTCATGAGAAATGAATACACTCTAGATGCAATTTTGGTTGCGGAGCACTACTACGATGGAGAGGTGCTCAACTGGTCTTCTTTCATCTTAAACAATCTCTTCAAAGCATGTGAATATATTTAAAAGCGGAGTACCAATTTCCTATTTGGGTACATATTGATGTCTCAAGCGATGTGGAAATGGAAACCAACAAGAGGGAGGGAGATATTGCCTATCGTTAAAGGACAACCGTTAGCACTCCGGTACGAGCCATGGAGAGCTTTGGGGGATCCGAGCAATAAAGATATGAATGAGGTAGCTTTCAAAGAATGGTATGAGATGATGCTGATTACAATCAGGTCAATAGAGAGGATACCCAAACCTCTACTACATGAGTTCGCTAAGGAAATATGGTTTGGAGCCTCGCATGCACACACTTACCTTCAACCACAATGTGTCCATCCTTACACTTTCAAGATGAGGCCACAAAAAATTGTTCTGATTGAAGAGGTAGTCCATAGTGAGCTTGGATCATGGCTGGGGGTCGCCTGTAAAATTATGGAGGGAAAGTACCAATACGTGTTTGGTGGCTTGGAGCCAAAGTTGCAAGTGGGAGAAGTAGGGGGAAGTAGTAGAAAGAAGCCAATTGAAGATGACATTCACCTAATGGTGTTACAAATGGAAGAAAAAATGTTTGTGATAAGGCAGACGATCACAAGCTTCGATGAGCACTCAGGTGAGGCTAACAATCCCATGCAATTTCAAGGTTACACTATGTTTTCGCCAATAATTACAACTCCATTTGCTATGGCAATGCCCACTCAGAGTGTTAGAGTTCCATCCCAGCCAAAAATCCTAAAACCTAGAAATAAAAGAGTAGTGCAGAACCCGACAGTTAAGAGGTAGAGAACTACCCCAGTGATTCACATTGTTGACCTTAATGATGAGTTTGGGCAATCAGTCTCTGCACCTCCAGTAGTTGAAGAAATCCCTCCCACTACCTCTACTATCCTACCTCAGTCGCGTGAATCCTCCCCGCACACGGCCTCCACTTCCACAACCCTCCCTTTCGGTACACAACGAGAAACTATAGAGATGGAGCTTGAGTCAAAATAATAGTTTAGAGGGGCTACCTCTACCAGTGGCACCCAACAGACCTTGCTAGTGTCTCTACTTTTTGGGATGGACCCACTCCAGGAGAAAGGACCAACAATTCTTCCATAGGAGGGGGGAGCGAACCGTATCAGTCACTTTTCCCTATAATTTTCCTAGTGGTCCCTAATCATAATCACATTCTTTCCACTACCCGTTTCACCCCATAGTCACATTCAATTCATTCACCCACCTCCCATTCCGAGAAATCCATCACCAACAGCTTACCAATTCAGCAAAATTTCCTAGAACCAAGCACAATGCAAGCCAACACACTGCAGCACTAGTCTTCAGCACATTTGTTTGCATTTATTCAAAAAGAGTCACAAAGATCCAAGAAGATACATGATGATATGGCCAGAGAGCAGGAGTAGCAAAAACAACAACTACAAGAGGTGACAGAGGAGTGAGATCAACTGCGACATGCAAATACAGATTTGCAAGGACAGGTTGATCAAGTAATAGAGAAATTTCTGTCATTGTCGCTAACAATCACAGATGCCAACATGGAAGCTTCAAAGGATATTACAACCTACACACTGGTGAGCTACTACGACTATACCCAAGTAGCATGTTCAAACCTGGTAGCAACCAATGTTGATATGAGCAAGAAACTAGAGACAGGAAGATCAACGCTACCAGACTAGGTTGAAATATATGTGAGAACAATAGAGGGAAATATCAACGAGGTAGAAGCCAAGAAGAAAGGACTTGCTGATGCACTAGTAGATGGATATGCCCTGATGGATAGGGTTCATGACTGGTCAAGAAGCATGGCATTGAAAATTCATTTAGTATACCCTATGAGAGAGTAGATACATGTATTGTTTTCCAGTAGAAGGGACTACATGGATTCCATCCAACTCCAGTACATTAATGGGAAGATCACCACCATTCAAGCACAAGTTGATCAGATTGAAGAAGAATCAACGAGAACTAAAAAGGTGATAAGCAACCTGCACCCACTAGTCCATCTACAAGTTCTGGCTCTGAAATAAGTTTGCAACAACAACAGAGAATAGTGGGACCATATGGAAAGTCAAAATCTAGATGAATCCAGATGAATTAATGTCCAATATAGTAGAAGACTTCACTCAACAGGCTGACACGATCATTGTCGGATGGGAGGCTACCCTCCAGAAGTACAATGAATTCAGGCAGCAAATGACCACTGTTGTTCTGAAGTTGGAGCCTTCATTTGAAAAGGAAGGGCAACAGATGGAGGAAGGTGTAAAGGGAGCAGAAACCACCCCACAAATGAAATCCGAGACAACAGGAACATTAGCTCATTAGCCAGCAGAACCACTACAGCCACTGACAGGAGTACCCACTGAGACAGTAACAGGATCAACAGAGCTCGAAATGAATTGACTCGAGGATGAGTCAAATAATTGTGGTCGGGGCCTGTTGGGGCCTTCATTTTGATTTTAAAATATTTTGTAATATTTTTGAAGATATAAAGAAGAGGAAATGGGTGGTGGCAGCAATGGTTAGGTTGCGGTGAAGACAGCTGGAGCAGAAGGTAGGAACAGGCAGTTGCGGGATTGTTGCAGCAAAGTGTCAGCAGAAGGCAGAGGCAACCAAGTAGACAAGACGGATGAGAGGCAACCAAGGAAAGGAATAGCCGATCATGAATTGGCAGTACAAGTAGCATAAGGGATACGAAAGGAGAAAGTTGTAAGGAGAAAGAGGTTGGTTGTGGTGACATGGAGCAAAAGCATCTATACGCGAATGAGAAGAATGTCTAGGTTGAAGATTGGACCTCTGAGTCTGTCTTAGGCCATCAAAACCTGTAATCGGGTATTTCTTGTAGTTAACTGTGGCTAAGGCAGATGCATTATGTATTTCTCTTATGTTCATTTAAGATGAATGAGTGTCTACATTGGTTTCTTACTACAATGTATGTGTTTTCTTATGATGTATGGACCCGCTAAAAATTTAAATATACTGCAAGTCTATGTATGTGGTAACTTCATAGGGTTGAGCGATATGATGTTTTCCTAAATGTGTGTATGATGTTGTTTACATGTTGATGGTTGATATACCCTTGACCCCATGGTGAACCCTTCTTATTTCTGGTTGTGGCACGCCTCGGGTGAGACTCCTTACCCTTTGGGTAAGGTGAAAATGTTGACATTTTCCTAGACTACAACAAGCCATTTTTGGCCCTCCGCACTTGAACCCAGGGTCTCCCCATGATGACACTTTTGTGCCAGCAAAGGCCACTAAATCCTACCTACGACAACTCTAAAAATGAACCGCATGCTGCTAAAAACCCTGGGCAACACCACATGACCATAATAGACTCCGAGAAGAAATTGAAAAGTAAAATGTTTGTATTTCATTGCAACCCACCTTTAATACATGACCAATTTTGAAATTCCCTGCATAAAGAACCAATTCATTTGTCTATGATCAGTGGTAATGAAAATGACAACTTTTTGTAATGATTTTGAAAATGATTCAAAATTCTGTTGGCATAATTGAACTTGATGTTTAAATAGTGCTCGACATGAAAAAGACCTGAAAATAAATCATTTTGGAATTTTTGGGCATAAAAAAATATAGGGAAATTATGTGGGTATGATGAATGACTTGTATATAATGGATATGGATAGGGATTAATCATCATGCGAAATTATGTTTAGGCAAGGGAGTTTTAGGCCTAGGAACTTATACTTGGGATAAAATGGGGGTCTAGCCTAAAATAGAAAATAGGGATAATATGAATTTTTAGGAATAGGGTAATTTTAAGATAACAAGGGAATAAGGGGATAGGAAGGAGGGAAAAATATGATGTTTAAAGAGGGAAAACATTGGGATATTAATGACTATACAATTTTTACATCATCCCTTTGACCGTAGACACATGATCAAGTAGACATGCTAACAAAATCTCAATACCCTGACTCAACAGTCGTCATAAAATATATCAATGCTTAGACACCCCTTCCCATGATTTAACTTTAATGATCAAGGTGATGACCAAGCTCATAATGACTTTCCTGGAAGTGACAGGTCAAACTTATGACATTGAAAAAGTTTATGAGTTTGATAGAAAAACTCATGAATTTTCGAAGACCTTCGACTAATAAACTAACCCACTATAACATTGACTCCATTGGGGATGGAAAAATCCCTATGAGGTGCAAGAACGACATTGTAAAACAAGAACCTATCGATTGGGAACCAGAAACAACGTGCAAAAATAAGAAAAACACTGACAATTTTGGAAAAATCTAATGACCAAACTGACTGAAAAATACTACATAACTGACATACTCATATATGACAAAATGACTTATTTATGGTAGCAGAAATCCAGGACCTCATGGCTTTCACCTCAGGCCTCAAATCCTAACTCCTACTACCCACACTTGCATTATTCAAAAGTAAATTGGTATAGAAAATTACATGATATTACAGATGTGAAATTATGTGAGAAAATGCTTTAGCAGCCTGCCATTCACTGGTCCTGCCCCGACTGGTTGATCAGATAAATCCTCAAGAATATAAGCATTTTTTCCCTTGAAAGAAGCAATCTTAAAATGTCCTTTCCACATATTTTTGAACTTTCCATTTTTTCCCTTATCTTCATTTTGAGCATCCCAGTTTAATACCAAATCTCCAATTTGAAAATTATTTTCTTTCATTCTTTTATCATAAATTATTTTTATTCTGTCTTGTATCAACTGTCTTTTTAAACACCTCTTCTCTAGACTATTGAAGTTGAATCATTTAGCCAATCCTTCATTGCATGTCATTTGACCCTACCTTAACCTCCTGCAACAAATCCATAACTGGGACTCCTAATGAGGAAGGGAAGAGTGCATATTTTCCGTAGACCAGTTGAAACAGAGACACGCCTATTGACTTCTTACTACTCACATGATCTGCCCATAATGCATGTACCAACTTTTTGTGCCAACTATTCTTATTTTCTTGCATCATTTTCTTGATAATATTTACCAAAGTTTTGTTCAAGGATTCTGGAAAGCCATTACCCTGACGGAAATAGGTTGCAGAATGTCCTAAAACAATGTTATATTTGTGACAGAACTCTATCATCTTTTTAGATCCGAAAGAAATGACATTATCTGTGATAATATTTTGTGGACAACCAAAACATGACAAAATGTTATCTTCCAAAAATCAAATGATTACTGTTTTTGTAGCTTTCCTGGTCAGGGCCGCCTCAATCCACTTGGTAAAATAGTTAGTTGCTATCAATATCCACTTGTGTTTTCCGGAAGAAGTGGGATGAATTTCACCAATAAAATTGAGTCCCCATTGTTGAAATGGTGACTCAACTGCTATAGGCTTTAGGGGTAACAGGAGAAAATTCTTTCCTCCTTCAAACATCTATCATTCTGACAACTGTCCACCTTTCTATAAGCATCAGCAAACAAACTGTACCAATAAAGGCCAGCTCTTAATATCTTGTTCACTATGGTTTTCCAATACAAGTTCCTGCCACAATCCCCTTTGTGAAACTGTACCATTGTTACTTGAGCCTCATCTTCTAATAAATAATTAAGCAGAATTCCACTAGGGTCCTTCTAGTAAAAGAACTAATCAATAATACTAAATTTAACTGCGTTTAACTTTATAAAGTGATATTTAGTTTTAGTCCAATCCAGAGGTGCTTGTAAATGTTGCAACACATATAAAATATCAGCATACCAAGGTGCGGCAACAAACCTTTCTAGAACTTGTTGGACATTACTTGAGAGATACTCTTCTGCTATGTTACCTAAGAAATTGATTTGGCAAGACTGCAAATTGGATTTTTCCATCATTCGAGCCAAGCGTTGACCTTTAATCAATTTTTTTGGTTTGATCTCTATTCCGTATTCAAGTATTGCAACAATCCACTTACCCCTCCTTCCATCTCAATCACTTTGAGTCAAGATACCTTTTACTGCAGCACTAGGAACACAAGCCACAACATGAGAATGAAAAATTTATATCCTAAAATATTTCAAGGCCTTAATAAGAGAAAATGTTTGTTTTTCCATTATGTCATATTTAAGCATATCATACCTGAGCACCCTGCTGAAAAATGCAATAGGTTGTTTGACACCCCGATGAATTTTCTACAATAGGATAGCAACGATACTCTACTCAGATGCAAAAGAAAATACTATGAAATCATGTGTATAATTTGGATTGGGCAATGTGGGAGGATGGGACAATGTTGTTTTGAATTCATTGTAATATTTCCTACCATATTCACCCCATTTCACCTCGCTCTCACGCCTCAACATATCTATGATTTTTCTGAAAATTTCGGCCAAATTCAGAATGAATCTTCTCAAAAAATGAATTTTGCCCAAAAAGGACTGAATCTCTTTTTTACTCCTAGGAATGTCCATTTTCTAAATCCCTAAAAATCTATTAGGGTCTATTTTGATGCCATCTTTAGAAATAATATGACCCAAAAACTTGCCTTCCTCCAATCCAAACAATGATTTCTTGGGGTTTAATGAAATGCCATGTTTCCTACACTTCTCAAAGACTGCTCTTAAGTGCTACAAATGATCATCATCAGATTGTGAGTAAATAGTAATGTCATCAAGGTATATGACAAGAAACTTATCCTTTTCTTCTACAAAATCTATGTCCATAGCTCGCTGAAATGTCGCCCCTGCATTCATTAGACCGAACGACATCTTGGCATATTTGAAAGTCCCCCAAGGTGTAGTAAAAGTAGTCTTATCTTGGTCTTCTGGGTGAACCAGAATTTAGTTATACCTGAACAAACCATCTAGCAATGAAATTCTTCTCACACCAATAGCCTTATGAAGTATATGGTCCATTTTCGGCAGTGGATAATTGTCTTTGAGTGACACCTTGTTCAAATTTCTAAAATATACACGTAATATAATATTACCGTTCTTATTTCTAGCTAGTACCAAGTTAGAAAACAAATCAAAAAATATAAGAAGTGTTAGCATCAAACAACTTCCTTTCCTCTTTTTCAATCAGGGGCAACAACACCAAATTTGTTCTTTACAACTTCTGCTTAAATGGTTTCTGATCTGTTTTGACTAATATTGGATGCTGAATAATGTCTTTGTTATACACTTTTAAGTCTGCATATCTGATGAGCCTCATCATTGGGTAATTATATGGGCCTTAATTCACCTCCTATCTTAGTCAAACCAACTTTTCTCACAATGTATTACATGTTTTTTATTATATTTTGTTTATGAGATGAGTTAGAGTTGGATATTATGCCTAGTGGACTAATATGCATTGAGTGCAGGATTGAAGGAGAAAATCAAGGAATTTTTGCAAATAGTAAGGTTAAAACTCGAATGGGACAAGGGATAGGGAGTGTAGGAGGTAAATCCTCCTCATTTAATTATCCCCCATTCGGATATTCCTCCATCCATCACACAAGCTCGGAGTATAAGCAACCAAGCCATGAGGATTAAAAGGTAGCCGAGCAAGTGAGAGACAAAGAGATAGTTTATCTCGACCTCGGGAGCCAAGCCTCCCTGATTTTAGGGAATTAATTGGGGACTTCAGTTGTATAAGTAGATAAGCCTAGAGCCTCATTAGGATTCAGATTTTTGTTATAAAATTCTAAGCTAATTTCGAACTCCAGACTTGTGAAAGTTCTATTGATGTAATTTGTTATTTTGGTAATAAGAATGAGTTTTTTTTGGGGCCAGCACTGAGTTAACTCAGAGGGCTTAAGCTCTTGGGTTAGGGACCAACCCTATCACAATGCTCCTCTTTCTTTTATATGTATGTTTAGTGTAGTTTCATAGCTTCATTGTCAATTTGCTTTTAGATGCATTTCCATTATAGGTAGTGTAGATTGGATTGGTTGTTTATTAGATTGCTTCCATTTGTGCCTTACTTCAATAGCAGGTTAGTAGGGATAAAAGGAGCACCATAAGGTTTTCATCACATGTCTCGGCCTCACTTCCTCCCTATGACTTGATGAAGGGACCCTTAAGCAGCCCCAAAACACAGATTTCTATTTCTTTATGAGCTTTGGAGTTTGATGTCTTTAAATTAGTATTTGGTTAGTTTTGCAAGGTAGGATTCCATTGTCGTATTTTTCATATTCATTTTTGCAGTAGATCTCATCCATGCTTTCATTCCTTTCAGCAACTTTCCTCATGCATAATGTAGGCAGTTAGTTTGTTAATTCTTCTTTTCTAGTTTATGAGAATGTTTCTTGTTCACATAGCTTTTTGGAAGATATACATGTTTTATGCATAGCGGGTGCTTCAGGAGGAGAATAATAATTCATAGCCAATAGCCACCTTCCACTCCATCCACCTTAGCCATCCCTTGTTTTCACCATCACCTTCACTAGCTTTCATCATTTTTCATAGATATTCTTCCAATCACATTGAGTGAATCCAACCATCTCCTATCTTTGTTGTTGACTTCTGAGTGATCCTAGACTTTCTTCCACTCCATTCCACCCATCAAACACCTTCCCTAGGCCTTCCATCACCTCCAACACCTCACATTTTTCTCTCGGCTGTATCTTATAGGTTTACAAGGAATCTTGTAGGTTTGTAGTACATCCTGTAGGTTTTCCTGAAATGCCATGTTTTGAGGCCGAATTGAGGGAAAACCTCTAGGAAGTCACCAAAAGCCTCCCGAGGGTCTCCCACACCATCCAACCATCTCATAACCCTTCCATACATCCTCAAACATCCTTAATTCACTTGCCACATCAACAGAAGAAATTAGTTTGGATACTTGATTTTGCATGAAAAGAAAAAAAAGGAAAAAATAGATTCAATTCAGTCTCTTTACTTGCACATTAGTGATGTTTGATTCTTCTTACTTCTATAACTTAGACAGTAGCATTTGGTTCATGTTGATTTAGAATCTCTGCAAAGCATAGTTTCTTAGCAATTAATTGGGAAATGGTGTGATTTAGCATTGAATTTCGATCTTATCCATTATTGCAGTAGAGTAGCTCTCTCTTAGAGTAGATTTACCTTCCTTCCATCAATAAATCAAGCTCCTTCTGACTCCATAGAAGTCTGGATTGAAAACCCTAGTGTTCTCTCGCCAGTTGAATAGTGACAACAGGCAGAACCATCACTTTTACTTGTGTATACAACATTGTCGCCTCCAAGTTTGTACAAACCCCGGGTTGATAAATTAAAGCTGTGTTGTGGCCACCAACAACCCCCTCCTTATTTAGTATTAGCAATAGCACTAGGTAAGAGGGGACCCTTAGTAAAAATTTCAAAAATTTCAATTAAGGCTCATGTATTTTACTCCTTAAGAAAACATCGCATCGCGCAAAGAATGATAGGACATTTCCTTACGAGTAAAAATGATAAACTGTGAGAGTGCGACGTGAATTCCATCACATCGCATGCATTAAGAAATGCTCACATTAGAAAACCTTAAAAATCGCCGATATCCAATATGCGATATCGCATATCGCATATCGCAATGTCGCATAAAAAACACATCACCATTTAATGATTGTAACAATTTGCGATTTTGTGATAGCGCGATACTGCGATCCACGATCTTGCAATAGCGCGATCGAGCAACCTTGTGATAACACATCATAATGAAATTTGCGGTAATGCGATACTGCGATGTTGCGATACGAATCGCAGAAACATTCCATCGTAGATTTTCCCTGGCTCAACATTCAAGAAAAGTTTTCCATAAACCAAAAAACTGGATACGCGCTTTAATGATAATTAATGAATGATACGCCAGTTTTTAATGAAAGACAATTTCTGTGTTTTTTGAAGAGTCAGTTCACATCAGGTGGCATGTTTTTGTACATCCGTAGAGCTTAAAGCTTTCTTGTCGATTTTTATTATCATTACTCTCTCCTCATGTGTGAACTGCAGGAATGAAAAACAGAAGTAACACAAAGCAATGAGCAGGAAGCCATGAAGGAAAAGGGTAAAGCTCTAATGCTCAGAGACAAAGAAAAGATGCCCTCATAAATGGATACTGCATGCAACAGAGCCGCAGATTCACATAACGCTGCTGAGCTATCCGTTACAGATTTTTCATTCACAGCCATGGTTGAATGAATAGTTGAACAATGCTGATATCAACAGACGGTTTAACGCTCAAAATCAGAAGCTCACGAAAGCAGTACTTTTACAAAATTTTGAAGCTTATATCCGGTGAAGGAAAAGGCGCTAAAGGCGGAAAACGCATCAGAGAGGCCCGGATCAAAGAACGGAGGCAGTTTCTGATGCGCGATTAGCGCCTAGCACTAATCGCGCATCACTGAGAAAATTGCTCAAAAAGCAAAGCCTCTAACTGCTCAGTCACTTGTAAGCTCGGAAAACACAAGAAATCAATGGTAAAGAAGAAACTAGAAACATAAAGCTGAAAGAAAAGGCAGAAGCAATTCAAGGATTAAACCAAGTGGAACTTGGATTATTACTGGGCATACACAGTAAATCCACATAGCCAGAGGATGACTCTCGAGTATATCATAGATTTTGCTGAAAAGATGGTGCCAGCTTATATCATTTCTGTTTACTTAGCTCAACCAAAAGCGGAAGACAGTCAGCTGACTCACCCAGGCAAATACCGAATGCTCTCAACATTAAGGAGCAAATGCAGAAATAGTTAGATATTAGATTTAATTTTTAGAAATAGTTTTGCTTAGAAAAAGGGCGGTCATTTAAACTGTATCCTAAATCTGTGTAATTAAGTTATTTATTTAGTAGTATTTAAACCCTTCTCATGCATTTAGAGAAGGGTCCAGAAATTTATCAAAAACTTGTCCTAAGAACATGCACTTTTGCACCCTCAGAGGAGGTTTTGGTGAATGAATGGATCAAGATTTGTTGATGTTTGCATTTGATATCTGCTACTGATGTTGCACTTCTGTACTCTTAGTGGATGTTAGAGCAAGGAGAGATAAATCATTGTTGCTTGAAGCTTATGAGTAGGACTAGTCATAAATGGCACTTTTATCTCTTGACCATTTCTGCTTATATGTTAAAGTGATATATAGTTTTTAATTGTTTATGTATTATTGCATGAATGCTTGCGTTATCATTTGGCACTTTTGTACGGTGATAGCTATTTATTTATGCCTAATTTATGAATAGCTCATTATGCAATATGCTTTTCACAACTGTTTCGTCTAACTTTTTATGCGAAGTGGTTCATCTTTACTGATTTCCTTTCTTATAATCACTGAATGATCTTTATTACCAGTTGTTATTTGAAATCTCTTTAGATCGAATAATAGAAAAATTACATCCCGGGTTAGTATAGATTTAGATGTGCTGTTTATTAGATTACAATAGCATAGAATTAGATTAAAGTTTGAATTATAATATCTTAGATAGGAATTGTTAGATCAGCAACATCAAATTCTACACACACACACACTCATAGATTGGGAAACTGGTCCCATTATCCCCAGTTGGACCCGCTATACCAAACGTATAAGGAGTTACCAACCAAGGTCCGGACCGGGCGGGTATCCCCCTTGTTGTCGACCCGATTTTCGGGGCTTCAACATATTTGGCGCTAGAAGGAGGGCCTGAACTATGAATGGCAAGTAAATCCAAATCTGAATACCATTCTGAGAGTAAATCGCCCTCATCATCTCCCCCAACTTCTCCATTACATTTAAATCCAGAGTTAGAAGTCGCTCGAGTACCAACCACTGCTACACACCCTGATATTTCAGAACAATCTACCATTGAACTTCCTGAAGTCGAATCCCTAATTCACAAACTTCAGCGATTTTCCATTTCTCCTCAGAGGTCTAATAAATCTCAAGGCAGCGTGAATTCGCAGTACAACCCTGCTCATCCCCTGACTAGGCTAAAGAGTGAAAAGTTTGGCGTCCATCCAATCGGATTACCTCTTCCCACCAGTAAAAGAGCGAGGAAATCACCTAAAGAGTCTGACAGTGAGACTCTTTCGTCAACATCGTCCATCTCAACTACTTCACCGTGAAGTCAACCATCCACTCCACCACTCAAAATCATCTTCCATCCATCCACTGGAACACCCACTACTCCTCCTCAATCATCTACAATCATAATATCCTCATCCTGCCAGTCACAGGGAGCATCTTCTACACTTTCCTCTGTTAGCAGTTCAACAATGGCCCAGTCTGCATGGAATAACCCTGGGGCAGTCTTAATGCCTGCACCCTTGAGTCAAATACCAGCCCATCTCGAGAAATGGCTGCCTAAATTCAATCCCGAGGCAGGCATGCTAGCAGAAGAACACATAAACAACTTCATGCTTTCCATTAATCTCAATGGGGTTACTAATGAAGATGCTATTGTTCGGCTTTTTCCTTATACACTGCAAGGAACAGCCGAGTCATGGTACTTTTCATTACCCTCTGGATCCATCACAAGTTGGGACATCTTCCAGGAGCAATTCCTAACCAAGTTTGGTGATGACAGGTCTACGGCAACGTTAATCAATGACCTATCCAATCTTAAAGCCGAAACTAGAGAGCCTATCAAGGATTTCAATTTACGTTTCAACAAAATTTTCAACAAAATTCCTAATGCTTCCCAGCCCAACGAAGAAGTACGATGTGAATGGTATATCACCGCTCTACCATCGAACATAGCAATCTTCGTGGACAGGGCCAATAAAACAACCTTAGCTGAGAACATGAAAGAAGCAATAGCAATAGAGAAATGAATAATAGCCCTGGAAAAGAAATCCACGATAGAGGAACGTAAATACAAAAAATTCACCTTCAAGGAAGACTCCAAGAAGAAACAAGCAAAAGATCCATTTGATTTGGAAGGATTGCAGAAAGTTTTAAAGACCATGTCCAATGAAATGGTCGACATAAAAAAGAAAGTAGCAGAAACTTCTTCAAAAAATCCCTACAGAGCTTTTAAAAGAGGTCCTTCAACGGATTCAAAGCCACCCAATGCCATTTCAAATGTTGAATCCGAGGAAGAGGAAGAGGAAATTGCCACTGAAGGGCAGACTGATGACGAAGAAGTTGTGGAATTACAAGGAATGTGGGATTTCATCCTCCCACAAGAAGAAGATCAAGAAGTATTCCCAGTTAGCACACGAAGCAAAAATCAGCTTGATCCTCCCCAAACTACCCCTAAGCCGAAGAGCGCAAGCTCTACAACAAAGGATAAAGTCACAACAAAGAAAATGACATCTAAAGCGACTCAAACCAACCTAGTCCAAACAGATGAAACAACTCCATCTAAAACACTGATAGTGTCGGATGAAATGGAGTACAATATTATAGAAGACATGAAGAATACTAAGGCTAACATCACCCTTTACGAACTGAGCAAGTTGAAACATCAACAGAAGATAATGATGAAAGAATTACATGCCATGCCAGTTGCACCTTTGCCTGCTGCTGTACTTTCTCAAGCTTCCCATAACATGGGAAGACCTCCAACTAGTGCGATCAATAAGATTGATCCAAATGACATCGCTCTAATTGGAGGAAGATCAATATCTCACACTTCCCTGTTTCTCCTTACTTATGAAATCTTCAATAAAAATGTGCACAATTGTTTGGTAGATTCTGGTGCTTCATCGAATATTTTACCCAAATCTATATGTGCCAAGTTAAATGTTCAACCACAAAAATCCGCAGTGCACATAGTTCAGCTAGATCGATCTCAAGTCGAAGTGATTGGTGAACTAAATCAAGTAACCATAAGGTTGTCATCGAACCCGAAGGTATGTAAAGTAATTGACATATTAGTTGTTGACATTCCTGAATTCTATGGCCTAATTCTTAGCAGGGATTGGTCAGAAAAACTCCATGGATACTTCGCAACCGACTAGTCGCACATGTGGCTGCCCTACAACGGTAAACCGAATCAAATAAAAGTTGAATGAGAGCTACATCAGAAGTACATAGTAACGGAGTTAGAGGGGGAAAATGAACCAGTAGCGTATAACAACAACATTATTGGCAATTACTCGGTAGATTCTTTCCTCACCAATTTCAATGCTCATGCGTCACCCTATTTAGAACACTATGTTCTGTCCCAAGTCGAAAATTTTTCTCAAACAGATAGTTGGAAATGTATCAATTTTTTAGATAAACCTGTAAATAAATCTTTGTTTTGGAAATTATTTTTTGATGGTTCTAGATCTAACGAAGGAGCAGGAGCAGGATGCGTTCTGATTAGTCCAGAAAGGGATAAAATCATGCTCACATGCAGACTCGAATTCGATTGCACAAACAATACAACAGAATATGAGGCTTTGGTTCAAGGCTTGTACAAAGCAATCAGGTTAGACGTCAAGTATCTTCAAGTTTTTGGAGACTCTGAGATTGTGGTTAAACAGGTACGTAACACTATACATTTCTTATCAGGTCATTTAAAACATTATCAATCCTTAGTACAAGATCTGACTGAGCATTTCATAGCGTTTAATATTTCTTCAATCCTCAGACTCCAAAATGCAAGTGCAGACCTTTTGGCTAACGTAGCTTCTAAGCTTATTCCGTCCGAAGATTTTAGTCTAGATAGATTCTCAATAGAATTAATATTTAGACCATCCATTCTCGATAACATCACAAATTGGAGAGTATTCAACGATGATCCTGATATTGTAAATTTCCTCACATCTGAAGGATCCTACTCCAATCAAATAATTGACGAAGACCAGCACGATTGACAATTGCAACAAAATAGCACTAATAATGTTATACCTAAGTCGGTGGTCAAGTTAGAAGACTTGTACGATTTGAAAGATTGGTTTAAAAGGTCTACCAATTCAAAACTCCAAAGTTCAACCTTGAACTACGAATTAGTAAACCTAGGGACGGATGCTAAACCACAAAACATTAATCTAGGCCTCGGCCTAGCCCCTGAAGAGAAACTAGCGTATATTCATCTTTTGAGACAATATAAAGATGTTTTTGCCTGGAATTATGATGAGCTGAAAACGTACGACACTTCCATCATCCAGCATACTATTCCGATGATCAATAATGAAAAACCTATCCAAAAAAAGCTGAGAAAGATCCACCCCAATTTAGAAAATCAGATAAAAACTGAGCTCAATAAGTTATTGAAAGCCAGAATAATATTTCCCGTCAGACATTCCAAATGGGTCTCCAATATGGTACCTGTTAGAAAGAAAAACAGAGATATTAGGATTTGCATTGACTTTTGGAACCTTAACAAAGCCTGTCAAAAAGATAATTTTCCTCTACCACCTATGGAACAGATACTGCAGGCAGTGGTGGGCTCAGAATTAATGTCTTTCTTGGATGGATTTTCAGGATACAATCAAGTGTTGGTACATCCTGATGATCAATTGAAAACCATGTTCCGAACTAAATGGGGCACATACGCATATCGAAAGATGCCATTTGGTTTGATTAATGCTGGTGCCACATTTCAGAGAGCCATGGACATCACATTCAAAGGTTTAGTCAATAAATCTGTAGTAATTTATTTGGATGATATAACAGTGTACTCGAAGAAGTGAAGTGACCATCTCAAAGACCTGAAACAAATCTTTCAACAATGTTTAAGGTATGGAATTTCACTTAACCCAAAGAAATCCTTTTTCACGCTAAGTGAAGGGAAACTTCTAGGATTTATAGTGTCAAAATCCGGTATTCACATTGATCCCGACAGAATCAAAGAAATTTCTGAAATATCCCTACCTCATAACAAAAAAGCCATGCAATCTTTCCTTGGTCAGATCAACTTTGTAAAGAGATTCGTTCCAGATTTTTCACGAATCATGTCTCCTTTGCAAACCATGATTAAAAAGAATTCAAATTTTAAATGGGGTCAAGATGAACATGAAGCATTCAACCTAATCAAACAAGCTATTATTAATGCTCCATCTTTAGCAACTCCGAATTTTTCAGAGCCTTTTATTTTATACACATTTGCCTCAGATAAGTCATATGCTGCGATTCTAACTCAAGCAAATCAAGAAAAAGCGGAAGCTCCAATTGCGTTTTTTAGCTCAAATTTACATGGTGTTGAACTAAATTATTCAGACGTGGAGAAACAGGCTTATGCTGTTTTTAAAGCGGTCAAATACTTCAGACCTTTCTTACTTAAAACCCATACTAAGATCATAGTACTGTTTCCAGTGGTAAGGAATCTTCTAGTACAGAAGGATGTGGGTGAGAAAAGGGCCAATTGGGTTACTGCCTTACAGGAATATGATATTGAGATCAAACCAGCAAACATTGTAAGAGGTCAAGGCTTCTGCAAAATGTTGGCTGGAGCGTCGCAAATTTCTGAAATTCCATTTGAAGAGGTACAAATGTGTGAGGTAAGCCTAAACGATGCAGAATCATTATATGCTGATATCATTTATTATCTTAAGAACGGGTATGATCCTTCACACCTTGATCATACTAAGAAAAGATCTCTAAGGTTGAAAGCCAAACAATATCAGCTCATAAATGATATTCTTTTTAGGAAAAATTATGATTTTGTTCTTCTTAGGTGTCTAGAGAAAGCTGAAGCTGAAAAAGTTTTGCAGGAACTCCACAATGGGCCGGTAGGCGGACACTATGCTGGAAATGCTACTGCACATAAGATCTTACGTGCAAGATATTACTGGCACACGCTATTTAAAGACTCGCACAGTTACGTGAGAAGATGTCAAGTCTGCCAAACTACTGCTGGAAGACAAAAGAAGCCGTCCCTGCCACTACAGCCGGTAAACATCGAGCAACCTTTCAGTTAGTGGGGATTGGACATAATAAGTGAGATCGTTCCTCACTCTTCTAAGCAGCATAGGTACATCCTCACAGCAACAGATTATTTTACCAAGTGGGTAGAAGCAGTTCCACTCAAGACGGCTAATTCTGAAAATATCATTGAGTTCATAGATCAATTTATAATCACCAGGTTTGGATTGCCATCCACTTTAATGTTTGATAATGCATCATACTTTTCTGGAAATGCAATGACTGAATTCGCACTTAAAAGAGGATTCAAACTTAAATATTCGGCCAATTATTACCCGCAAGGTAATGGGCTAGCTGAGTCAACAAATAAAAACCTAATCAGGATTATTAAAATAACAATTGACCAAAATCATAAAAATTGGCACAAGGCTTTGATATATGCTTTATGGGTAGATCGGATAACGCAAAAAGCTTCTATCGGCACTTCTCCCTTTAATTTAGTTTATGAGAAAGCAATGGTTCTTTCTACTCACTTAGCAATTCCCTCTTTGTCTTTAGTACAATACATTGATGAAGTACCCACTTCCTCCTTACAGCTAAGACAAATGGAAATAATTAAATTAGAACAACAATGAGAACAAGCTAGGAAAATGCATTCTCATCATCAAGCGCTAGTAAAATCCCCTTTTGATTCAAACATAATGACCAGAAAAGATTTTCAGATGGGAGATTTAGTTTTAAAGTGGGACAAGGCTCATGAAGAAAAGGGAAAACATATAAAATTCCAAAGGATGTGGCTTGGTCCTTTTCAGATTGTAGAAGTCATAGGTCCATCAACGTTTGTGTTACAGGATTTAGCAGGTAAGAGGGATCCTTTGCCTGTTAATGGAAAAATTCTCAAGAAATATTTTCCATAGAAGATTATTCTTCTATTTTTGTAGAATAGTTGTTTTTATTTTTCATAATAAAACCAGTTGTGAGTGGTTACATTAGGCATTTACGAAAAAGACACCAACTCTCTTTCAGATTTTGAACTTTTCGCTTGTATAAATAGCAAATATTTTGGAAAACTGATCTTTATTATTGATATATACAGTTAAAAACTTTAGCCTAGATATGATACTAGTTTCAACTTCAAATTTTTTTGATGAAAACAACCTTTAGTGAAGAAATTGTTTTATCTCAGTACAATGAAAGGTATCAATAACAAAATAAAGATTCTCTGTAGAAGAATTGTTCCCAAAAACTCTATTATTGTCGTCCAGAGCTATCTTAAGGAAACAATGACTTCCTCCCTGCTAAGGAAATTGCAACGTTCAGAGGAATGATCCAAGGATACACTTTATCTTGAAGAATGAGAGGTCTCATCACGAGCCGGCTTATCATTATCACAGATATTATAACTTGCTGACTTTGCCAATACTGTACACCACAACAGGGCAGTGACTCAATATTGTTGCAATCAAAAGACAAGGGGTCTCATCACGAGCCAGCTTGTTCAGCAAATTTACAAATCAAGTGAATGACTGTGTCATAATTTGGCTACCAAACCAAGACATTGTTCTTTAAGAATAAAAAGAAAATCAAAGCAATAAGTGTGGATATGGATTTTTCTTTGAAAGTTGTAGGCCACCTTAAGTAGGATACAGGATCATTGCTGGGTAAGAGGTAACCCAGTCGAGGCTATAAACGCCTGCTGGCAACAGAGGCTCTACCTACGACAAATGAGCATATTTAAAACTGCTTTACAGAGGAGACTTTGTTTTATCTTTACAAGACCAAGTAATGGCTGATGTAAATACAAGGACTAGCCTGAGGAAGAAAATAATCAAAGTAGAAAATGGTTGAAACAAAATATCATTGACAGTTTAGAGCATAACGTACTTTATCTTTCCATAATAAAGTTTGATTTTCTGAAAAATTTTCTGTTTTGGAAGTTTGAAAAATTCAATAAAAAAGCAGAGATAACTGGTTCTTCCAAGTGAATCGCCAATTGTTGTGGCCACCAAAAACCCCCCTCCTTATTTAGTATTAGCAATAACACTAGGTAAGAGGGGACCCTTAGTAAAAAATTCAAAAATTTCAATTAAGGCTCATGTATTTTACTCCTTAAGAAAACATCGCATCGTGAAAAGAATGATAGGACATTTCCTTATGAGAAAAAATGATAAACTGCGAGAGTGCGACGCGAATTCCATCGCATCGCATGCATTAAGAAATGTTCACATTGGAAAACCTTAAAAATCACCGATATCCGATATGCGATATCGCATATCACATATCGCAATGTCGCATAAAAAACACATAACCATTTAACGATTGTAACAATTTGGGATTTTGCGATAGCGCGATACTGCGATCCGTGATCTTGCGATAGCGCGATCGAGCAACCTTGCAATAACACATCATAATGAAATTTGTGGTAATGCGATACTGCGATGTTGCGATATGAATCGCAGAAGCATTCCATCGTAGATTTTCCCTGGCTCAACATTCAAGAAAAGTTTTCCATAAACCAAAAAACTGGATACACGCTTTAATGATAATTAATGAATGATACACTAGTTGTTAATGAAAGACAGTTTCTGTGTTTTTCGAAGAGTCAGCTCACGTCAGGTGGCATGTTTTTGTACATCCGTAGAGCTTAAAGATTTCTTGTAGATTTTTATTATCATTACTCTCTCCTCATGTGTGAACTGCAGGAACGAAAAACAGAAGTAACACAAAGCAATGAGCGGGAAGCCATGAAGGAAAAGGGTAAAGCTCCAATGCTCAGAGACAAAGAAAAGATGCCCTCATAAACAGATACTGCATGCAACAGAGCTGCAGATTCACAGAATGCTGCTGAGCTATCCATTATAGATTTTTCATTCATAGCCATGGTTGAATGAATAGTTGAACAATGCTGATATCAACAGATGGTTTAACGCTCAAAATCAGAAGCTTGCGAAAGCAGTATTTTTACAAAATTTTGAAGCTTATATCTGGTGGAGGAAAAGGCGCTAAAGGTGAAAAACGCATCAGAGAGGCCCGAATCAAAGAATGGAGGCAGTTTCCGATGCGCAATTAGCACCTAGTACTAATCGCGCATCGCTGAGAAAATTGCTCAAAAAGAAAAGCCTCTAACTGCTCAGTCACTTGTAAGCCTGGAAATGCAAGAAATCAATGGTAAAGAACAAACTGGAAACCTAAATCTGAAAGAAAAGGTAGAAGCAACTCAAGGATTAAACCAAGTGGAACTTGGATTATTACTGGGCATACATAGTAAATCCACATAGCCAAAGGATGAATCTCGAGTATGTCATCGATTTTGCTGAAAAGATGGTGCCAGCTCTTATCATTTCTATTTGCTTAGCTCAACCAAAAGCAGAAGACAGTCAGCCGACTCACCCAGGAAAATACCGAATGCTCTCAGCATTAAGGAGAAAATGCAGAAATAGTTAGATATTAGATTTAATTTTTAGAAATAGTTTTTCTTAGAAAAAGGGCGGTCATTTAAACCGTATCCTAAATCTATGTAATTAAAATTTAGTTAGTAGTATTTAAACCCTTCTCATGCATTTAGAGAAGGGTCCAGAAATTTATCAAAAACTTGTCCTCAGAACATGCACTTTTGCACCCTCAGAGGAGTTTTTGGTGAATGAATGGATCAAGATTTGTTGATGTTTGCATTTGATATCTGCTACTGATGCTGCACTTCTGTACTCTTAGTGGATGTTAGAGCAAGGAGAGATAAATCATTGTTGCTTGAAGCTTATGAGTAGGACTAGTCATAAATGGTACTTGTATCTCTTGACCATTTCTGCTTATATGTTAAATTGATATACAATTTTTAGTTGTTTATGTATTATTGCATGAATGCTTGAGTTATCATTTGGCACTTTTGTATGGTGATAACTATTTATTTATGCCTAATGTATGAATAGCTCATTATGAGATATGCTTTTCACAACTGTTTCGTCTAACTTTTTATGCGAAGTGGTTCATCTTTACTGATTTCCTTTCTTATAATCGCTGAATGATCTTTATTACCAGTTGTTATTTGAAATCTCTTTAGATCGCATAATATAAAAATTACATCCCGGGTTAGTATAGATTTAGATGTGCTGTTTATTAGATTACAATAGCATAGAATTAGATTAAAGTTTGAATTAGAATATCTTAGATAGGAACTGTTAGATCAGCAACATCAAATTCTACACACACACACTCATAGATTGGGAAACTGGTCCCATTATCCCCAGTCGGACCCGCTATACCAAACGGATAAGGAGCTTCCAACCAAGGTCCGGACCGGGTGGGTATCCCCCTTGTTGTCGACCCGATTTTCGGGGCTTCAACAAGCTAGTAGCCCAAGAATTGCATCATCCTTGCTACAATACTAGCACTCATCACTTTTTGGCACCGTCTCTAGGGAGGTGTTTGAGTAAAATGTGATTATTGCATTTTTTTCTTCTATTTATTGTCTTCAATCTTCTACCATTAGTTTATTTCTGCAAAAGTAATTTAGTTGTTTCCTTTTTTTCCATTTTCCATTTTCTGCTTTCCTTTCTATTTTGCAAGCAATATTTCAATTCAGCAAGTAGCTTTTTCATTCAGTTAGTGGTTTTAATTCAATCAACAATTTCAATTCTGCAAAGTACTTTCCAAGTTTGAAAAAAAACACGAAACCAAACCAAAAACATTTCCTTTCATGCCTCATAGGAATAGGGGCAACTTAGGGAATGTTTTTCCAAATACCCCGACTGCATGAAGTAGCCAACCTTCCCTCTTCTTCGGTGGCTGTGAACTGGAGGAACCCTTAGGTGAGCAACCTGAAAAATTTGAAGAAGCTATAGGGGAAGAAGAACAAGAAGAACCCATTCCTACTGAACCAATGGTTGAAAACAGAAATGACAGAGGGAATAGAGAGAGAGTTGAGGGTTCTTTCCCCATTAGGGAAACCAATGGGGACACTAACATGAAAAATATAAGCCCCTCCGTCCTACCTCATTTCCATGCCCTGACCATAGAGGACCCCGACACTTTCATATTTGAGTTTGCTATTATATGTTGAACCTATGACTATACATATGATGAGCAAAAGTTCAAACTATTTCCATCTACCCTCAAGGATGCAGCATTGCAATGGTTCATGGGATTACCTGGGGATAACATCACAACCTAGGCTCAGATGTAGCAAGCCTTCAACGAAAAATATTGGGACTACTTTCAGTCAAAGGATATTAAAGAGGAAATTTTCAAGATGACCATAGGCAATGATGAATCCCTAGAGGATTACGAAGAAATATTCCAGCTTAGTTACAAAAGGGCTAGGTGCACACTTGACCCTGAGTCACTAAAGCTGGTCCTGCTTAGGGGAGTAAGGGAAGATATTCTGGATACCCTACACTTGTTAACAGGAGGAGATATCTACCAATTACCCTATGAGGATATCAAGATTGTCTTTAGAAACCATTCTAGGGTAGCTAGGAAAGAGGGTAGGGGTAGTCAACCTATGGTCAGTACATCCTCTTCCAACTCATCCATCAAGGGTAAAATTGGAAACATGTTGGAAGATTTCAAAACTGAGATGCTGCAAACCCTTTCCTTATAAATGGACACTATGCACGTTAAGAGAAAGCAGGAGGAAGCAAAGAGAACCTTGGCCATGTTTTGTCCTATATGCACCAGGATGCATCCTAGGAATGAATGTCCATTGAATTCTATTGAAATTTTCTCAGTATGTGAAGAAAACCACTCCACTGACAGGTTCCATTCTTTGCTTAGACTCAAAGATGTATATCAAGCAGCTGAAGGGTTCACTGAGCAGCTCTGCTACATAAACCAAAGGAGACCTCATGGGCCTAGAACATACCAACAGGGCATGCAAGGGTTGTCCCATACATATTACAACCCCAACCAAACCACATCCATACCTTCTTGTGGACCCCCTACTCATCCTTCATGGTCTACACCCCCTCCTTGGTCCTTTGCATCTCAGTATCACTCCCAACTAGCCAGCTAATCATTTCAACCTTATGCTCTGCCACGACCTCAGTGGAATGTACCACCCCAACGGTGGAGACCCCAGTACAAAAATGCTCCATATTTATTGCCTGCACCACTTACCTAACCACAGTTGCTACACTCTGCTCCAGACAAGCAACCCCAGATGCCTTCCCAACAAAATCCGAACCAGAACAAGAGAGATGCTTAGCAAGTATACAGTGGAGAGACATCATATCCAGCTTATGCTATGGAAATCCAGGAGATTAACCTGAGATCTGGGAGAGTTCTCTCGGATAACCAACCTCCACCTCCACCTAGGGAGGTTGAGGAAGAAAGAGAGGAAATCATTCCTAAAGTGAATCCACTCTTTCCTCAGAGATTAACCTAACCACTCTAGCCTACCCTAAAAGAGACAGAACTTCTGGGAGAATTGAAAAATCTATGTGTAAAGATTCCACTTATCCAAGAAATAAAAGATGTTCCTATTTACAATAAGTTGATCAAGGAGAAGTGCTTCAAGCATCCAGGAAGGTGAAGAAGGGATGCCCCTAGCATTAATGCCATTAGATAGTTGTCCGACTTAATGTTGGGGCAGGTAATCTATCCAAAATATTTGGACCCTGGAAGCCTTGTAGTAAATGTGCACATCAAGGAAACCATTGTCCCAAAAACTTTGATCGATCTTGGGGTTGTCATTAATGTGATGACCAAGGACAACATACTCAAGTTCAACCTCCAAGGTTCATTGAGGAAGACCACAATAGTTCTGCAACTTGTAGACTGCCCCACAGTAACCCCTGAGGGGATTGCAGAGGATGTGATGGTCTCATTGACTCTTGGGAGTACCCTGCAGATTTCCTAGTTCTACAGCCTAAGGCTAAGCTTACTAGTTACCCTCTCATCCTTGGGAGACCATGGTTGGCCACTGCTGATGCTTACATTAGTTGCAAAGCTGGGAATATGACCATCATGAATGGGCATATGTCCAAGCAGTTAGTCCTATACCCTCCTGCTCAGCCATCTCTAGAGCATGATTTACCTTTATGTTTGGAGGAGGAGGAAGAAGATGAAATTTATTCCACCCAAGTTTATACTTTAGACACAAGCATGGGAGGAGGACAACAGGATGATGATGATTTAATTAAACACCTACTCCAAAGTCCAACTCCTAGTACATTTCCCTTAGAAGATGTAGTAAAGGAAACCCAGAACAATCATCCAATTAACCTATGCTTTTCCGATTCCAACTTGCTTCGTGTCAAAACCATAGAATTTGGCCGTGAGAGAACCTTGAAAATAAATCCATCTCTTTCTTCTCTCTAAGAAGAGAAGTTATGCAACATGCTAAAGGAAAATCTAGAAGCCTTTGCTTGGAGTTACAAATAAATGAAAGGAGTACACCCCTCAGTGTCTACTCACCACATATACATCAAAGAGGGTTACAAGACGGTCTGACAACCCCAAAGGAGGATGAATCCAACTCTTACAGATATAGTCAAAGAAGAACTACAAAAACTGCTAGATGCAGGATTCATTCACCCCATCTCTAACAGTGAGTGGGTCTCTCCTTTGGTGTTTGTTCCAAAGAAAAATGGTAAGTGGAGAATTTGTGTCAATTACAGGGAGTTGAACAAAGCCAAAAAGAAGGACCATTTCCCTCTAACCTTCATTCACCAAGTGTTAGATGGCCTGGAAGGGAAAAGGTTTTTCTCTTTCCTAGAGGGATTCAACGGGTACAACCAAATCTAGATCACCCGAGAAGACTAGAATAAACCCACCTTCAGTTGTCCTTGGGTACTTTTTCCTATAGGGTCCTTCCGTTTGGCCTATACAATGCTCCTACCACTTTCCAGAGTGTAGACTTAAGTATTTCCGCCGAATTAGTCCATGATGTGGTGGAAATTTATATGGATAATTTTACACCTTATGGCTGTGATTTTCAAGAAGCTTTGTCCAACCTAGGCAAAGTACTACACAAATGCAATGAAATGAACCTACCTCTCAATCCCAAAAAATGTGAATTCTCAATGCCTGCAGGGACTGTGCTAGGTCATTCAATATCTCAACAAGGACTGCAGGTGGACCCAAACAAAATAGCTATCATCCAATGGGTCCCACCTCCTCAAATGCAGAGAGATGTCAAAAGTTTCCTAGGGTTAGTTGGATACTACCAAAGGTTCATAAAGGACTTCGGCAAGTTGGCCTCTCCTTTATTTGGTTTGCTGGCCAAGGAATATGATTTTATATGGTTAAAAAGCTGTCAAGAGACCTTAGACATCCTAAAAGACAATTTAACCACTGCATGGATTCTTCGAGGCCCAAATTGGGCCCTCCCCTTTCATATTCATGATGATGCCTCACACAAAGCCATAGGAGTAGCCCTAGGTTATATAGATGAAAAATTTCCTTATGCTATCTATTTTATCAGTAAGAATCTGTCAATCACTGAACTAAATTACACAGTGACTGAAAAGGAAATCCTAGTTGTTGTGCATTCATTGAACAAATTCAAGCATTATAATACATGCTATCATACATTTTTGCATACTGACCATGCTACAATCAAATATTTAATGAATAAACCATATGTGAATGCTCGAATTATAAGGTGGCTACATTTATTACAACAATTTGATCTAACTATTGTTGATAAGCTTGGTAAGGAAAACATTGTTGCAGACATTTTGTCCAGATTAAATTTTCTTATAGCCGAATAAGGAATGATTGATGACTAGTTACTGGGCAAGCACTTATTTTCTATTTCAGTTCTCTCTCCATGGTTTGTTGATATAGCAAACTATTTGGTATCAGCACAATTCCCACTGAACTTGTCCTCCAAATAAAAGAGAAAGATAGTAAGGAAGAGTGCCCCAATCACTTGGATTGGGGGAAATCTCTTCAAACTTGGCCCAAATCAAATCTTGAGAAGGTGTGTCATGGAGGAGGAAGTCTTTGACATCCTTCTGACCTGTCATGATGGGCCTTGTGGAGGTCACTTTAAGCAAAGAGAGCAACATTCAAAGTGTTACAAGCAGGCTATTATTGGCCCACTCTTCATCAGGATGTGAAGAGATATACTAGTCGGTGTGATCTGTGCCAAAGGATGGGAAGGCCTACTCCAAGAGATGAAATGCCTCTAAAGCTTGAAGTAACTTTCGAGCCTTTTGACAAGTGGGGCATGGACTTCATTGGGCTTATTGACCCTCATTCCAAGAAAAAACAGTACTTCATTGTGTGCACTGACTATTTGACTAAATGGGCTAAAAATAAGGCAATTAAGGCAACAACAGAGGAGAAGGTGGTTTAGTTCCTAAGGGAGAATGTATTCTACAAATTTGGGTACCTTAGAGAGCTGGTCACAGACCAAGAAAGCCAATTTACCTCCAACATGATTGAAGACTTGCTAACCCAGCACAAGATCAAGCATAGAACCTCCACTCCCTATCATCCACGATCTAATGGGCAAGTGGAGGTGACCAACAGAGTGTTGGAGGGCATCTTGACCAAGGTGGTAAGCGGCAGCAGGAAGGATTGGGTAGATAGACTAGTTGAGGCCACCTAGGCCTATAATACCACATGGAAGACAACCACTGGATTCACACTCTATGAGCTGGTCTATGGGAAAAAGGCCTTATTGTCCATTGAATTTGAGTGTAACACATTAAGGATGGCAACCCAACTAGATCTAGATCTCAGCAATGCACAAAAAGAGAGATTGTTCCAGTTAAATGGTTTGGATGAGTTCAGAATGCAGGCCCTCCTACATACATAGGTAATTCAAATGTAGAGGAAGATTTGGCATGATAAGAACATCAAGGAAAAGTAATTCCAAGAAGGTGATTGGGCTTTGTTATATGATTATAGGTATAAAAACTTCAAGGGAAAGTTAAGGACAAGATGGCTAGGAGCTTATGCTGTAGAAATATGCCATGATAATGGTTTAGTGTAGATCAAAACCATATATGAAGAGGTCATCCCTTTACCTGTTAATGGACATCGATTGAAAATATACAACAGACCTTTGTCGAGACAAGAGTTCATTGATGATATCAATAAAACAATGATGATAGTGGAGAGAGCTCCAGCTCCTACCTCACCAAATCACTAAGACAAAAAAGAAGAAGAAAAAAATAAGGGCTGAGGTGAAAACCTCCATGAGGCATCTGAGTCCCACTATCGGGTTGAAAACCTCTTGGGGCGGCCCAATAGTGTTAATTAAAAAAAAGAAGAAAAAGAAAAAAAAGAGAATAAAAAGATCCCTGGGTGAAAACCTCTCCTGAGGCACCCGGGGCAAATAACTAGGATGAAAACCTCTCATAGGCAGCCTAGTTTAAAAAAAAAAAAAACAAAAACAAAAACAAAAGAGAAAAATCATGAAAATTTCTATTTTTGTAGGTCAGCAAGAAGGATGATCAGGAAACAAAGGAGGATCACCAAAAGACCTATTTCACTCACATTTTATTTTTTTTCACTCATTTTCATTCATCACTCTACCATTTCTCTCATTTCTTCCACTCCTTTCCTTCAGTTTACAAGGGGATTGTGTTTTCTACAGGATCCCCTATAAACCTATAGGATCCCCTGAAAACCTACAAGATGATCCTATAGGAATCACAGTGGCCCAGAAATCCTACAGGAAGCAACCCGAAAGAAAAAATTACCTACTATGTCAAGGAAATAGCACCCCCTTCATCATCATTCCATCACAATACCTTACCATCATTCCATCACCCCTGCATTCACCCTTAAAAACAAAATCAGTTTCAAAATTCTTCTTTTTTTACAGTCTTCAAAAAGAAGGGAAACAGGGAGGAATAGAGAGCATCACCTGAGTATTCCTCATTCTCCACACTCCTAGTCTCTCTCTCCATCCATGTCACCATCCTCACAACCCCAGAAAAGTGTATGATTAAGAGTTCTGAGGGAGAAGCAGCTACAGGACATCCTATAGGAAATCCTGTAGCAGCATATTCCACATAATAAAAATCATAATAGCAGCAAGCCTCCATCATGATGATCCAAGGGAAGAAGGAGCACCAAAGTAGCAGCACCACTAGCATCTCCAACAATAGGTACCTGCACAAACAAAGGGATCATCAGAGAGCAGCAGGAAGGGAAGAAGAGTAGCATGAAACAAATACACACAGCAAGCACCTCCAGTCTTCAATAATTGCAGCAAGGTATTGGCACCACAGGTAAGTATCATGCTCACTCTCTCATATGAATCATGTAGTAAAAAAATGTAAAAGTTACGAATAAGTTTGTTTATAAGTGAAAAGGTGGCCAGTTAACTTGGCCACCTTCGCTTGGTCAACAAAGAGAAAACAGGATGTTCTCTCACACGTGGTAGCAGTCAACTCAAAGATAGAGAAGGAGAAGGAAAAAAGCAGTTAAAGCTACGGAGGCATAAGGTGGGAGCTGTTTATGAGGAGTGGGGAGTGATGAGGTGGTAGTGGGGACCAATGGTCCAAAAATGGAAACGTACCTCTGTTTCCATCACACCACCTCACCCTGAATGACCATAAGAGGAAATAATCATCATCCCCAAGCATTCATGCATTCAATTCCTCGAGGCTCTCTCTCACAAGCTGTTCTCACACCCAGGCAACCTACCGAAAGAAAAACTCCATTGTTTTACTGCACAAGAATTCCTATAGGATTGCACAAGAATTCCTACAGGATCGTGCACAGGAATTACTATAGGATACATAGAGACAATATATAGGATAGGCCAAGAGGAATTTCATAGGGGAAATATCGAGGGTTGACCACAAAAAAACATTATGAAGAGGTAGGCTCTATAATTATATTCCTCTTTCCAAGTAAATTGATAAAAAAACCTCTAGTTTGGAGTGAATTTGGTAGATGTGCAAGATAATTGTCAACAGAGTCATCTCAATTTCTTTCTCTTTCATTGTATCAACCATCTCATCTCCTCAAAATCTCACCAACCAATATGACAGGAGGGTTTAATGAGAGGGAGCCCACAAACATAGTGAGAATTCAACAACACCCTCAAGTACTAGAAATATTCACCAGGCATAATTGGAAGGGGTTTTTTGAAAAATTCAGAGGGTATGATGATGAGGTGGCCCAAGATTTTTCTCTCTCCCTCATTCCACTCACCATAATCCATGCCACTGTTGTGGTAAGAGGCCTCTCCATAGAACTCACTCCTGAGCTCATCAGCAAAGTTACCACACTTCCCCTAGGAATACCATGGAGGAAGGAAGACAAAGGAGATAGCTAGGTTATCAAAAGCAAATTGCTTTTAGAAGGTGAGGAACCCATTGAGGACAAAAATTGAGTAAGGAGAGCAAGTCTGCCATATCCTTGGAATGAGGTAAGCTACCAACTGATCAAATACATTTCATGTGAGGGTAGGCATAATGTGGTCTATGGCTATCATTTTAGGCTTCTTGAAGAATTGAGATTTGGAGCAGAAACATCCCCTCATCACAGGCTTAGCATACCATACTTCCTGTTGCAATCACTAATAGACTCAAGCATCAAAGTGCAAGAGGGAAATTACCAATAGTTATCTCACCATGGGTAAATTAGGATCCTTATAGAAGATTCCCTCCAAAACCTCATAATTCCTATACCATGGTCAGTTTTCAGAGATATGTAGGTAGAGGAAGACATCAAAGCTCTCACATATGTTGTTAGTCCTACTGTCAGTGAAGAGGAAGAGGAAGAGATTGAAGCAGATGAAAAAGAAGTAGAGTAGGAAGAAGAAGGAACAGAAGGAGATGAAGATGAGATGGATGAAGAAGGAGATAAAACAAAAGAAAATGAGGAAGATGAAGAAGAAGAGGAGAAAGAGAAGGAGGATGATGAAGAAACAGAGGAGGATGTTAAGGAGGAAACTAATAAAGATGTTGAGGATCTACAAGAGGAAGAAGAAAGGAAGGACATAGGTGAAGAAGGAAATGGAAAAGAGGGGACAAAAAACAAGGAGGAGTCACCTAGGGTGTCTCCAGAACCCATTGAGAGAGAGGCAGCAGTTGCCCTCACTACTCTTAGCACCTCCATCAAGCAAAAAGGAAAAAGACAGAGGCAGACCCCCTTATATTTCAGGACAAGGAAAAGCACAAGAATAAGATAGGGGAAACCCCAAACACCAACCAAAATTCCTATTGTGATTGAAGACTACCCTAAACAAAAGGATAAAATTCCTTCCCCTAAGTCTCCTATCACCTATGTGAGAAGGCCGATGACTAGATCAACCTCCTCCAAAGGAAAAGCAATCCTATAGGATACACAACAGAATCTATAGAAAGTAGAAGCAGTCCTATAGGATACTCTACTGAACCTACAAGAGAAACAAAAATTGGAAAGGGAGGTAGGAAAGCAACAAGAAAGTAAAGAAGAGGATTCAGAGACGAAAGAACCTAGCCCCCAACCTAACCTGGACTCATACTACAAGTTTATTGAAGGAGGCAGGGTCATACCTCAAAAAATTTCTATTCCACTATTCTTCGAGCTCAAGAAGGAGAGGGCCAGAACTCACCAATGGATGCAAATTGCCAAATCAAAGGGGGTGGAAGACATTGCGCACATGGAGGAGAAGCTCAAGGAGATGGGTGGAGAGCTAAGTAGCTTGAGAGACAAAGAGGCCACAATAAAAAATCAACTAGGGACAAAAAATGCATGGTTGAGAGGATAGCTACATGAAAGAGAGAATCAATTGGCATGTATGGCCAATCTATCTTTGGAAGAAATCCATTGTAGGATGCCAGCTAAATATTATTCCATATACCTCAAGGAACAATGGTTGCAGTTCCAGATCAAGACCCTAGCATAGAGAGGCACCATGCCATTTCAGGACTATAGGTAGTTCATTGATCTTTGTGATCATAACACACTAGAAGATAGGGCTAAGATGGATGAGTTTTATTTGCACAACATGGCCCTAACAGACATAAATGTATGGGACCCTAATGCCAAGCTAGGATATTTACAGTTGGTAGCTTTGGCATCATGGATAAACCATGAGGAGTCAAGGGCTGCAGAGATGAAGAAGATATTGGAAAGATAGAAAAATGAACCTCTTATGATTATAGCTCAACAATAAGATCCCATGGCCCTCATCAGTACCTATAATTTGATTGCAAATGATCCTCAGCTTGCACCTAGATATATTGTTTCCCAAGAGCAAGAAATTTCACATTTTAAGGAAATGTTTAGGCTATTAGAGGATGATAGCATACATGCTTGCTTAAGGAGATGGAACACATTGCATTACATCTTGAAGATAAGAGAGTACCACTCTCCACAAATATTGAGAGAATCGCTAAACAAGACACCCATGTGCAAGAAATCTATGCAAAGGATGAAAGTCAATTGGATTGGCCTAAGACTCAGTCCACCCCTACTCTTAGGAATGCTAGAAGGAAGGAAGGAAGAAGAACAAAGGAGGCAGTGGGAGGAGTTATAAAGGAAAGCAGGCTTCTATGGACAAGAAGAGGAAACCACAGCAGAGGCATGGGATGTTAGGGAGGCCACTAGAGCTATGATGGATATGGATATTGATTGAGTTCCTCAGAGGATGAGCAACACTTTAAGTAGAGGAGTGATGATGATCCTCATGATTGGGTAATTATATGGCCCTTAATTCACCTCGTAGATTAGTCAAACCAACTTCCTCGCAACTTATTACATGTTTTTTATTATGTTTTGTTTATGAGATGAGTTAGAGTTGGATATTAAGCCTAGTAGACTAATATGCATTGAATGCGGGATTGAAGGAGAAAATCAAGGAATTTTTACAAATACTGAGCTTAAAAATCGAATGGGACAAGGGAGAGGGATTGTAGGAGGTAAATCGTCCTCATTTACTTATCCCCCATTCAAATATTCCTCCATCCATCACACCAACTCGGAGTGCAAGCAACCAAGCCATGAGGATTAGAAGGCAATCAAGCAAGTGAGAGACAAAAAGATATTTTATCTCGATTTCAGGAGCTGAGCCTCCCCGATTTTAAGGAAGTTATTGGGTACTTTAGTTGTATAAGTAGATAGACCTAGAGCCTCATTAGGATTCTGATTTTTGTTGTAATACTCTAAGCTAATTTCGAGCTCTAGACTTGTGAAAGTTCTATTGATGTAATTTCCTATTTTGGTAATAAGAATGAGTTTTGTTTTGAGCCAGCACTGAGTTAACTCAGAGGGATGAAGCTCTTGGGTTAGGGCCCAACCGTAGAAGCCAAGTCTCCTCTTTCTTCTATATGTATGTTTAGTGTAGTTTCCTAGCTTCATTGTCAATTTTCTTTTAGATGCATTTCCATTACAAGTAGTGTAGATTGGATTGGTTTTTTATTAGTTTTCTTCCATTTGTGCCTTACTTTAGTAGCAGGTTAGTAGGGATAAAAGGAGCACCATAAGGTTTTCATTAGGTGTCTTGGCCTCACTTCCTCCCTTTGGGATCATGACTTGAGGAAGGGACCCTTAAGCAACCCCCAAAAAAGAGATTTCTATTCTTTATGAGCTTTGGAGTTTGTTGTCTTTAAATTAGTATTTGTTTAGTTTTTCAACGTAGGATTCCATTGTCAAATTTTTCATCTTCATTTTTGCAGTAGATCTCATCCATGCTTTCATTCGTTTCAGCAACTTTACACATACATAATGTAGGCAGTTAGTTCATTAATTCTTCTTTTCTAGTTTATGAGAATGTTTTTTGTTCAAATAGCTTTTTGGAAGATATACATGTTTTATGAAGAGCAGGTGCTTTAGGAGAATACTAAGACTTCATAGCCAACATCCACCTTCCATTCCATCCACCTTAGCCATCCCTTGTTTTCACGATCACCTTCATTAGTTTTCTTCATTTTTCATAGAAATTCTTCCAAGAACATTGAGTGAATCCAACTATCTCCTATCTTTGTTGTTGACTTCTGAGTGATCCTATACCTTCTCCTACTCAATTCCACCCATAAAAAGCCTTCCCTAGGTCTTCCATCACCTCCAACACCTCACATTTTTCTGTCGGCTATATCTTGTAGGTTTACAGGGAATCTAGTAGGTTTCTAGTACATCCTATAGGTTTTCCTAAAATGGTCTGTTTTGAGGCCGAATTAAGGGAAAACCTCTAGGAAGTCACCAAAATCCTCCCAAGGATCTCCCACACCATCCAATCATCTCATAACCCTTCCATCCATCCTCAAACACCCTTAATTCACCTGCCACATCAACAAAAGAAATTAGTTTGCATACTTGATTTTGCATGAAAAGGAAAAAAGGAAAAAACATATTTAGTTTAGTCTCTTTACTTGCACATAAGTGATGTTTGATGCTTCTTACTTCAATAACTTAGACAATAGCATTTGGTTCATGTTGATTTAGCATTTCTGCAAAGCATAGTTTCTTAGCAATTAATTAGGAAATGGTGTGATTTAGCATTGAATTTCGGTCTTCTCCATTATTGCAATAGAGTAGCTCTCTCTTAGAGTAGATTTACCTTTCTTCCATAAAGAAATAAAGCTTCTTCTGACTCCATAGAAGTCTGGCTTGAAAACCCCAGTGGTCTCTCGCTAGCTGAACAATGACAACAGGCAGAACCATCACTTTTACTTGTGCATACAACACTATCACCTCCAAGTTTGTACGAACCCCAGGTTGATAAAATAAATATGGTAGCCTAGTAGTTGGAGAATCCTCGCTGCAATACTGGCACTCATCAATACGCCCATACAAACACATTATAAAATTCAGTCAATAACTGAAAATATTTTCTCTTCATTTCTGGACTCAAAGTTTTGGACAGCTTTATCATTTTTGTGTGTTCTGTTGAACCTATATTGCATTCTTCAACATTCTCCTATAGGTACTACTTTTGGCGTCTTAGCCACATCATTTTGGTCAAATAATTCTTGCAAAGGTACAAGCCCTCTTGGAAGGACATTGTCTTTGAGCTGCAATATTTTATTAACTCAGTACCCTACTTATCTAATTCTTCCTTCAGCTAATTATTAAAACTTTCTTTATCTACATCCTCCCATCTGCCATCCCTTTTAAGTTTCATTTTGGCAAATTCTTCCTTCATCATTAAAAAATTCTCCAACTACTTGTCATTTTCAAAGACTTGCCAATGCTTCATGTTATCGAGACAACATGCCTATGTCTGACTTCTACCTTATATTTCCCTTTAACACTACAGGGATTTTCAAAAGCAGAGCCCGAAGTGCTCAATGCATATGTAACAACATTATCCCTCCTAGGAACAACTGAAAAACTATACTCTATAAATTTTTTCAAATAATCTAGGACAATGTTATGATAAGCACGCATCATAGGGTGTTTAGGTTGATATTCACCTTTGACTTGTCCAACCACCAATTTACAATCCCCATAGATAACTATTCTTCTAGATCCTAATTTCTTCAAATTTTGCAGACCCAAAATAAGATCTTTTTATTCCACTACATTGTTAGTAAAGTCAAAAACTAACTTATAGGAACATAGTTTTGACTTACTAAGATTTGGTCTGGTTATCAATATACCCGCATCAATACCTTCTTTATTGGTTGCCCCATGGAAGTGCATGGTCCATACACGCTCTCTTTTTTGCTCTTTTTTACCCCTTTCAGCCTTCAAACTTTCAGATTTTGCATGGACAGTTCGGCTACTTTGTTCCTCATATTTGATGTTGTCCTGTTCCTCCATTTCATGACTATCTTCATCATAATTTTTCTCACTATTTTCTTCTTCCAAAATTTCCAGAACAACTAATTTTATGTTGCTGTCTTTTTTAGAAAATTTGCTCAAAATTTCTAATTTCTCAGCATTGTCTCTTTCCTCTTCCACATCTGAAACAATCCTTTCATCATTAGGAAAATCTGAATTAAACAACATAAATGAGTCCAGATCATAGTGAATAACATACACCGGATGATTGATGGGTTTATCCTTATTACTGATCATGTATTGCATGAGCAGTTCCTTGTATAACCTTCTCAACTGACCTCCAAAACTTGGAATTGTGATGTAGGACATGTATGTTTGTAATGCTCCATTCAACTTTTCCATCTAGGACCTGAACAAAAGCATAACATACCTGGGAGGTATGTCCCCCACCACAATATCCGTAACCATACACTTTGAAGGAATTTGAGTTAAGCATTAGGGGAATTTTGAGGTCTAAAATGGGCCTCATAAGAAAACTGTACAACCAAATTTTTTTTATAAGAACCAATAGGAGTCAAGATGATGATGTCAACCATGGGAGATGATTCACCATTTTTGGAGTAAAAAAGTAAAAACTTTAAAAAATAATAAAATAATAAAACTACTTTTTCAACTCATATTTTCAACTTATCTCCCTAAGGGTACTACTTGGATGAGGAATCAAATTCTTCATCCAACGAGTGTTTCCGCTCAAAATTTGAGTAAACCCTTAGGGAGATAATTTGAGAATACGAGTTGAAAAAATAGTTTTTTATTTCTTCCCTCCAAAATTTGATGATGTAATCTAATCTTATTTTATTATTTCTACTATTATTTTATTATTTCCACTATTATTTTATAATTTCCTTAGGAGGCCCATTTTAGAGCTCAAAATTCCCCTAATGGACACCACTAAATCCTTAATTAATCCTAGACACTTCACCTTACTGGAATCAAATGAATACAGGTCCTTGTATGGTCTTGTAATATCTAAGCCTAATATATCCATGATTACTTTCAGCATTAGATTGTGTGAAGCTCCAGATTCTAGCATAAAATTATGCAATATTTCCTTATGCACATTCAAGCTAACATAGAAAGGAGGAACATTTCCATCCTTCCCTTTGTCATCAATATTTGGTCCAAAAATAATAGCTGGATGATTATCCGCTATGTTGACTGTATCAGAGGATTTGTTTACTCTAAGTTCCTTTACGATATGAGACTTATATTGATTGTTCTTTACCAAATCACCAAGAGGAATGGATATCTTTAATTTAGCAATTTCAGCGTCAAGTTTAAAGGGATTTGGTACCTTTTCAACTTCTTTATAGGCAGCTTCCTTCTTTTCTGCAGCATCCTTGGGTGTGTCTTCCTTTATTTGCAATATGGTGATAAGAGGATCCTCTCTTTGGGAATTCTTGCTAGGAACATCCTTCCTTTGCATACTTGTACTAGGGACATCCTTCTTTACATTACTAACTGCCATTTATTTCTTTGATGTACTGCTGATTGGTATTTCTTTCTTCGATGTATTTCTTCCCATAGTTATGTTCCTCAAATTATATTGTTGCTGCAGTTGCATGATGGAATTTTGATATATGTTCCTATATTCCTCAGATTCAGTCATTAACACATCATTTTGAGACTAAGAAAACAACAATTATTCATCCACTGCCTCAAAATTTTCAAGCACCTTGTTATAGACATTTTTGTGCCTTACAGCATTGAGCATGAAATGTCCATAATCTAAGGGATCCAAAGTCCCTAAACATGTTGTTCCTACCCCTAGAGGAACAAGGCTAACAAACTACAGCAATTCACAGAATTTCTCCACCAGAAACTGCTCAAAAACAAGTCAATTCAGGATCAATTCAGTGGCTCCGCTAGCTGTCTGCGCTGAATGTCAAAGTCAACAATGGCTACCTGCACTGCAACGCTCGTAGAAGCACTACCCAGGTGCGTTGAACGAGAGTTGACAAGTGGCAAGTTCATTCCTCAAGGTGTCAAAACCCTGGAAGCTTCCAAAATCTTCCTCAATGACATTTGCCTCAGGGAATTCGACTATGATGAATAAGAGGTTCCAAATCTCCAAGTGGAAGCAAGAACCTCCAAGTGGAATCAAGAACTGACAAAGGGAGAGGACACTAGTCAGATCTCAAGCTGACTCATCCTCTCTCCAAACATCTATATATGGATCTCTCCTCCATGAGATCTAGGGGCTGTAATTTTGTTATTGCAAAGAATTGCTGTTGGTTTGAGACTGGAATCATTGGGTGCTTAATGCTTTGAAGGGAGGTGAAGATAGGAATTCCATTTTGCTGGGAAGGAGATGCTGGGTTGGAGCCCTCTGGGTTGTATCTCTTCCTGAACCTTGTTATTCATCGATAAAGCTATCTTCGTTTCTCCTATATACTGATGTATCTTTGATGTATGATTGCATTAGTATGTTTAGTTTACTTCTAATCCTGAACTAGTTATGATTATGAATCTATGTCTTTGTGTAGTGTTCTTCTCTTGTGATCTTGCAGAGACCTGTTGAAGCTGGGCGAGCGAGAAGACAAGTAGCTGGGAACTCCCAAAGAGAAGAGAAATCGGATCGAGGGACAAATGGAAGACACCGGTTAGTCCATCCATCTCTCTTAATTCTTAATTTATAAAGGAAGAATACTAGAATAGCTGTCTCTGTTTGTTGCTAAGGCACTGTCACACCTTAGGTGGATAGGATCGTCTTGCATAGGAATTTTTCCCCACAACAAATTGGTGTCTCCGCTGGGGAGATCTGTTTAGTCATTTTATTTGTGTCTCTATCATTGTTTGTTTCATAGACTCAACAGCAACAATCGAACTGCTTCTGCTATTCTCAGATGCAAAGTAGACAGTTGCTGCTTTGATCCAATCACTAGATTTGTCTATGATCTGAACAATGGACTCACAAATGATTTGATGATCCTTTGTGATAGATCTTAGTACTCCCTCAAAGCATCCATTTGATTGTGCCTTGCTTGTTGCTTTTATTTGGCCTGAAACCGTTGATTAATCAACAATCTGTGACCCAGAACCCAGTGAGAAACTCTCGTTTCTCCTTCAGCGCGACCCCTGTGAAGAGGTTCTGCATTTCAACGCAGGTCCCGTGAAGGCTACCTGTGCTGAATGTCAAAACCCATGTGTTGAGGTTGCGCTGATCCAGTTTGGCCTTGTGCAGCTGGGGTTCTTTGCTCTGTTTTGCCTTGTTTTGATCTCTGATTTTTGCAGCCTGTAACCTGCATAGGTACGAGTCTGATAACTCCTTTTCTCTGCTTAAATTCCACCTCCTTTTGTACAAAAATACTGTGAGTGTTTTTATGTGTTTGTGGCATCATTTACAGTTTTCCTTTGCATGAGTGAAATAATCATCCTGTAGCCCTTGATTCAGATTTGTTGATTGTGATCTTAGGAGAGAGTTCATTGGCTGTTTACAGTTGATTATACATTTGCTTTTGCTTATTGGTTTGAGTTTGTCTCTTTTAAGTGTCGAAACAAGTGTTCATTTCGAAAGTCGTAAAGTGTTGTATTCTCTTCTACCCTTTCTGATTTCGAAAAAGTAAACTTGTTTGTACTTGTCATTTAAAAGCAAATTCAAAGTTGTACAAAAAGCTTTCTTTGTAGGCATCAATACTAAGAAAGCGGAAAACAAACACCTGCATTGTGCATTTGCATTTTGATAGTTTGCATGCTTGATTTAGGAAAAGTGCATTAGAGTGTGCTGATTGCTCTTTGAGAAAAGATGGTGTCTTTCTTTTCCCTTAGTAGCTAGGATTTTCAAAGTTGAAAAGATATAAAACTCTCTTATCATCTTTAGACTGCATTTAGGAATTGTATCATACATCTCATGGTGATCCAGAAAGGCAAACTTCTAAAAATATCAACTTAAAATAAACTGAATGAACTTAACAACGCTTTGCAACATAACGCACAACATAGAGGTCTAGGCTAGAGACGTGTTCCGGCGTCGTAAAGCCTGGTGACTGTCGATCTCGTTGAAGGTGGGTGATTCCTCCTGAGGGACGATAGCGCCAGTACGGATTGTGCTCCCACGTACCATCACGTATATATTGGGAGACCCCTATAGCAATATAACCTTTATCATTAGGAAGCCGTGTCGGCCGCCCTACTGATCGCAATGCAATGAACACAGCATTCAGGAAGATCGACCGCCCGTACCTTAAAAAGTATTCTGCGGTTTTGCGAAAAGTTTGGCACACCCTCTGCCTAGAACTCCAGAGCAGTTTCTTTTGGCCTTTTTCAGACTCTATAACAGAAAAAGTCCATCCGAGCATTTTTCACTTCGGGCTCGTTAAAACATCGAAGGAGACTAGAGTCATCTTTAGCTTTTTCTCGACTCTTTAAAAGTGAAAAAGCAAGTTGTGTCTAAAGCGTCGTTAAAAAATTATTTTAAACCGAACAATCACCCTTTATTCCTGCGTTGATCTTTAGGTTGAAAAGATGGAGCCCACCAACCAAGGAATTCCCCTTGGTGGAAATCCTAGTCCCTTCTCCTCTTGGGGAGATGTTGGTGCGCCCCATATGGCCACATTGTCGCTTCCAGGACTGACAATTGGCCTGCCGGTCTGGCTCTCTTTAACCAATTTCGTTCAGAACACCACCATTCCTGAACAGTCAAGTCAACAATTAGACCAGACCAGAGTTACCCACCAGCCTTCTACTTCATATAATTCTTCCTCTCCTCCTTCCTCTTCGCTTGACGAAATTGGTAAAACAAAAACCGAGTTCCTAAGGAGAAGAAGGAAAAGAAGAAGAAAGAGACGAAGAAGGAGGAGCCAAAGGCGACTGGGGGCAAACAAGTGTCGTCTGACAAAAATCTACACACGGAACTGACTAGGCCTAAATCGCCATGTGTCATATGCAAGGGAGACCACTTCCACAGAGATTGTCCCTGCATCCCTCGAATACTAAGGGACTGGTCTCCCCGTTTGCACAATTCGGTGGCGTCAACCTCTGATAGCCATGTTGACTGCACGCCGTCAACTAGTGAGAGTGAAGCCACAGGACAGAGAGGGAAAGCTAGATTTCCTTGCAAACTGTGCGAAGGCGACCATGCCATCCACCGTTGTCCCTTCTTAGATGAGGCCAAAAGAGTTTTGGAAGATCGCCCGATTTTATGAGTGCAACTTCCTCCTGGATATCAAAAACTCCTGCCAAGTCCTTCACTAGTTGAGAACCCGGCTGGCCCGCTCAGGTGGTCTGCCGAAGCGCCTATCATTGGAGATGAACCGTCTGAATCCATACTTGACGAAAGTCAAAAGGTTGAGGCGGCAGTTGACCCGGTTTTGCCTTCAGAGGCTCTATCTTCGAATGATACCATCACAGAGGAGAATAAAGACGACACCGTCCAAATTCTCTTCATCAACACAGACTCCGACAAACAAGGGGGCAATGCACCCATTCCTTTATCGCAGGAAGGAAGTTCGTCAGAGCAATACTCGGCCATCTATTCGGTCCCACCACCAAGCAACCTAGTTGTGTCCTTCGACTGGAACCAACTAGGCAGACCCCGATTACTAGCCAGTATACCATTCAGGATTATCGTTCAAATATACAGAATGGTAATGGCTGGCACTATCATTGATGAGGGGGCATCTGTGAGTATCCTTTTCTCTATTGCTTGGAAAGCGCTTGGTTCGCCAGCGCTTTTGCCTGAAATGAGAAATTCATCAGGCTTTGATAAAGGAACCAGTCGACCTTTAGGGATCCTCCCCAATGTGCCCATAACATTGAAAGGGAAGACCGTTCAAATGAACGTGATGGTCGTTCAAGGGCCCTTGGATTATAACCTACTCCTTGGATGAGACTATATATATTGCATGGGAGCCATCGTCTCCTCACTCTTTAGAGTAATGTGTTTTCCGCATGAAGGAAGAGGGGTCAAGCTCGTAGACCAACTTTCATTTCTCGGATCACGCATCGTAAATAGTCATGTACCATCCCTAAATGGTCTCTTCACGCAAGAAGTGTCTCAACCCACAGTCCGTCCTCCTGATGAGTGCGAGTAATCCGGGAGGATATGACTGGAACCTAGGGGCCATGCATCCTGGTCTGCTTCGGCAGGAAAACTTTGGGTATAGAGTAGGTTTCCGCGGGAGAATATGACTAGTCTGTACCCCATCCGTCTAGGAAGAGGGGTTATTCTAGAATAAGATTCTTTTGTCAAAGTTATGTGAGTTGGCGGGCTTCGTCGCTCACCTTTGTCTATTTCGGTAGACATTTCCGAGGAAGTGTTTTGTTTGAAAGATTAACGAGACAATCTTTGGGTAACCTGAAAGAGGTAGGCCTCTCTCGGCAAAACAAATGTTTTGACGGACTAAAGTAGGGGTAACCTTGAAATTGTACTTTATGCCTGGGGGCATGCAAACCTTTTGGAGTGCAAGCAAGGGGCGGCTATTTATTTTTTAAATTTTTAGGTCCTCCCTTTAAACCTGTAGGTCTAACCCTTTAAACTCGTAGGATTAGTCGTTTCCGAACTTGCATAACGAAAGGATGTGGGGCATAGCTTTGTGAGATGAAGCTCCATAAAAAATAGAATCTCAATGAGACACTCTTATCATATGACTGGGTTAATCGAGAAGTTTTAGCACACAGTTCATGCTCGTTAAAAAATAAACGCAAGATCCGAGCAGTTTTAACGCGGACTTCATGCTCGTTAAAAAATAAACATAAGCAATGAGCAAGTGTTTCCACCAGCTTTTAAGCTCATTTTAAAATAAAAAATGAACCAATTTCTGGTAAATAACCACTGTGAATGTAACATTATCAGCCATTCAAGCCTTGGTCGTGTTTGCACCCTCACCTCCACTTTTCATTGGCTGATCGTTCACCTCCATATGATTGTCTACCCATTTTGAGGAACAGCTGCGAAGAGTGATTTCACCTAGCCATCCTTGTGACACTGCCGTGATTGGAAAATTCCAACCTGTACCTGGAATCAGCTGCTAACCCTGTTTATCACTCGTTCCCCAAAAGACGAGTCTTCTTTAAGCTCTTTTCAACTGACTCGTAAAATATGAAAAGATTGCCGAGTCCTTGGCCTTCCAGCTCGTTAAAGGGACAGGAAGTGCTATCCCTCCTCTAGATTTTAATCTTTTTGGACCTGAGGGATTATTGCACAAAAAGATCGAGCGGTTGTTTTGTTCGGCTCATTAAAACTATCGAAAACTCATCCCTTCTGTATTGTTTTATACTTTTTCGGACTTAAGGGATTAGATGACGAAAAAGGACTTTTGGAGTTAACTTTATGTACCTTTTCAGACTCTCTAAAAATTAAAAGGACCGAGTTATCTTTGTCGTTAGACTTGTTAAAATCATTAAATAGCGACAAACTTGTCCTTAGACGAGAACGAGTTTCACTATCGCTAGGCTCGTTAAAATATAGCGATGGGCTTGTCCGAAGGGCAGGTTATAGAACAAGCATATGTTATCCTCCTCAAGATTGACAAAAATAAAGAGGTACTGGTCAGCAATGACTGGGGAAAAATTGGGAGAAACTCAAGAAAACTTTGATGGTAGCAAGTCGCTCTTGAACATGACACTTTTCCTCCGTACCACAAATGGGTTGGGTTATTTGATTCACCGGTCACATCACCATGGTCTCGCCATACCATCCATATTTGGGGTAATGCTACCGATCCATCGCATCAGTGTCACCATATGTTCAAGAGAAGTCGTTCAGAAAAGTCAACTGTGTCCCATCCACTGCCATACATTATCCTTCATCCTTTCATTACCGCCACCCTGAATCATATGTCACAGATCGTTTTCACCTCCATCAAAATCATTAGCTCCGTTCCGTGTCACTGATGTGGGATACATTAAGGCCCTCCTTTGACGGATCGCTTCTTGTCGACATCAGCTCATTATCCAAGAAGTTGATCTAGGAACAACACCTTCAGTACTTTGAAGCTTGCATGCCTCAATGGCAAGTTTCTCACTTCCGACGACAGGTATACATCAATGACCTTCGACCGAAAGATTTTGCGTGGTGTTCGACGCCAAGTCCTTTATTCACACCACGTGAATTGTACTGCAGTACCTTGAGGGTCATTATCATTATCGGTGATTCCTCTCGCGCTTGTTAACGGTTTACCTCATTGACCAGTAATCAAGCGATGTCTTTCCATGTTCAACTTCAGAACGTTTCTCACATGGATCGACTTGTACTTAGAGTGAAGATCGAACGAGTTTGAAGACCCCGGATCTAGTTTCATCCATCCGGGCTGCGATATATATTCAAGAAAGATAAAGACATTGACATGTACATCATTGTAGCAGATAATCATCCTACCCAAAGGATGATAATTTCATCAAAATTAACAGTCTACCATCAGACGATTGTCTGTTCTATGTACAGAAAATGAATTCATAAAGCTGAGCATGGGAATGCCTGCCTCAGCTAGATCATGAAAGCAGTATGAAAAATAATGTATTGTATTGTATCTTATTAAAGGTCTCCTCCCAGCATTGGATGAACTTTGGATCCTCCTAGATAAAGCATTTCACCCGATAAACGGCCTCATACTTTAGGGGGCAACTGTTATAGACATTTCTGTGCCTTACAACATTGAGCATGAAATGTCCATAATCTAAGGAATCCAAAGTCCCTAGACATGTTTTTCCTACCCCTAGAGGAACAAGGCTAACAAACCACAGCAATTCACAGAAGTTCTCCACCAGAAACTGCTCAAAAACAAGTCAATTCAGGATCAATTCAGTGGCTCCGCTAGCTGTCTGCGCTGAATGTCAAAGTCAACGCTAGCTACCTGCACTGCAATGCAAGTAGAAGCACTACCCAGGTGCGCTGAACGAGAGTTGACAAGTGGCAAATTCATTCCTCAAGGTGTCAAAACCCAGGAAGCTTCCAAAATCTTCCTCAATGACACTTGCCTCAGGGAATTCGACTATGATGAGTAAGAGGTTCCAAATCTCCAAGTGGAAGCAAGAACCTCCAAGTGGAATCAAGAACTGACAGAGGGAGAGGACACTAGTCAGATCTCAAGCTGACTCATCCTCTCTCCAAACATCTATATATGGATCTCTCCTCCATGAGATCTAGGGGCTGGAATTTTGTTATTGCAAAGAATTGTTGTTGGCTTGAGACTGGAATCATTGGGTGCTTAATTCTTTGAAGGGAGGTGAAGATAGGAATTCCATTTTGCTGGGAAGGAGATGCTGGATTGGAGCCCTCTGGGTTGTATCTCTTCCTGAACCTTGTTATTCATCAATAAAGCTATCTTGGTTTCTCCTATATACTGATGTATCTTTGATGTATGATTGCATTAGTATGTTTAGTTTACTTCTAATCCTGAACTATTTATGATTATGAATCTATGTCTTTGTGTAGTGTTCTTCTCTTGTGATCTTGCAGAGACCTATTGAAGCTGGGCGAGCGAGAAGACATGTAGCTGGGAACTCCCAAAGAGAAGAGAAACCGGATCGAGGGACAAACGGAAGACACCGGTTAGTCCATCCATCTCTCTTCATTCTTAATTCATAAAGGAAGAATACTAGAATAGCTGTCTCTGTTTGTTGCTAAGGCACTGTCACACCTTAGGTGGATAGGATCGTCCTGCATTGGCATTTTTCCCCACAACACACCTCATGCTCTTCATCTTCTTATTCAAATACATATCTTGTTTGCCATCACCGAAAAAATAGAATTTGATCCTCTGACAATTGTTTGTCGTCCTCTTCTTGATCTTGAGAATAATTATGCTTCAAAGGTGGTCTTGTTGCTGTGACTGCTCTAGACCCCTTTTCTCCCTTGGTTTATTTGGTAAATGTGGCTGTCTTTCGAAAATTTGGATTTCTGATGTGTGGACCAATCTGAGGTTCTCTAGTTATTGTTCGATCAATCAAAGATATTTTCTCCTTCATCTTCTCCATAGTTTTGACCAATGTATCAAATTTAGCATCAACAAAAGTAGCAGGATCCTCTTTTATGGTAACTCTTTTTTCTGACTTCATTTCGGATTTGTTTGCTAACAAATTAGCCTCCACACTAACCGCATTGCTTTTCATGTCCTCCAATGTTTCTGGATTACTTTCCCTAAGTTGGTATGCCATTTCAGGGTCAAGAGGAGCATGACAATGAAGCAAGGCCAGCTGAGGAGGAGGCTTGATCTCTACAATAATTGAATTATACAGTTTATTGAACCTTACAAAAAAATCCTAAACAATTTCACTGGCCTGTCTTTTTAGATTATTATACTCAGCCAGAATTTGAAAGGGATTATTCTTCTCACCAACCCTTACAAAAAATTCATCTTCCAACTCTTGAGAATTAGGAAAATCTCCCGGGCGAGATTTCTTGAACCATTTCTTGACATCATCGGAAAAACTCTAAGAAAATAATCTGATTTAAACATCATTGTGGTCCACTTCCTCCAAATCTACAAAATATCTAAGCTTATCAAGATGTCGCTTGGCAGTAATTTCTCTTGCACCATCATATTGGGGAAGCCTCTGACCATAATTAAGAGGTAAATCATGAAGCTAAGCAGGAAAAACCAAAGGGGCATATCTTGCTGCCATGACTATTGTATGAGAGACTAGATGACTGATGGATGGTGTGAATGAAACAACTAAAGATGGTACAACTTGCTGAAATAAGGTTGAAACAGATAATGAGGGATTTTGAGAAGACGAGATAATAGAACTACGATTTAGACTAGGTTGAGTAGAGATCATTTTATGAAATAAGACTATCTTTTCAGCAGCGTTCTAAACTTTGTCAACCAAGCCTTTAAGTTTGCTAAACTATTGAAGGATATTTTGACTAGACTCTATCTCTGGGAATGAGTTATGAGAACTAGAAATGCATGAATATGCTAGAATTTCAGAGATATTTGAGCAAGGCCTCATTTTGAACAAAGGAATTTCAGAGGAGAATTCCAGGAAAAGAAACAAATTTATGGAGAGGGAAATTACTAGCTTGACTTTCCACCACAACTCTTTCCTTCCTAAGTAGTTTTTCAGGATTAGAAACAACTATAGGGGGATTTGGGTCAGTGTTGTGCTTTGTAAACCTCCTAGAAGCCATATCTTCCTAGATAAATTTGAGTGCAGTCAAATTAACTAATAGTCAAAGAAATCTCAACATTCAGCCTATGATGTAACTCTAAAAATCAAATTTTCCCAGGAAAATTAGACTTTTTGATCCCCAGCGACGACGCCAATATGTTAGCACTATGTAATTCCTCTAGGTTGAAGAGGGAACCCAGAGTTAATCACATACCTCTATTGGTTGATAGACTGGTCTTCTTCAACCTGAGGGGGCTCCCTCACTAAGAAAGCTCGAGATAAAACTTTGGAATATAATCTTTAAAAGAGATCAGTTCTGAAAATGCTTAATTATGCGGGTGGTAGAGGATTCTAGGAAAACTAGTGTAGGTGATAATGACCTCCTTTGTCCATCATGATGCATTTTCCAACCAGTTTCGTGTATAAAGGTTCGACTAATACATCTTTAGAATGAAAAAATAATTTGTAGTATAGTGGAAACAGGGATATCAAGACATTCATCTAAAATAGCAAAATAAATGACATTTCATTACCACAATTTGGACAAATGACTATCAAGAAAGAAGAAGAAAAAACATTCAAAGGTATAAATATTCCATTTGCAGTTGAAATATCTTGGTACAGCTAAACAAGAGCATGTGAAATGAATTTCAAGAACAATTGTTCCTGGCACCTTCAAATCATATCAAGAATATAACACTTAGAGGATAACATATAAAATAAAGAAGAAACATTCATACCACAAATATCATTGCAATTCAACTGGAATCTCTTCAACATCCTAGAAAATTGATTAACACAGATGACAACAAAAAAATTCAATAGTTTCCCCGCAATAATGAAACGAACAACAACCCTTTCATCTTATATTAACTAGTTTAAATAGACTAAAACATAATATGAATAAAGTCTAGATTTGTTGCATGGTTGATCCAACAGTGGATCGAAACAAAACTTAAAAAGAGGAAATATTTTTGTGGTAGTTTCCCCGCAATAATGAAACGAACAACAACCCTTTCATCTTATATTAACTAGTTTAAATAGACTAAAACATAATATGAATAAAGTCTAGATTTGTTGCATGGTTGATCCAACAGTGGATCGAAACAAAACTTAAAAAGAGGAAATATTTTTGTGGTTCCAAGTCTTTTTCCTCCTTTTGATGAAAAAGAAAAAACATAAAGCATGATGATTTCAACTAAATATAAAAAAATAAATGTTTAAATAAAACAAGTTTATCTTCCAAAGATCATATCTTCATGAACCAAATGAAAATAGGAAAAGCTCAAAAGGAATTATGACTATGTGTTGGCTTAGAGGGTCCTGACCCAGGTTCAGAATTAAGTTTTCCAAACAAATCCCTACACTACTGGCCCTTTCGGCATCAATCCATGGAGCGCGGACTAAATTCCCACCCGAAGCAGTATGGGGGAATGCTGGAACCAAGTTTTCGCACCTAGAGATGATTTTGATGTCATTTTATGCCCTAAAACTTTCTTTGCTCACATCGACAAGCCCGTAAGGCTTATCGATATAACTTCCTTTTATCAACCTCTAAAGCTTCGCGAAGGTCTACAACTATCTTTTGCGGACCCTAAATAGGTGAATCAACCACTTAAGCACCTATATGATTAATCCTAATTCTATTATTACCCATATTAGATTAAGTATTTGATATCTTTAATATGAAACAAGATATTCTTCACGTAAATATATATTATTACTTGCTTTCTTATAACAATATAAAACATGCAGAATCATGCATCGATACAATATTAAATCATAACCCCATTATTCATCATAAAATCAACACATTCATTCATAACATAAGAAAATGGACAAAACATAGATATTTCTAGAATAATCTCTTTATTGATACTTCAGTTCTACTTACAGACTGAAGTCTACCCTGTGCACTCAGCTGCAGGGGTCTGCGCACTTAGTTGCCGACTCTACTCTAGGCCTCTACGCACTCAACTACAGAGCCTCTCTTTTATTCTAAGACTCTTCACTCTTCACTTCTACTGACCCATTACATCCATTGGTCTCTACTATATTTTGCCTTAGACTCTCTAAGACTCTCATTTTATACAATCCCATGGTCCGGAGACCATGGGTAGATCTACTAAAGCCGACACAACTTAGATAAAAGAAGGGAAAAACCCTTTATGAAACTTTACTGTCTAAGCTCTCTGTGACCACAACTTGCGGAGACTTTACACTTTACATAACAAAAAATTGGGCTTTTTGCCCCAAAGCTTGGGCTTTTGCCCCAGAATTGACCATACGGGACCCTGTCCCAATAGGCCCCCAACAAAAATATTGTAACTCACCCCTGAGTCACTCTTTTGGCATGGAGATCTTACTGTGGAGACCTCCTAATTCAACCTATTCCACTACTACCTCAGTTGCGCTTTGTGTTGCTTCCTGTTTGATCTGCGCTACCAACTACTCAGTTGTTGGTCCTGCACTATCTTCCTTTACCTTCTGCTATGTCCTATGTATTCTCACCAGCTTCTCCTCAATTGTGGCAGGGAGAGTATAGGCCTCGTCTAGCCAAGGCTCCAATCTGGCCTTGAGGACTGCCTCTTTCTGTTGTGCTCCCTCCACCTATTCTAGCCACTTCTTTGTCTCATGCAGCTTGGCCAATCGCTGTGAGATAGCAACGGTCCACATCGTTGCTCTTGATTCATCATATTTCTACTACAATTCATGGGGTTTGGTCTTCAACCTCTTTAGGTTAGGGTCTTCTTGCAAAGTCATAATGACCTCCATAGACTGTTCAAAGAGCGCGGTGCAATCCACCATCGCGGCATCTACTGTTGCAACTGCATCCTTCACAATGGCTTCATGTTGTGCTCTGACCTCTCGTGGAGTTGAAGGCTCTGACTTCAACTCAAGCTCTATGATTTTAAGGTTTAGTTCAAACTGAACCTTGGCTACTTCTGTCTTTGCATCGCGCACACTTGCAACCAAATTTCTAATATTGGCCTCCAACGACGCTTCTTCTGGTATGTGCAGTTCAGGAACCGTCATGCATGTTTCTGCTACCATGGCTACATTTTTCTCGTTCGTCTCCTAAAACTTCTTCCATGCTTCTAACACTATCATCTTCTCAATGAACATATATTCATTGTTGAATTTTTTCTCGCTGATCAACCTCAATGCGTGTTGCTCCCGAGCCCTAATTTTTGCAATCACACCTGCTTGCAGTGTGCAAAGGAATTCATTGGGAAGCACGACCACATTGAGGCCAACATTCCTCAAAGCACTAACAGTAGCCTTGTTAGCATCTGCCTCCATGCTCAGAGCTCCATCAGGCAGCGTGACTGCCTGGAGATCTAAGGATTGGACCAACTCTGTTGCTTGAGTAGTCCCTGGCGCCAAGCTAGTTGAGGTTGTGTTTCTCTATTGTGCACCAGACTGTAGTCTAGTTGTTTGGATCTGTAGCTCACGCAGACCCATCTATATGGCACTTAGTGCTTGCTTCTATTACTGCTCAAATAGTGCAGCATTTCTGTTATCGTATCCCTTACCTTATCTTCAATATCGTCCAAGTCACCCTCTGTCAAGGTAATTGGATCTAACGAAGACTTGGAGGATTTGGTTTTCTTTCGCTATCCCTCCTTATCCTATTCCCTATGTCCCTTTACATGGAAAGGATTGTTCTCCTAATATCGGCTACCTTGTTCTGACTGTTCATCATCCTCCATTTGGGGCGAAGGATATTTCTGAATTCTGTCAAAGCCATGCTCTTCCTGCTCTGCTTGTTCCTTTGCAACATGCTCCGCTTTTACGTGGGCCTTCTCCTCAGTCTCCTTCTTCGTCTTTTCAACGAACTGTTGAACCTTTATTCAAGCCCCTTCCTTTTTATTCTTTTCCATGGACTTGCTAGTCCTAGCATCCAAATATGATGCCGTGTGCCAATCTGCTAGCCATCACTTAAGGACTTCGGCAATGGCATCATCTGTAGCCAAGTAGGGAAAATCATACCACTTGTGATCTGGATCCTTCCACGCCCGGATGTAAACATGGTGGAAGTCTGCTTTAAAATCGCATACCTGGATAGCTACTCAAAGATGGTTGGTGACAACTGCGCATTGGTTGATGGTTGCACAGATGCCTTCCTCCATCAGCACCCAAAACACTTTTCTTTCCCTGACTCGGTCAGTGTCCTTGGTGGCCCATAAATATGCAAAATTTGTGGCTTCGAGAAAATTTGTCTTGATCAGAGGAAATTGGATGTCCTCTGGCAACTCCCATGTGACCAATATAATTGATAATAATAGCCATGAATAATGGAAAGTCTTGCTGTGGTCCTGTGCCTCTCTGCAATTCGCAAGGAACTCACTGCACAAGTAGCGCACCTAGTTGAACTATACGCCCTTTGCGCACTGAGCCACTAAAGAAACCACTGGTGCTAGCACCTCATCCACGTGGCACTTTCACATCACTTTTCCAGCCAAAATTTGGGTGACCACCTTCACCGCGGGGTCGGTAATACTGGAAATAGGATACTGCGTGATTTCTTGACAAGTTTGAACTTTTCCTTCATCTTCTCGGTGAGGTCGCACTTGCCAATATTTTTACCAATTTCCTTTGCCATATTCACTCTTGAATGAGGGAGTAATGTTATCCTATGGATCAACATTGTTGGGTTGTTTTATATTCTTTCCACAACTAGATGACATAGTTAACCGGGGGGTTAGAAGGGGGGCGCAACCCCCCCTTCGTTGCAACGATTGCATAGCAGGGGGGGTCACTAGTGGTTTGAGGGGTGCAAGTAACCCCAGTCTATCGAGTCCCGGGCAGTGGCCCGAAAAATTTTGTTTTTGGACCCTATGTTAGGTTGGGCGGAGCTACCTATGGTTTTGTGCATGATTTTCGCACATGGTCTTGGATGCGATGGTTTTTAGTCCATGGTTTGGGATGCGATGGTTTTCGGTCCGTGGTATTGGATGCTTCAGCATGTATAAATATGTATTATAACATTGAAAGGAACATAATTAAAAATCAAGCTGGTAGTCCCGATTTTGGGATCTAGGGGAAAATCTCTGTGTATATGTGTTTTATGTGTTATGTTCTCGCATTGTTTATTTTCTGTGTTTTAGAATTTCTATGCAAGTAATTTCTATACAGGGTTAAAACCTACATTTGGTATTAGAGCTGTTTTGGCTTCAAGGGGACGCCTTTGTTTCTAAGGGGTTTCGCTTGGGCCTGTGGTAGACCCTGTTCAGTGGGAGATCTGCGAGATCGATTCAAGTGGTGAAAGAAGATGGCGAGTAGTGGAAAGATAGAGATTAAGAAATTTAATGGTTAGAGTTTCGAGTTGTGGAAACTCAAGATGGAGGATCTGTTGGTGGATAAAGATCAGTGGATCATGGTAGATCCGGGTACTAAACCAATGGGAGTGTCTAATGAAGAATGGAAAAAGTTGGATCAGAAGGCAAAGAGCATAATACAATTGTGTGTCTCAGATTCAGTATTGTTGAATGTATCAGGGGAAGCTATGGTGAAGGCTTTGTGGGACAAGTTAGGGACTTTGTACCAATCTATGTCTCTGGTGAGTAAACTATTCATGCGGAAAAAGTTGTATAACCTAAGGATGAAAGATGGAGACTCGGTGACAGAATATCTAAACGCATTTAATACTGTGGTAAGTCAGTCATTATCTGTTGATATTAAAATTTTAGATGAAGGTAAGTGCATCAATTTGTTGTGTTCTATACCAGATTCATGGGATAGTCTGGTTATTGCAACAGGTAGCAATACAACTACCTTGCAGTTTGATGAAATAGTCTCATCCTTGCTGATGGAGGAGATGAGATGGAAAAATATGGAGAGCCAGAATGGTGATGCCTTGTCTGTATGAGGATGGTCCTAGAACAGAAAAAAAAAAAATAAGTCATCGAGTGGGAGATATAAATCTAGAGGGAGGTTTAAATCTCTAGGAAAACTTGTAAATGTGGTGTGCTGGAAATATGGAAAGGAAGGGCACTACAAAATGGATTGTAAATCTAAAGTCCCTGATAGAGGAAAGGGATCTGATGATGCTCCTTCTTCAGAGGCGAAAGCCACCTTAGATGAAGGTGGGGATGTGTACTTGGCTTCTTCAAGCACACAAGTAGATCATGAGGCATGGTTGATTGACTCAGCTGCATCCTTTCACTTCACTCCCAATAGAGAGTGGTTTTGCGAGTATGAGAAATATGATGGTGGTGATTTCTTCTTGGGGGATGACACTGGTGACACCTAATCATCAAGATTGGGTGAATAAATACAATTGAAGTAAATAAATAATAAAGAAATATAAACAGTCATCGGGAGATGAAGTGAATAGTCTCCCTCATGTATATAATAAAGACCCACCTGAAGGAATAAGATGAATTAAATTTGTGGAGTTACTACCTGGTCTGACATGGTATCAGAGCCAGTGCCATTTTTGTCTTCCCTCTGCTTTGTAACTCCCTATTCTAGCTATGTTCTGCCTTGCATACAAAGTGTTGCTCCTCTCCTCTACTCTGACATATAATCCATTGGTACACTGCCGATAATGTCAGTTGCCTGAAGCCTGCTCCATGTCAGTATACATTTTATTCTTGATGTGAATAATCCGCCCTCCAAACCGTTTGGTATAGTCCACCCTCCAAACTGTTCTATTGGGTGAATATCGCTGGACGAGCACAATTACAAAGCGCATGCCTTAACTAGTTGGGCTGCATATTAAGTCTATGCGTAAATTTTTCCTCTTGTGTGTGTGATCATAGGAACGATTGCAGTGTGGTGCTTGAAAAAATTGAGAAATCGCTAGAGGTGCCAGAGAGATTACTTCTAAATCTGGTCCTCTTCCCTGGTTTCTGTTCTCGGTGGTCACTTCATCGGTGGCCACGAGCAGCCTGACATTGCCGGTGCATTGCCGCTAGTGATTGGGGAACAGTGCCTACCAGAAGGTTATGGGCCCACCACGCTTCCACTACACCACTCCCACACCTCCTGTTTTTATGTCCCAGAACCTGATTCCTTTGCTGGTGGGAAATGTTGGTCTTATTTTCACAAAGGGTGACCTCAAGGAGGTGCGGGAGGAGGTAGCGAAATACAAGGTTGGAGCTCCAGCTCATGTTGGTCTAGTGGACATTATTGGAGGCTTGGGTTTGTTCTTGGACCCTGACGACCTATTCTTGGACCATGACAGCTTTTCTGGTACCTCAAATGTGTATTACCTACACTTCTCATATATGTGTGCAGTGAATAGATTTATTTAATAGAGATTTATTTAATGAAGATTTATTTATTGACTGTATTTACCCAGATTTCTCTTATATGCGTGCAGTGAAGATATTTATTTAATGAATATTTATTTAAAAGTGTGATTATATATGGTGGTGATGGAAATGGTGGTGGAAGCAGTTGTATTAAAGCGTAAAGCATAGGATTTGAGCTTTCATGCATCTGACCACTCACTTTTGAGAAAATCATCCATCCATTTTTTTTGACAAATTCCAATTTACATCAGAATTCAAGTTATGATAGGTGTTTGAGTAGTTGATATTCTATATAGAATACAGTTTTACTCTTTGTATATTAAATAAAATTCTTACCTAATCAAGAAGGAAGAATAAGGCTGTATTATTTTGAAGCACATTTTTTCTAGCAGAAGTATCTTTTACAGTATACAATTTTTTTTATAGTACAAGATTTTACAATGCATTCAATCATATCCATTGTGGGAATAGTTCTCACTGGCAAGGAGAACTATCCTGAGTGGTCCCGGATGATAAAACACACCGTCATTTTCAATGAGTTGTGGAAAGGAGTGTGTGTTGGAGACAGAGACAAAGAGCCAGAACAACCTACCTCAGACAAAGAGCTCGCCATTTGGGAAAATAGGAACAACAAAGCTTATGCATTAATTGTAGCATCTGTAAATGAAGAGGTGAGTCACCATATTTCACCATTTTCAATTGCTTTCGAAGCCTTACAAAAGCTGAAAGAACTCTATGACTCACATTCTGCACTTGAAGTTGTTCAACTCATGATTAAACTCTTCACTCTTGAATTACAAAATAATGATCCTCTTGTTCTTGCATCCGAAGTAAAATCTATAATGCATGACATCAAATCCACTAAGGTTGAATTGGATATTCCTCTTATCGCTTTTCTTAAGGCACTTTATCCTACTTACTCCAATTATCTTGAGTCATTGCAAGCAAATGGAATTCTCAAAGATATTAGCTTTGACTCTCTTGTGAAAAAATTTGCTGAAAGAGAGAAAGCTTTTGGAAAGAAGACAACCCCTGAATCTTCTGAAGAGGCTATGTGCCTTGCTCATAAAGAAAGGAATCCTACTCAAGATTCTTCCAAAGGAAGAGGTGGTCAAAGAGGAAGAGGAAGATATTTCAGAGGCATGGGGGCAAACACTCTCAAGGAGAAAAGGCAGAACTACATTGCATACGTTGCAAAAGAAATGGATCACATGATGCCTCTACATGTAAGTTACCATGGGACAAAATTGAGCAGAAAATAAATCAACAGAAAGGTAAAACTAATGACACAGACAAAGGTAAAGCACCTAATCCGCTCACTATATTGTGGCACAATGTAATATTGGAGTAAATGAAGATTTATTTAATGCTTCACTTGCTTCTTGGAAAAATGACTGGTTGCTTGATTTAGGATCAACTTGCCACATGACTCATAGAAAATATTTTTTTGAAGAATTTACTGACAATGTTGATGGAGCAGTATACTTTGCAGACCAATAAAAAATCAATCCATCAGGGCTTGGCACAATCAGGTTTAAATTGCCTAGTCTTCTAGACCTTCCTCTGCATCATGTTCTATATCTCCTGTAGCTGAAGAGAAACTTGCTATCCTTGGTCCACATACACCAGAAAGGTCACTCCATTCATATGTTTGATGGCAAGCTTGAGGTGAGAAAAGCATCTGACCACTCACTTGTCATGAGGGGAATAGAAGAAGAAAGGCTTCTCAAGCTGTAAGGTACCTCTGCTCGTGCACAATATTTCTCATACAATTCTCATTATGAAGGAGGTACACTTCCATAAAGCTTATTATGGCATGCTATATTTGGACATTTGAACTGTGACAACCTCTGCTTGTTGAAGAAAAATGGTGTTGCTGGTTTGCCTACAATTCCTAGGAAATTTAAGCAATGTGATTCTTGCATTCTAAGAAAGCATAGAAAATAGTGTTTTCATGATTTATATTCAAGAGCACATAGAAAACTTTAACTCATTCATTCAGATTTATGTGGTCCAATGCCTATTCCTTCTACAAATAAAAATAAATATATGATGACATTTATTGATGACTACACTAGAATGTGTTGGGTTTATTTATTGAAGAACAAATCTGATGCTTTTGAAACATTCAAGAACTTTCATAAATGGATTGAAAATGATGCACAATCTCATAGTGGGTCTATTCTCACTGATAATGGAAAAGAATACACATCAAATGAATTTGAAAACTATCTTCGCCAACATGGGATCAACATCAAAAAATTGTGCCTTATAATCCCCAACAAAATGGTGTAGCTGAAAGAATGAATAGGATAATCTTAAATATGGTACGCTCCACGCTCTTCTTATAAAATGTAAAAATAATGTTTTGGGCTGATGCCATTCTATGTGCTGCATATATAAAGAATAGATTCCATCTAATGCTATTAGAAACAAGACTCCATATGAAATGTGGTATGGGCATGTTCCTTCGGTAAAGCATCTCAGGGTCTTTGGTTCCACTTGTTATGCCTTGATACCAAAGGTACATAGAAACAAACTTGGTGAAAGAAGTTGTAAGTGTATCTTCTTGGGGTATTCAAACACCTCCAAAGCATACCGTCTCTATGATGAAGTCAATAAAAAGTTTGTTATATCTAGAGATGTAATTTTTCTTGAATCATCCAAAACTGAAAATGTTGTTGAGCGGCAACCTGGTCGCTTGGATAGATTCACAAATGCAAAATCATTTCAAGAATTTGATAATCAGATTCCACATCTTGAAGGGGGGATTCTTATACTAGATCAACATGTGGAATCTTCTTCTGAATAACTCTCTCCACCACATGAAACTCCAACAACGGATGATGCTTTAAGTGATGTGATTGATAGAATTCGAAGACTCAATCTTGATTTACTCCCAACTCAATCAACAGAGCAGCCTGGACCATCTGAGAAAGGTCCCCCAAAGTGGCTGACAAAGACACTTGAAAGTGTTCATCCTGATGAGGTTGGAAAGACAGGAACTAGATATTCAAACTAGAAAAATGGAGGTGATGTAGATGACTCTAATTCACCTGATGATATGGATGTTTCTTATGATTGTGAATTGAACTTGTCTACAGATTTTGAACCAACTTCCTTCAAAGAAGCTGCTTCTCATGATGAATGGAATGAAGCGATGCAAAAGGAGTATGATGCCCTGATAAAAAATGGCACTTGGAAGCTGGTTGATCCTCCATTAGGAACCAAACCAATTGGCTGCAAGTGGGTCTATAAGAACAAGTATAAAGCAAATGGCTCACTTGACAAGCACAAATCCAAGTTTGTGGCAAAAGGTTTGGCATAGAAGGAAGGGGTCGATTATGACGAGACTTTTGCCCCCACAGCAAAATGGGCTACCATCCTTACACTCTTTGCCCTAGAAGCTCAGAACGGTTGGAAAGTCCATCAAATGGATGTAAAAACTGCTTTCTTGAATGGAGATCTAAAAGAGAATGTTTTTATGTGCCAACCTGAAGGATTTGTTGTGAAAGGACATGAAAATAAAGTATGAAAACTTGTGAAATCCTTGTATGGCCTCAAACAAGCACCGCGAGCCTAGTATGAAAAACTAACTAACCATCTTCTGAAACTCAATTTCAAACATTATGATCTTGATGATGCAACTTTATTTGTCAAGAAAGTTGGAAAACAGTTGTATATCTTGTGGTATATGTAGATGATATTTTGATGATAGGGAACAATGAAAGCTACATTGCATCCATAAAGAAGGAATTGGAGAAAGGTTTTGAAATGACTGATTTGGGCTATGTTCATTACTATCTTGGTATTGAAGTAAATCAACATCTGAAGTCCATATTTCTTTCTCAAAAGAAGTACATTGGACATCTCTTGAATAGGTTTGGCATGACAGAATGCAATCCTCTTACTACTCCAATGGAACAAAACTTAAAGCTCACATCCATTGAAGGAAAAGAATTTGAGGATGCAACAAAGTATAGATAGCTTGTAGGAAGTCTCAACTACCTAACTACTACCAGACCAGACATTTCGTTTGGTGTTGGAATCCTCTCCAAGTTTATGAAAAAGCCTTGTGAGGGACATTGGTCTGCTGCAAAAAGAGTTCTAAGGTACTTGAAAGGAACTCAAGACTTTGGAATCAAGTATACACAGGTGGACGATTGGATACTCTGATTCAGACTTCGATGGAGACAAAGAAACTGGGGTGTCTACTTCAGGATATGCTATGAGTCTTGGATCAGGAGCTATCTCCTAGAGATCAAGAAAATAATAAATTCTAGTAGATTCCACAACAGAAGCAGAATATGTGGCAGCAACTGAGGCAACAAAAGAAATTGTGTGGCTCAGGAAAATTCCTGAAGATTTGCAGGTAAAAAAAGTACAATCAAATCCACTCATGATTGACAATACCTCTGTAATAAAGTTCACCAAGAACCCAAAGTTCCATGATCGAACAAAGTACATCAATACTAAATATCATCTGATTCGACATCATGTTGAGGCCAAGACAATCCATCTCTATCATTGTTCCACTAATGAGCAAATTGCAGACATCTTCACCAAAGCGCTTGGAAGAGAAAAGCTTGAACGATTCAGAATGATGCTTGGACTCACCAACATCCCTTCAGATTAAGGGGGGAAATGTTGACACCTAATCATCAAGATTGGGTGAATAAATACAATTGATGTGAATAAATAATAAAGAAATATGAACAGTCATCGATGATGAGCCCCAGAAATGGGTAATTATATGGGCTCATTTAGCCTCCTAATTTGACTTAATCCACCATTATCATTAGCTTATTGCATGTTTTTTATTATATTTATGCTAATAGAGTGAATTGGGTTAGTCATTATGCCAAAAAGTCTAATGTGTGTTTTATGAAGATTTTTGGTCAATTTTGAGACAAAATCAAAGGTTTTAATGAGCACTTGGCAGCCAAATTCGTGGAAGAACAAGGGAGAGGATTTGTAGGAAAGTGTCCCCTTCATTTATGAGCCCTTACCTCGAATTCTACACCAGCAACTCAGAGCTCAAGGGCCACCACATCGATTATCACAAGGGCCACCACATCGATTATCACAAGGGCAGCCAAGTTCCTAAAGTTTAAGAGGGTTGTTGGGGTCCTCAATTTGTATAAATGAGAAGGCTTAGGGCCTCATTTCAGTTAGTCAGTTTTTAGTCAGATTTTAGTTAGATTGTAGTTAAATTTTAGTCAGTAGGTTAGTCATTTTGTTAGTTTATTTTCACACTTTAGTGCAGCTCTGTATCAACACATTTTCAAGCTTTTTCTTGTAGACAGTTTTTGGGATGTAACTATCATTTTTTTATCAATAAAGATGAATCTAGCTTTGCACCAGCTCTAATATTTCTTAGGAGGCTATAGCTCTTGGGGTTGGGCCCAACCCAAGTGCCCAGTACCTCCTTTGTATACTTTTATGTGTCTTTGCTGCATTCATAGAATAATTTCTGTTATGTAGGTTAAAATCTTGTTTTGTTACTTAGGTTGTTTTTGATGATTAAAGTAGCTTTTCATACTTCAGGTTGATTTGAAAGTTTGGTAAAGGAAAAGATCTACAAAAAGGCCATCAAGCAATCCTTGATCTCATCTCTCCCTCCTTAGGGCAGTCAGCTGAGACCAAGGCATACTTACTGCCACAAAGCACTGTTTTTGTCTTTCAATGCAATTGCCAATATTAGATTTTTAGTTCGAAAAGTTTCTACCAGTTGTCCTTGCATGTTTAGATCTGTTCTTGCTTAGTTTCCTTAGTTATCTTGCATGATTTTCTATCAATAAACTTCTGTTCGTCATGTTTTTGGTTTCTAGGTCAAATTAGGTCAAAATAGCTAGATCTTTGGTTTTCCTAGACTTTGTTCAATCAGTTTTGGAAAATAGTCTGCAGAACACCTGTAATACCTCCCTACCTATCCTTCCTCCATCATACAACCTGCTCCAAACCGTCATCCAAGATTCCTTCCCTTCATTTGCCACACTTTTTCAATTTGCCCTAATTCCTACATTCTTGTGCAGCATCGCTCCCTCCATCCTTGAACAAATCCAACCATCTTCATCTCTCCTTAGCCTCATTGAATAGGTCCTAGACCTCTTCACATCCTCATCCATCCTCCATTTCCACTTTCCCACTATTTTTCCTCCATCAACCCTCAAAAATCCTCTTTCGGATCTTCCTGTAGAACATCCTGCAGAACCCCTGCAGATTTCCTGTAGAAGATCACGTGAGCAGTTTCTTGAGTTCTGATCGTTGTGAAACTATCTGGACGGGTGATAGGGGCCCCTTAGGCCCTATTCTCACCTTCCCAACCTCCTGCAAGTGCCTACCCCATTTCCTTTCGCCAATCAACCTCTGCACAGTATAAAACAGTTAAATCACATGCATAATAATTCTACAAGATTACTCAAAAATACAAAAAGATGTTCCTTTTCAGATTTCACTTCAGAAGTAGCTTAGTCACATGTACTTTACCTTTAAAAGAGTCAATGGCATCCATTTCTGTAGCTTCCATCCCTTTTCTTGCACCAGTAGGGTTAGTCGGTAAAACTAGGGTTTTCTAGGGTTTGCATTTCCTTTCAGCTTTCTGCTCCTTTCTGCAGGTAGATTAGCCTCTATTGAGTTAGCTTTCGTCCATCATAGTTAAAAGATTCTTCTAGGAGCTCATAGAAGTTGGCTTAAGCTCCTAGCAGAATTGTGCCAGCTAATCAAGTGACTTCCTGCGGCAAGAGCTAGTACTTGTGCATATAGCACCGTCGCTTCCAAGTTTGTTATGAACTATCGGGTTGATAAAAGTAAAGAAGGGAGTCCCAGGAGTTGCAGAATTATTGCTGCAATACTAGAGCCCACCAATCAAGAGATGAAATGAATAGTCTCCCTCATGTATATAATAAATACCTACCTGAAGGAATAAGATGAATTAAATTTGTGGAGTTACAACCTAGTCTGACAGACACGAAGGCTAGAATCGTTGGTCATGGAAAAGTAGAGTTGAAGTTGCAAGGTGGAAGGGTTAGAACACTTCCGGGGGTTCTGCATATTCCTGCATTGGCCAGAAATCTCATTTCCATAAGCAAGCTGGATGATGTAGGTGTAAAAACAGTGTTCGAGAAGGATACCTACAAAATGGTTCGGGGAGCACTAGTATTGATGCGGGGAGTTCGGATTGGAAATCTGTACAAGCTGCAAGGTAGAACTTTATTGATGGGTGCAATAGTTCTATGGTTCTTGAAAGTGGGGGTAGAAAATCTAGTGGTCTCTGGAGAGAAGGCCATGTTGCGGCATCAAAGGCTTGGACATATTGGAGAGAAAGGCCTTCGAATACTTCATGGTAAAGGTATGGTAGAAGGTATGAGTAATAGCTTTATGGATTTTGATTTTTGTGAAAATTTTGTATATGGGAAGCAAAATTGGGTGAGTTTCCCCTCTGGTAGTAAGAGGGAAAAACATATATTAGAACTTGTGCATAGTGATGTGTTTGGACCTATGAAGGTTCCATCATTGGGTAAGTCTATGTACTATGTATCATTTATAGATGACTTCTTAAGGAATACATGGATATATTTCCTTAAGAAAAAATTTTAAGTCTTTGACAGGTGTAAAGAATTTAAGGTTCTGGTGGAAAAATAGATAGAGAAGAAGATAAAGGTGTTGAGGACAGATAACGGTGGAGAGTTTTGCAATAAGGAATTTGAAGAATTATGTAAGAAGTGTGGTATAGCATGGCAGAAGACTACTCCATATACACCTCAAAAAAATGGAGTTGCAGAAATAATGAACAATACTTTGATGGAAAGGGCAAGAGCATGCTCAGTGGTGCCGGGTTAGGACAAGAATTTTGGGCAGAGGTGGTGGAGACTACATATTACCTTATCAACAAATCACCTTCATCAGCATTGGAAGATAAGACTCCACAAGAGGTATGGACTGGTAAGAAACCTTATCTTTCACATCTGAGGGTATTTGGATGCGATGCATATGTACATTTTCCAAAGGAGAAAAGAACCAAGTTGGATAATAAATCTGAAAAGTGCATATTTATTGGGTATAAGGATGGTTTAAAGGGTTATAAGCTTTTTGGAACCTAGTAACAAGGAAGGTTGTGTATAGCTGAGATGTGGTTTTCAGAGAGGTGAAAGATGTTATTAAACATGAAGTCCAACTAAGGGAATTTGAGAAGATAGAGTTTGAGATAAAGGAGGAAGAATCAAACTCTACAACAGAGGAGGAATCAGAAGATGAAGAGCCACAAACTCTGGGTGTGAGAAGATCAGTTGGAGAAAGAAGGTAGCCAGAAAGGAATAGTCCATCTGCTTTCTGTTCAAATTTTTCTTTATCTATTACTGATGATGATCCTAGAACTATGAAGGAAGAAATAGATTCGGAGGATGGAAAACTATGGAAAGAGGCCATGGTTGATGAAATGGCATCTTTGCACAAAAATGAGGCATGGGATCTAGTGGAGTTTCCAGCTGGAAGGAAACACATTGGCAGCAAATGGGTGTTCAAGAAGAAGACAAATGCATAAGGAAAGGTGGAGAAATAAAAAGCTTGGTTGGTAGAAAAAGGTTATTCCCAGGTGTCGAGAATTGATTTTGGTGATATTTTTTCTCCTGTTGCCAAGGTAGCTTCTATTAGATTGCTTCTATCTGTTGCTGCTGCTTTTGATTTTGAGGTAGAACAGATGGATGTAAGGACAACATTTCTACATGGGGATCTGAAAGAGGAGATCTACATGAAGCAACCTGAAGGTTTTGCGATGAAGGGTAAGAAATAACTGGTATGCAAGTTAAAGAAGTCTTTGTATGGGTTAAAATAGTCACCAAGGATGTGGTATCAGAAATTTGATACATTTATATAGGCACTTGACTTCACCAGAAGAAAAGCAGATCACTGTGTGTATTTTAAATTAATTGGTGGCCATGTTATTTATCTGGTCTTGTATGTGGACGATATGTTGCTGGTTGGAAATGACAAAGAAATTATCCAGGATTTGAAGACCCATTTGTACTCCAAATTCGACATGAAAGATCTTGGTGTTGCAAACTATATTTTGGGCATGGAAATTAAAAGAGATTGGAAAAAGAGGAAGCTCTGGTTAAACTAGAGGAAGTATGTCGAGACAATATTGCAGAGGTTTAATATGCAGGATAGTAAACCGGTGAAGGTGCCTATTCCTTTAGGTGTAAAGTTATCTGTTGAACAGTGTCCCAAGACACAAGAAGAGGAAGAGGACATGTCTTGTGTTCCATATGCAAGTGCAGTTAGTAGCATCATGTATGCGATGGTCTATACTAGACCAGACATTGCAGATGCAGTGGGAGTATTGAGAAGGTTTATGTCAAAAACAGTGAAGGAGCACTGGACAGTAGTGAAGTAGGTTTTCAGGTATTAGCGTGGCACTAGTGATTATGGTTTGTGCTACCAAGGAAGACTAGGATTGGACAGAGTGTTGGATATTCGTGGCTTTGTTGATGCAGACTGGGTTGGAGATCTGGATCAGAGAAGATCTACAAGTGGGTATGTGTTTAACCTATTTGGAGGTGTAGTCAGTTGGATGAGTAAGAAACAACCTATAGTGGCACTATCAACTATAGAGGCAGAATACATGGAAGCCACTCATGCAGGCAAGGAAGCAATTTGGTTGCAGAGATTGTGTTCAAGTATGGGGTTAGTGCAGGGAGCTATAAAGATAGACTGTGATAGCCGAAGTGCAATTTCCTTGGCAAATAATCTTGCATATCATTCAAAGACAAAGCACATTGATGTTCAGTATCACTTTGTGAGGGATATGATAGAATAGAAAAAGGTGTTACTAGTAAAAGTGGACACTTTGAAGAATACTGCAGATGCATTGACAAAATCTGTGAGCTCTGATAAGTTCTCTTGGTGTAGAGAAACAATCGGTGTTGCAGGGCTAGATAAATTCCTAAGCTCTCCTGTGGCCCCCTGTGGAAAGAAAACAACAAGGGGGAGAATGTTTGTTTGTGTTATATTCTTTCCACGACTAGACGACGTAGTTAACCGAGGGGTTAGAAGGGGGGCGCAACCCCCCATTCGTTGCACGGATTGCATAGCAGGGGGGGTCACAGGGGGTTTAAGGGGTGCAAGTAATCCCACTCTATGGGGTTCGGGGTAGCGCCCCAGAAAATTTTGTTTCTGGACCATATTTCAGGTTGGGCGGACCTACCTATGGTTTTATGCATGATTTTCACACATGGTCTTGGATGCAATGGTTTTCGGTCCATGGTTTTGGATGCGATGGTTTTCAGTCCATGGTATTGGATGCTTCGGCATGTATAAATATGTATTGTAACATTGAAAGGAACATAATGAAAAATCAAGATGGCAGTCCCGGTTTTGGGATGCAGGGGAAAATCTCTGTGTATATGTGTTTTATGTGTTATGCTCTCGCATTGTTTATTTTTTTTGTCTTAGAATTCATATGCAAGTAATTCCTATACGGGCTTAAAACCTACAAACATATAAGTGATTGGTATCAGCTCACTCAACCACAAGCACCTGTTATGCATAAGGCACAACAACTGCTTAATGACTGTCAAATTTATGGGGGTGTGGTGGTAGTGAGGCACCCATAGCAGGTTCAACAACACTACTTTTCTTACCCTGCAAATCCATTCCACTGACACTAGCGTGGTGACACTAGTCTCCTTGTAGAAAGCTCTCTTCATGAAGGTATCGGTAGCCAGGTGGGGGAACTCCTTGATTTCCCCCAAATCCCAATCTTCAAGCTTCAGATGTGGGATGTGCACCAAGCGTGGACCATCAAAGGTTATATTTTCTGGCAACAGGGGTGCATTGAGGGGGAACTGTCCCCCATCTAGGTCATTTAGGACCTTCACCTTGCCTTGGCATGGAGGTATGTACTCCGACAACTTCGAAATAGGGTCTAACCCCTCAATATCTATGTCTTTCACACCCTCCTCAGCCTCCAGGTCTACCACTTTTCCTTTCTCCTCCACGGTTGGATTTTCTTTTCTATGAGCCTGTGTAGATGCATGCTCCGTCAGTGAGTCGCGCACTGGCATTTTCTTCTTTTGTTTATCCATTTTAGTCTTGGGATCCTCTCTCGTTGGCGTCAGCTTCGGCTTAGGCGACCTCGATGCCTTAGGCACTGCTAGGGGAACCTCCATACTCACAACCTCAGGGGCAACTCCCTCAGAGGTGACATCAACCCCAGTACTAGCGATCTCAACTAGTGCAGACATGACATTGTTAATTAGGTTATGGTCGGACTCAAGATACTGATCAGAGATAGGGATTGCAAGAAAATTATCAAAGAGCTCATGCAACAGACAACACAACTCAGAAATTCTCAGAATGAAAAATGCTTTTCGCTACATGGCCACCTGTAATTTATAGGAAAATTTGAATTCAAATTCGACCGTTCCCCCCAAAATCCATCCATAAATGCAAGGTTGACGAAAGATTTCACACTTGATTTCAGCCTTAAATGCCTTAAATACTGGTCGCCCACTCCTTTTAACCATTTTCTGGCAGTCAAATCATCAACATTGATGGTAACGGTCACTTTTTGGCTGCATTGCACAGTCTCCACCCTTATAGTGTAGCTCCCTTCGCACTTCTACTGATACTATGACATTCTTCTATTCCGCACACACCTCTTGTCACGCAGCTCTACAACTCGAGCAGTGTAGTTTATAGTCCTGTGCCTCCTTGCAGTTGTCTGGAACGGTAAGACTATGCTACTGTCATATAGTCATCTGGCCAGATCCCTAGTGTATGGATTCAATCGGATACCATTTTCCTTTTCAAGAAACAGATCTCCATTGAATTTCACAAGCTAAACTGCTCCACCATCGGTACTCTCCTTGATCACATATGGCCCCAGCCAATGCATCTGAAATTTTCCTGGAAATTTATCAAACTTACTGTCATATAATAAAACTAAATTGTCTACCTTGAAGGTGTGCAGTTTGATGTGCCGATCGTGCCATGCCTTTTCACGCTCCTTCTGAACATGTTGATGGAATCCAACCAAGAATCTATCTTCCTCCAACTCTATCAGCTGCATGAGATGCTCGTCTAAGGCTCCACGGTCTGCCATTCCTGTGTATTCTACTATGCATAGACTAGGCACAATATACTCCATAGGCATCATAACCTCTACACCATATCCCAATCTAAATGGTGTCTGTCCAGTCGGCTTCTTACAAGTAGTTCTATAAGCCCATAGCACCGCTGGTACAGGCACATCCCAGTCATTCCTCTGTGCATTGCAAACCTTTGTCAACGCATTCTCCAATATATTATTAAACGATTCCACCATCCCGTTGACTTGAGGGTGATATGACGTGCTCTTTTGATGATAAACTCGGAACTCTTCCTTCAGCGCGCTAATCGTTTCATGAAGGAATTGCGTACCACAATCACTCATCAAAACCTTCAGGCAACCAAACCTAGTCAGCACATACTCAAAAATAAATTTTGTTGTTGTTGCCCCTATACAGTCCTTTACAGGCTACACCTTTGCCCATCTGTTCAAATACTCCGTCACGGTGATGATGTACTGCGCACCCGTCTTTTTTCCTAGAGGCTGAATTGGTCCTACAAAATCAATTGCCCACTTTTCAAATGGATATAATGACACTTGTAGATTCAAAGGCAGCTCATCCCTCCATGATGGCCTACCGGTTCTCTAACATGCATCACATGCCCTACAATACACTTTGGAATCCTTATGCAATGTTGGCCACCACAACCCAGCATGTAAAATCTTTTTTGTTGATGCTTTTCTTACATAATGGCCTCCCGCAGCTCCTCCATGAGCTTAAGCTAGGATACTGCTTCGTTCAAAATCAAACACATAGTGCCGCAATATCTCATCTCATCCCATTTTATACAAATAACCTACAATAACATAAAAATATGTCGTGCCCACCACCAATTCCTTCTTCTGTTGACTCGTGTATTCTTCTGGAGCCATTCCCATAGTCAGGAAGTGGATGAAGTCTACGAAATGATTGTCTTCCACGTGCACCATAAAGAGCTGCATGTGAAACAGCGCCTTCTCTAAGTTGGTAGGCTCCTCTCCATTTTCAATGAACGACAGATGATTTGGTCCTGCATTGAATCGCACTGTCTTCACAAGTACTCCGAAATCATACTCTTGAAATAATAGCAGCCATATGCGTATTTTCTCCACCAACACAGGCTCGTTGACCAGGTACTTTAATGTAGAATGGTCTGGGTACATCTTAAAGTGTCCACCTAGCAAGTAATGTCTGAACTTCTGGAGCATTTACACCATATACAACCCTTCATGATCCATCGTCGAATAGTTCTTTTCCGCCTTAGACAGCCTCCTACTCGCAAATGCTATTGGGTGATCTAGTTCTCCTTCACTGGCCTGTGTTAGTACTACTCCCAGTGCAACACATGATGCATCCACATGAACATGAAATTCCTTCGTCCAATTGGGGAAGACTAGGATCGACGCAGTGATCATATTTTCTTTTAACACATCCAGGCTCCACTGACATTCCTCATTACAACATAATGTAGCATCCTTCTTCAACAACTTTTCCATCTGCGCAGTAATTTGAGCATAACCCTTGATGAACTTTTGATAATAACCAGTATGACCCAGTGTTGTGCGCAACTGTTTAACACTTCTTAGTGCCTCCAAATTGATTATAACCGTGATCTTAGCAGGTTCTGACATTAAGCCTTGTCTACACACTACATGACCCAGCAAGATTCTGAAAGGGATGCAAAATAGACACTTCTTTAAGTTTAATGCGATCTAATACCTCTGGCACGTATCCAACATCAAGCGCAAACTAGGTACATGGTGCTTTACGAGCCCAAACACCATCCAATCATCAAAGTATACCTCCAAAAACTTGTGAATGAACTCTTTGAACACTGCAATGACTACGCGCAAAAAGATCGTCGATGCATTCTTAAGTCCAAAAGGCATCACAATATACTAAAAACATCCTGACTCGGTTGCAAATGTCATTGTACTCCTTTCTTCTGGTGCGATATTTATCTCATGGTATCCAGAGAACCCATCAGTAAATGAATATGCTTCCTATCTGCCAACATTATCCAATACCTCATCCATGAACGGAGTTGGAAGGGGATAATGAACACAAGCATAATTCAGTTTCCTAAGATCTATAGAGATCCTTATCTCATCCTTTTGCTTCTTTTCCTGAACTACCATAGGACTTACGCAATTGTACTCATCCACTAGTTCAATAATACCCGCTACCAACATCTTGTCCAGCTCCAAGCAGACCTTTTCCTTGTACTTAGGATTAAGGTGATACGACCTCTGCTTCACAGGATTCACGTCTGGTTTCAACATTATTTTCATCACACTTAAATCACCTATTATCCCCTTCAAGTTTAAAATCTTTTTAGGGAACAAATCCTGGTACTCACTGACCAACTCAATGACCTTATCCACCATAGCATCATCCTAGTAGTCCCCTATATTTGCAAACTTCGGCTCCGCCTCTGTTCCAATGTTCACTTGTCTCATTTTCAGTGGCGCGGTGATATCTGGGTTCTCTATCTATGACCCCTAAACTTCGCGGTGACCTTTTTCCTTTGGAATATTAATGTTCCTTGCATCCTCATCTTCTTCTTCAGTAGTCACATTGTAGCACTCCAGTGCATGGAGTAGCTGGGTGGTCCAATCTCATTGAATCAAATCTAAGGGATCCTGCGGGATTCTGAAGATCGTTGCCTTGACCAACTGTAGGGCTTCATAGATGTACTCTAATCCATCCTCAAAGTTGAATGTCATCAAGAATCCTTGTCTCAAAATTTCCCATTTGTTCATGCCATGGCAGAGCTCTGTTTCCAAGTACCAATTCATTGGTATTACATCCAAAGTGTGATAGAACAGATGCACCCACTCCAGTTACGGTTCTGCTCCATAAGCATCAGTCCATTTTGCTAATTGATTGCACAAATCACTCCTCCCATTGTATTTCTCTTCAATCGCACTTTTGGGAGACCAAACCACACCCTCATCATTCTTCTATATTCACGCCATCCATCAAAATTGTCTTTATGCGTACCCCACCATCTTGCAAATGTAACACCCAGCATAAAATACAAGGCATTGAAGCAATGCTTCTTTGGTACTTCCCTTTCAAATGCATCCAAAAATTTATCTACATAAGTTAAACCATCATAATAAGGCAAACTCGTTACCTCTGATGATATATAGTGCAGGGATTCAGTCATCATGTTACAACGTAGCATAAATACTTTGTGTAATCGATTCTGCCAGTGTTCTAATTCCTCATCCGAATATAATGTGCCAGAGCTTTCGTGGCCCCATGCAATATGTCCATGACCTGTCAGATTCACCCAATCTTGATCTTGTATCATTATCTTATAAATCTGGTCCAAGTCATCGTCACTTTCATAATCGCAGACCGGTTCAGTATAGAGCCCTCCTTCTGCAGGGTCGGGAGGTACTACTACGCGGAGTGATTTCCTCGCAAATGACATTTTCCACTTATTCAAATTGATCACCCCATTCATGTTAATAGCCCAATCGGTCCCAAGGAGTGCAGGGTAGAGATTGCTATCATCAATAATCTCTATCACTTCGAAATCAGCCAATGTGATCACACCTTTAATATCTACTATCACTCCCTGTAATCTTCCCATGGGGATAATATTTTGTTCATTCACCATCCTTAATTGAATCAGAGACCACTGCAGCAGAGGTCTCCCCATTCTCTCCCATGTTTTCTTAGGAAAAACATTCGCATCTGAACCAAGATCCAGAAGCACTTGATCCATTTCATATTCACCTATTTGCGCAGTTAGCCTCATTTCACGCCATGTTCTTGCCTTATTCTTACCATTTTTCCTGACTACGAGGGGTCCTTCAACAGAAATTTCTTTACCGGCACATTTACTTATCAAATCCTATAATCCTTTCACGGCCTTGCTATGGGGAAGCAACTTCATACAGGTCTCCAAAAATGTAGTAAGCATGGATGGGTCCATTTCTTCACACTGCTTATCCTGACTTCCTAAGGTAGAATCCTGAGCAAAGCTTTTCTTCGCTTCCATGAAGGTTTCTTTCGTGCTCTATGTCAAAGGAAACCTCCCTTTTTGGGGCTTTACGAACCCATTCACTCTCTTCAGGTTGATTTCCCTCATATTCGCCAGTCGTTATTCCACTTCGCAACATGATATGCACATTAGGATCATCTTTGCGGGTTCAGCCCTCATCATCTGCAGGTTTTGGGTACATTGCTGAGGCTGTGTCTCCTTTTCCCACATCGTAGCTATTAATATAGGGCAGTCTTCTGTCGCGTGGTCAAACTAAGTACAGTATCGGCACAATAGGTGCGTCGCATTTGTACATTCTCGTGCGTAGTATCTTGGCCCTCCACAATTGTAGCAAAAAGCTTGTCCCCAACCCAACAAGTGGCAATTGTTTGTCACATGTTTTCTAGCTACCTGATAGATAGCACACCACAACATGGGTCCTGTACTTGGACCTGCTTGAGCTTCTGGCCTCAGAGGCATCGACCCTTCTCCTGCAACATAATTTGCAAAGACAAAGCAATGATCTTTATCATGCCCTTGATTGTTACATTTCAAACACCAAACTTCTTCGTGCACCTCTGGCTAAGCCACTTTATCCTTCTTCAGACTTTGGAATTCTAGGAAAAGATTTTGCAATTCCATGTGAATCTGCTAAAATCCCAAAGAAAAATCTTGAATTGGTGTCTCATTCAATCTCGTCGCAATCTCCAAGGCTTTTGCCTAGGTCCCAATCTTTTGCTGTGATAAAGCAACCCTTAGATGAGGCAAGAACAAAGCCATAAACCATTCACGTTGCTGCCTATCCATAAGATTCATGTTAGCTTCACGGATCTTGCATTTCAATCTCTGATCTAGCTCCTAGGGTGTCTCGCTAGAATTCATCATGATTTCCTTGATTCCCATGATTGATTGCGCTTCAGACTTGGGTCTACTGAATTCCTTATTCAACATAGTTTGAATGTCTGCCAACCAAGCTGTTGGGTTATCGATGCAGTACCTGAGGTACCATGTTAGCGCACGATCCTGTAAAGTAGTAACCATTATTTCTTTCTTCATCTAATCATCTGTAATGTTCTAGGATTTCCATACAACCTTCGCGATGAACCAAAACTGGTTTGGGTCCTCATTTCCCAAGCCCTTGAAAATGGGCAACTTCATTGTATTCGCCATATTGAATGGTGGTGGAGGTGGTGGCGGTGTGGGCGAAGGTGTATGCTGTGGAGGTGAAGATGGAGGTTGTGTGGGTTGATGGGGTATTCGCAGGAACCCTTGCCTTATTAACTAGACAACGCTCTGCGGAGAATCCTTTGCTACTCTTTCGTCGTCACTCAAAGGAGGATTAATCAATGGGCTACATTCAAGATCTCTTCTCCTTCTATCCATAAATAACTTTCCACTTCACGTAGCTCCAAACATCAAGGTAATTTCATAACCCACTTTTCACACAAGAGTGTTTTAATATAAGTATTCAAAGATCTCAAATACTTACCGCACACTCCCTTGAAGAAGCACCACTCTATTTCACTGTAGCTGATCGAGATATTGACCGTGAAATCTGTCACAAATCCTCCTATGACACAATCAAATCAGTGATCTACAATGCATGTGATCTTATCTTTAGAGGCTTCCATTCCCTGCACTAGCTCCGACGTCCACACTATTGGACCGTCAAGCCTCCACCTTCCCTATCTATCCACTAATTTAGCGATCCACTCGTATAGCTCGATCAAGAAGGAATAAAAGAAAATTTTGTGTATCTCTGTGTATGGATACCTATCCAACCATTGTTCTTTCATTAATTGCAAATTTCTGTTTTCTTGCGTCGCAAGTTCGCAGATCTTTCTATCCAACCACTCCTCAATTTCTTTCTTTGTTGGATTCTAGGGATGTGAAATCACACATCTCTTTATGTAGATCTCCATCCTGGCAACAGAAACATTTTTTGGCTTAGAGGGTCCTAACTCAGTTTTAGAGTTAAGTTTGCCAAACAAATCCCTACACTACTAGCCCTTTAGGCATCAATCTGCGGAGCGCGGATTGAAGTCTCACCCAAAGCGGTATGGGGGTATGATGGAACCAAGTTTCCATACCCAATGATGATTGTGATGTCGCTTTATGCCCTAAACCTTCCTTTGTACAGATCGATAAGCCCTTGAGGCTTATCGATATAACTTCCTTTTATCAACCTCTAGACCTTCGCAAAGGTCTATGACTGTCTTTTTTGGACCCTAAACAGGTGAATCAACTACTTACACGCTTGTATGATTACTCCTAATTCTATTATTACCCATATCAACTTAAGTATTTGATATCTTTTATATACAACAAGATATTCTTCGCGTAAATAGATATTATTACTTGTGTTCTTATAACAATGTAAAACATGCAGAATCGTGCATCGATACAGTATTAAATCATAACCCCATTATTCATCATAGCATAAACGTATTCATTCATAACAGAAGTAGATGGACAAAACACAAATATTTTTGGAATAATCTCTTTGTTGATACTTCTGTTCTTCTTAGAGACTCAAGACTACCCTGCGCACTCAGCTGCAGGGGTCCGCACACTTAGTTGTAGACTCTACACTAGGCCTCTACGCACTTAGCTGCAGAGCCTCTCTTCTATTCTAAGAATATTCACTCTTCACTTCTTCTGATCCATTACATCCATTGATCTCTATTATATTCTGCCTTGAACTCTCTAAGACTCTCCCTTTTATACAATTCAATGGTCCGCGAACCATGGGTAGATATGCTAAAGTCGACACTACTTACATAAAAAAAGAGAAAAACCCTTTATGACACTTTACTATTTACACTCTCCACGACCACCACTTGTAAAGACTTCACACTTTACATAACAAAAACTTGGGCTTTTTCCCCAAAATTGACCCTAGGGGACCATGTCCCAACACTACGCAAAGGCTGCATAGCGACCAGTGATTTTCTTATGAAAAATGGTACGTGGCTTATAGTTGAAGGCTTCAGATGGCTGCGACATATGCTTCATGTCAATCCCTTTAAAATTTGACAAGTGGCTTCCTTCCACTACGTGTGCAAGAGAGTGGGCATAGTCTACGCAGCAGTTCCACGACGACTGTGTAGCGAATTTTCAAAATAGCTTGTTCAATTCACACCAACCTTAACAAAATGCCGCTGTGCTATTAAATTCCACTCAAAAACACCAAATTCATACTACTATTCTGAATAAAAAAACATCAGAAACCTTTGAAATTAAAACAAAATTTTAAACTTGAAGTGAGCCTTGATTACCTCCTCTTCCTCTTACTTGAAGTCTTGCTGCTAAAGGCTTGTGACTTTGAGGCTAGACGAGTGGGTTCATTGTGTTCAATGGGTGATGACAGAGTAGGTTTATTTTCAATCATAATCTTAGACCTCAGTTTAGGCACCCTTTCAAGAAAAGATGCTCTAGCTGCTTCTTTATACTTATTTATTAATCCCCGTGCCTTATGAAAACTTTGATTCATGCTCAAATTTGCATCCAACACCAAATTACTGACATGTATATTTTTGCATTGTCTCCTCACTGGAAAAGACCATTTTACAAAATTCTTACCTCTGTCCAGGGCTTTGGATGCCTCACAAACTTCATTGTCACAATTCTCAAGATTATGTTGCACAAACCTCTTGTAACTCTAATTTGCTTGTCTAAACCTCTTGACCCATTCTTGACTCTCCTCCAACACTTCCAGGCATCTCTGATACTCCTTCCACTGATCAAAATATGATTTTATAGGTGCTTGAGCCACCTTTTTCAACTGTTGTACATAGCTAAATTTTGATTTGAATGCTCTTGTTGAAGGTCCACTGGATTCCATTGAAATATCCTTGGCCAGTTCAAAAAATGAGACCTATTTCCCTTTGTCTTTGGCAAGAGATTTAGGAGGTGTTTCAATATTTCCAACTTCTAGTGGACCTGTTTGCTTCAAATCTCTTTTTTTCTTTTCAAGAAATGTTATCTTCAGTTGATATTTTGAAAGGGCTTCCTTCATTCTGACCATGTTGGGTTCCTCTTCTTCATATTGTATAGCACCTTGTTCAAATTGTGTTATATCTTCCTTTTGCTCTGGCTGCATTATTTCAGCTCCTTTCACTTCTTCTTCTTTTTTATCTTCTTGCTTGTCTCCCGATCTATCTTCATAAATTTCGACTATTACTTGAGGGGTTGCCTCTTCCTCACTCCTTTTTACCCTTGACCTTATCCTGGGTCTCAATACAAACTCCTCCTAGATTGTATCTTCAACCTTTACCTTAATCTTGGTAGATTGTGTTGATGCCACCTGCACTTTTTCTTCTTCGGTTGTATTCTTACCCCTTGTGCCTTGTTTCTTTGCCTTCTTACCCAGCTTTCTTATGAGTTATTTCATTGGCTTATCATCCTCCTTTGTCATTGATTTTGTCTCCTTGAATAGGTGGATGACTTCCTTCTTAGGTGTTTCCTGCACTTTATGTTCTTCCTCATCAATTTTCACTTAGGAGGACCCAACTTGAGGCCACAAATCAATACTGGAAAGGAAATCTGACCAATGAATTTTCTTCTTTTCAACTGCAAATTTGACTAAAATTTTGATATGAGAGAAATGAAATAAATTGGAAGCATGATTTTCCTTCTGAATCAGAACTTTGGTTGCCATTCTCTCTAATATTTTGAGTAATAAATAGGGTAAATTCCTGGGTTTTCTCTCTGTAAAATGCCACAACAGCCTGGAATGATACTGATAGACCCTACTAAATCTGCCTTCACAAGTGAAGTACCTCAGGATGACTTTCAAAACTTCAATATATTGATCCTGAAGGTACATAGTGGGAAAATTTGTAGAAAACTGATCCAAGAATTGTAGCTTAACAAACTGTTTGAAAGCTAGGATGTCTAACTCATCTCCTTTAAACCATTTTTCCCCTATTGTGGGGATATTAGTGGCATCAACAATGAACTTTTATGTCACAAAAATCTCCAGGTTTCCTATCTTAACTTTTCCATCATGAAAATTCAGAGCAAACATATTGGAGATCCTTGTATTGTGACCTACCTTTTGGACCTTCTAGAAAAAAGGGATACAACTTGCATTTCCAAAAGCTACCCTAATAGTAGGTGAATAATTTATTAGGTCTAGGGTGTTGGGCTTAGTGCAGAATAGATCTCCAACTTTCCTGGTGACAACAGGAGCCATTTAATGGTGATACCTGGCAAGTCAAACTCAATTTTGAAAGAGGCTACGTGTACAGCTCAAAGGGTACAAGACTGGGGAACGGTGACATCAAAATTTCACTTAAACAACTATATCAGGAAATGGTGACAGAGAAGGTTTCTAATGTTGAAGGTGAGAAGGAAAAATTTAAATCCACTTTACAAATTACTTTGACCTTTAAGCATCATAAAATGACTACATTTCCCATTTATGAAACACAACTGAAAACTTGAAAATGTGATTAAAGGCTTGATGGACAAACACAATGTGCATAAGTTTTTTTGCTTTAACAGGGAATGTGACAAATCTTGGTAGGATTCAATCATAATATGAAATAGTGAATACACAGGGAAGGTCACTAACTCCTACCTCTGACAACTCTAAAAATGAACTGCACACTACTGAAAACACTCCACATCACTGCACGACCTTAGTAGCCTCTGTGCAGCAAGTGAAAAACAAAATGTATGTATTTCTCTGCAACTCACCTTCACTACATGACCAGTTCTTAAATTCCCTGCATGAAGAACCAATTTGTTTGCCTATGATCAGTGGTAATGAAAATGGCGGACTTTTGTAATTATTTTGAAAATGATTCAAAATTCTGTTGAAGCAATTGAACTCAATGTTTAAAAATGCTCCACATGAAAAACACCTAAAAAACAATAATTTTGGAATTTGAGGGCATAATAAAATCTAGGGAAATGATGTGGGTATGATGAATGACTTATATATAATAGATATGGATAGGGATTAATCATCACATGAAATGATGTTTAGGCAAGAGATTTTTAGGCCTGGGAACTTATACTTGGGATAAAATGGGGGTCTAGGCCTGAAATTGAAAATATGTATAATATGAATGTTTAGGAATAGGGGAATTTTAAGTTAAAAAGGGAATAAGGGGATAGGAAGGAGGGAAAAATATGATGTTTAATGAGGGAAAAGATTGGGATATTAAGGACTATACAAATTTGACATCATCCCTTTGACTGTAGACACGTGATCAAGTAGACATCCTAACAAAATCTCAATACAATGTCTCAACAGTCGTCATAACATCTCTCAATGCTTGTACACCCCTTCCCATGATTGAACTTTAATGATCAAGGTGATGACTAGGGTCATAATGAATTTTTAGACAGTGAAAGGTAAAAATTATGATAGTGAAAATTTTTATGGGTTTGGCCCTTTGTATGACAACCAAACACATGAATTTTTTAAGACCTTAGACTAATAAACTAACCCACTCTAACATATGCTACCTGGATATGGCCAGGATCTATGTGCAATGTGGGTAGGACTGATCCTAAGCCATACCCATAAAAATGATTAAAAATAATAGAACAAATATCTGGTATACTAGATACTAATGAAATTGAAGATAACTCTTGCTAACTGAAGACCATATATGAGTCCACATAGTTAAATCCAAAATTTGATGTTCTCAAATGCACACAACTAAATATGTGCTTGAAATAATCACTATGTACAATTATAGATTAATATTTCTTATTTGAAGGGATCCAATAAGAGATTTAGAAACATTATAAGAATGAAATTGAAACAATTGAGAACATACATCCACTAGTCGAGTTTCCATGCCCTTCCTATCATGGTCCCAAGAATCCTCCACTCCTAATGTAATAGAATTTATGAGATTCACTAATGATTCAGATCACAATAGTAGAGTAAGTTTAATTATGAGAACCCAAAAGTGATTTTTTTTTCTTTCACCAGTACCCTCTGGATTTTCTCCCTCCTCCCTGGTTTTCCTGGATGGAGAGTGGTATTAAATGGCAACCACAATAGAGTTTGGTAATCATGTAGGACTCTCTAGGAATGAATCCGATGACCTTCCTAAGAATAATAACTCAGCGAAAACAGTTGAACCCACTCAAATTTACCTTGGGGCTACTTCATTGATGATTTTTTTATCATTGTTGCAAACATTATGTTGGTGACTATATTGTCAACAATCTAAAAAAAACTTATTGGCGACATTAGGGAAGATACAAATACCTAAAAAATACAAATATTCTTTTTTTTTACATTTTTTAAACATCTAAAGCATTAACAACATCAAATGAACACATTATTACATAATATGAAAAGAAAACTGATATATAAGATGTGGAATATCTCTAGTGATTTCATTGCACATCAATATTGAATTGCGTTAGAAGTCCTAACTTTCAAGCCTCAAAATATCATCAAAAATATATAAAAATGTTTCTCATCATCGTTAGTCATCATGAGCCTTCTTTCTCTCCCTCCTTTTATTTCTCAACTGCTCAGGTGTGTTGAAAGCATCAACCTTTCTTTAGCTTTATAGTTTTAGTGGAGAATCTATTTTTAATATTCTCACTACAAGTAATGCATGAGATACAATTTGACCTAATTGCTAAACATAAGACTTTCCCTATTTTTACTAAAGTGAATTGAAAAATATAATACTTTTCCAAACACAAAATTACTTTTCGAAAATATTTTGAACTACTTCTCACATGTTCACACTTAGCATGTGTAGAACTTCCCATCTGAGCTACAATTCTTAACATTTGTATGTATCAATAGAATAATTTGCAGATCAAGCCATGGAACTTTGCAAATTTGTTTACCTTTTGACCCAAAGTTGTACCTGTCTTCCCAAGACTTAAAGTCTTGAATTTTGAAATGGACCAAAATACTTGCATGCCAATATATAATTAAACCATCATTCCATTCCATGATTTCCCATCAAAGTGTTCAGTAGAAATAGATAATCTAGTGCTTCTTTTTTTGGTTTGCGTAAGATGTAATGTTACAAAACTTGCCATCTTTTTGTGATCCGATTCTTATGGGTGAGAAATTTTATGTGATGCAATATTGGCATAAAGTATGTTCTACATAAAGAGTGGTTTGGAAACCATAGATGTTACCAAAAATTAGTTTTATTAAAGTTACAAATGTTTTTCTCACCAAGGAACCTTATATTCTTCACCATTTGATCCCATTTTCCACACCATTCTGTTGGAATTATTGGTGAGAGGAACATATAGAGACTCCATTATAAGTTAGGGGCTTTGAAAACCATGCTACTAGAGCTTCCTCATAAATGTGAAGGCTAAACACCCATATCTTGGATCAATATTGCTACCAAGTCCAAACATGATGAATCCAGTTTCAGTTAAGTTTGAAAGACATCTTCTTCCCAAGTGGATGGATATAAATTTGATAGGAAAGGCCAGTGGTGAGCACCCTTGATTCAAATATTATATTGTTTCTCTACAGTCCTCAAAAAAGAAATAATTGTCAAGTTGTTCTTTTGTGGATGCGTCACCTAGTCTTCTCTGGTTTCTGTGTTCAACAATATAGTATTCTGGAAAAATTTTAAACATTTCCATATAGTTTGTGTTGCCTTGATACACCCCCTTTCTTGTCAATGTGTTTCAAAATGGGTTTAAATCTCATCCCAACATGATTGTGTACCAAATGAGTATGTAATTATAGAGGATTCCAAAATTTTTTTCAACTGATATCAACAATTTGACCATGTACATTGACAACAATAGAATTTGAATTCAAATATGATAACTTTAGATTTAAATAATTATTTATATTTCAGTCATCTAATGTTTTAAAAAATTTTATATTCCATAAGTTGATCAGATGATTAAAGTTCTCGTTGACTTCGTTTAGATGTCTAAGTGATGGATGCCTCAATGGCTCGATGGCCTAGTGATTATATGGCCTGATGGCCTAGTGATTTATGGCATGAGGCCTAGAACCCTTTCTCTTTAAGACACAACTCACTCACTCTTGGATTCACATTAAGCACATGTCTCTTGCTCTTGATTGACATTTGATCTCACTCTTGTTAATGATGTGGTATATATATATATATACAATCAATTTCACATCAGTAGCATGAATGATCTCAGTATAGTAGCATGGTTGGTTTCAGCACAATATAATAGAATGGTTGGTATCTGCGTATGTATATGATTTTGTTTCTCTATGTTACATGTATCATAGTTCAGTGATATGTTTGGATTCATTGGAATCACAATTATGGCACCTCCACATTTCATTATGGCATCCTTTGTTAGCATCTTTGGTGCATTCGTTTTATTGAGGATCAACATTGGTATTGGTATATTAATCAGAAATGGTATGAAAAATATCGGATATGAATATGGTTATGATCAATGTTGTGAACATCTCAATAACATTAGATATCATTTTTGGGATTCAACTGCGTTAAGTAAGTCATTCAAACGTATGACCATTTCCATGAGAGGTAGTCGTAACTGACTAATTTCTCATGATTTTTGAATAGTTCACTTAGCACTCATTGCATCGGGCAAGTCATTCAAACGTATGACCATTTCCATGAGAGGTAGTCGTAACTGACTAATTTCTCATGATTTTTGAATAGTTCACTTAGCACTCATTGCATCGGGTGATACTCACAGGGGTGAAGAAGTGGGATTGAAACTAGTGAAATGTGGAGAACGAATCACATAGCATCAATCATCACTTCCGGGGCTTGCACCTGGTAACCAGGACTTCCCAGGAGGTCACCCATCCCAGAACTCCTCTGGCTCAAGCGCGCTTAACTGTGGAGTTTTTCCCCACAATCAAGCCCACTTAGCTTGCTACCCCATTTGCAAAACCTTAGCAAGTATTGTGCCTCATGAACCATTCAAGTAGAGATCCCTTGACTCTTTTTTGAATTTAAGTGTGGGGGATTTACGCAGTGCATTATATTAGATATCATTTTTGGGATTCAACTGTGTTAAGTAAGTCATTCAAACGTATGACCATTTCCATGAGAGGTAGTCGTAACTGACTAATTTCTCATGATTTTTGAATAGTTCACTTAGCACTCATTGCATCGGGTGATGCTCACAGGGGTGAAGAAGTGGGATTGAAACTAGTGAAATGTGGAGAATGAATCACATAGCATCAATCATCACTTCCGGGGCTTGCACCCAGTAACCAGGACTTCCCAGTTAAGCGCGCTTAAGCCAGAGGAGTTCTGGGATGGGTGACGTCCTGGGAAGTCCTGGTTACCGGGTGCAAGCCCCGGAAGTGATGATTGATGCTATGTGATTCGTTCTCCACATTTCACTAGTTTCAATCCCACTTCTTCACCCCTGTGAGCATCACCCAATGCAATGAGTGCTAAGTGAACTATTCAAAAATCATGAGAAATTAGTCAGTTACGACTACCTCTCATGGAAATGGTCATACGTTTGAATGACTTACTTAACGCAGTTGAATCCCAAAAATGATATCTAATATAATGCACTGCGTAAATCCCCCACACTTAAAATCTCAATAACATCCCTATTTTATCTTGAAATCGTGATTTTTTTGCCTAGCCAATGTTTTCCTATTTTTACTGATATTTTGATGGTATCTTGATTATGTCGATGTTTGCTAATTTTTACCAATATATTCCCAATTTTTACGATTTATTGGTTTTCCAGAACCTTGTCGATTTTATTCCAATGTCGATGTTTGTAACATTGGTTATGATCATATATGCACAATTATTTTGGAAATATCACACTTTTATATATAGAACCTCAAGTATCATAGTCACATGTGACTTAATCATTGCAAGACAATGGTGTGGTATTACAATGTGACATTGTAGTTGTATGGCATTACAGTGTGTCATCATCATTGTATGTAGTGTTTTTTTATCAACAATATTTGTTTTGCAACTTTAATGATAGTATGGTTGGTCTGTCCTTAAAGCATGATATAGACAGTTGTATCCTAATTAGATTGAGATGCAAGTATCTCATATTTTTCACAAATAGAGTTGTGAACCCCTTTAGATTGACCATAAATGATATGATATGATCTAAAATGATAATGATGTACTTTTTTTCTCAGCTGAACAATTGATGAAATCTAATAGAAGAAGAAGAAGAATTTTGGGTTTTACCCCTTGTGGTGTTTTTCCCTAGTCTTCGACCAAATCCTGGTGTCTCTTTGTGTTCTTCATTTTATTCTATTATTCCTTTATGTTTTGTTGAATTATTACTCATATTGTTCTTTCTACATAATTGCATCTAATACAATGGTGTTATGATGTTGTAGAGTGAATTCAATCTATATGTGAATGATGAAAATATATAATGTAATTATCTAAAGCAAAGAATAATATAACACTTAGAAAATTTAACACATGTTGATGTTTGTAGCTTAGGAAAGTACTTTTGGATAGGCTTAAGTGTCTATAAATGTAGAAGTTGCCCAAGATATCCTTAGAACACTTGCTCTAGTATAAGCAAGTTTCCATTGCAACATCATATCATTGAAGAAATTCAACCTTGTGGAACATCATTCCTTCTATTTTCACTTGGAAACATGTATTCTTCAATGTCACGAAGATTCTTACGTCTCTGTCTTTTCATTGTGCTCAACATCATCAGCAAGTCATCACCAAGTATCTTCAACATCTTGAAGACTATGTACCTACAAATCTATAGTAACAAGTACAACCAAGTAAAAATATATATATGCAAGAGCATGAATTAAACTATATCAAAATCATGTCATTACAATGGAAACATAAAAAACAACCAAGCTTTAGACATCAAATATCTAAACCTAGTTAGGTTCAGAGCCAAAAAGGGTTACATCTTTTATATTCTGCTCAACATCATCATCAAGTCATCACCAAATATCTTGAACATATTGAAGACTATGTACCTAAAAATCTATAGTAACAAGTACAACCAAGTACAAATATGTATATACAAGAGCATGAAGTCAACTATATCAAAATCGTGTCATTACAATGGAAACATAAAAAAAAATCCAACCTTAGACATCAAATACCTAAATCTAGTTAGGTTCACAACCATAAAGGGTTACATATTTTATATTTTGGACTTCAATAAGCTGCTAGGGTTTTTGTCACAAAAAAAAATAGATATCAACAACTAAATCTAGTTAGAAATCCAATCATAGCATTTTATATCTTCAAGATTATGCCCTAGAAATTTATGTCAAATTCTACTAGGGTTTTGTCACAAACCCAAGATTCATTAATCAACAACAATTAATATTAGTATACTAGCATTTCATATCTAGGGATTCATTCTTATATAAATCTCTTACTAGGGTTTTTATTGTAAACCCTAGATATGCACCTAGTTTCAAAAATTAGATATACAACAATTTTATTAGACTAGGGTTTCAATTATGTGGAAGCTTATACACCCAGGTTTTTCATTTGACTATTGTAAAGGTTTTGTCATAAGCCCTAATTCACCAGAACCTAAAATCTAGGGTTTTATCATATAACTTAAACACCAATAACAAACCCTAAAAATGTTAGGGTTTAACAAGCCATAAACATCAAGAGAGTAAGATTTCATTACAGGTTCTAAACTTTATCAACAAACCATAAGTAGACTACGGTTTCATCATTAGAATACTCTAAGCATCGAAAGTCTAGGGTTTACAATGAACACTAAAGGTTAGGGTTTCACTAAAGTAAGCAAGAGTTAAAGAATATAAAAAGGTTGATTTAATATAATTATTAATCACATTAAATAAGAATCTTAATGATTCAAAATCCTAGACATGAAAGGGTTAGTAATATAGAACAAATTTCAAAATGGTCGCACTTTGTAATATGAAGAAGATTCAATATAATTTTTTTATACATACCTTGAGTTACTCCTTTTACAAACCTGGTAAGTTTTCCTTAATGAAGGGCCCCCCTCTAAAAGATGATAACATATTCATAGTTCATCTCCTTATTTTTCAACTTGTGCTTTAAGGATTTGATTTACCAAGTCACCGTTCTTAATATATACATGTAATATTTCTTGACAAGCACAACCAAAATATGCAAGTACAATAATGTGATGATTATCTATAAATTTTCATTAGAGTGAATTTCTAGGGATTTGAGGTGCAAAATATATACATCTTTTAATTTCAGTATTTCCAAGAATCGTTATATATCATGGACTGTCTATAAACTCTAGACAATTTTGAGATAAGATTTCTAAGAGGAACAAGTGAATTATAGAGAGACTATCATACGTACTATTCCTAGATATTAACAATATTTAATGAGGATTTTCCATTCCTAGAGATATACTAACTTTAGAAAATAAGAAAGTTGTACTTACCTCAAAAACTTACATACCTTTGAAGGATAAACATTTTTTATGGAACCAACTCACAAAAAGATAGAAAAGATAGATCAACACCTTAGAAATAAGCCTCTTTGAGGGGGAAACCTCCTTTACATTACACAAAGGAACAATTCTTAGATGATACAAATGACAAGACCTCCTTTCTATATATAGGAGTCTAAGGGGTCATAATATAATCATAGCTGACATAAAAATAATAATGTAAGGGCACAATAATAACAATAGTGGGCTTCTATGGGGCACAAACAATATGGGGACTACATAGGCATAAAAATATAACAAGGGGGTTGTACTAATAACAATAAGGGGTTACACTAGTAGTATAGGGACCTAACTTGCCCCTCTCCTTCAAAAAGTAGTGTCCTCAACGCTTGAGTAGTTCTTGATGCTTCTGTATAAATTCTTGTCCTCCCATGTCAAATCTTCAGCAAGTAAGTTCTTCCACTTGAAGAGATACTCTAAAATTGATCTATTTCGTAGCTTTTGATTTCTCAGTTCTGTGACTGCTTCAGGTTCCAATATGATTTTTGCTTCCTTGTCAAGTTCTCGCAATATTGTTTGAACTAGGATCTTCTGCAACTTTTGAATGATTTCCCACTAATTTTGGCATATGGATATATGTAAGGCCTGATGTTTGGAGGAACACATCGTGGAATCAAATGAATAGCATGATCATGATCACGAATAGGTGGGAGGCATTTGGGAGTCTCAAATAACTTGGAATGATTGTTCAAAACGTTTTGGAGATCTGGAGAAATACATGATTTCGATGTGGGATCCTCTAGTGAACATAATTATGCAATTACACCCCGTTGTTCTTTATTTGGAATCTTTGTCATGCTATTAGGGTTGATTACCTTTCCAGGTTTTCCTTCGATACCCCTCAATTCAACTTCCTTTCCTTCCAAAAAAAAATTTCAAGAAAAGTTCTTGAAAATTAAAAGCTATCGTACCCAAAGATTGTAGCCATTGGAATCATAGTAAAATATCAGCACCACCCATTGGAATGGAAATAGTTGGGCTATTCAATACATATTCTCCCATGGAAAACTTGATATTATGGCACTTTCCAGAGCAATTTATGGTTCCTCCACTTGCAACCATCACTTGACACTCCGGTGCTGGATATAGGAAGCAATTCAATTCCTTGGCTATCTTACAATCAATAAAATTATGGGCACTGCCCGAATCAATCAACACTCTTACCTTTTTCTTCTTGATATGTCCTTCTACCTTGATAGTTTGAGGAGTGGTAACTACCAATGCATTACAAGATATGGTCGGATTGATTTCTTGAGACTGGATGTGATCTTTCAATTCTTGAACATTTTTCTTCTTGATATGTCCTATATTGATAGTTTGAGGAGTGGTAATTCCGTCCAATGCATTACAATATACGGTCGGATTCATTTCTTCTTTCTTGATGTGATCTTTCACTTCTTGAACCTTTTTCTTCTTGATATGTCCTTCTATCTTGAGGGTTTTAGGAGTGGTAATTCTTTCCAATGCTTTACAAGATATGGTCGGATTCATCTCTTCTTTCACTGGGGTTGGTTCTTGGTGTATATACTCTTCTTTTGACATTTATTGACCCTTTTCTTCCTCCTCTCCACAATCAATGTAAAATAGTTTCTTCTCAACACACTTATGTATTTGTTATCACAATTGTAACAAAGCTCTTTTTCTCTTTTTTCTTCCAATTGTTGTGCTGTAACCCTTGTAGGTTGTGGAAGGCTAGGAGAAACAACACTTCCATCTTTATAGTTGTGAGGGGTAGACTTCCTCGTTGCCATAATTTTTCTTTCCACTTTGTAACAAATCCCTTTTTCTCTTTTTTCTTCCAATTGTTGTGGTGTTGCTCTTTGTATCCTCATAATGTTGTATTATTTCCTCCATGAAAATTGACCACATAACAAGTTGTTTACGAGAACAAATCCCTTTATACCATAAAAATTGATCCGGTTCTAAATATGAAGATGCAATACATACCTTTTGTAACAGTGGTACACCATCTAGATCAAAATATTTCTCCATCTGTAGTATCCAATTTACCGGATCCTTACCATCAAACTTCCTCATCTCACCTTTTCTTGATTTTAGGAGCTTGATCTTGAAACAATTGTAACCTTTTAATTTCAGATATTTAAGTTCTGAAATTTCGGCCTATAATAGTCCTCTACATCCTCCTTCCAATGCCACTAGTGTGATTGAAATTGGATTCTCCAAGAAAGAGTTATACCAAATCTCCCACGATGACCTGAGTATAGACTAGTTCAGTAGAGTGAACTTGTATGATGTGTCGTGGGTCATTCTTTCAACCCTAGGTTCTAAAAATGATACTAAGAAAACCTACAGTTTGTCCTCTTTCTGTAACTTCGGACGAAAATTCAATTTGATGCTCAGAGCGAAAGTTATGATGATCTTCCCAAGGTGACCTGTTTTAGATGAAATTATCGAGCTTGCAAAAGCCCTAAAGTCCTTAGATCATATCTCTGAAAATATAGCGATACAAAATATGAAATTTGGACCAGAGGTTCACCGCGATTTAGTCTCAAATGGGGTTTTTTTTAGCTTCTGAAATGTCACATAAAAATATTTATAGTGACAATTCCATGATGACCTGTTTGGAGCAGCGAAACCCTAGAATCCAAAGCTTTGATTCGAAATGTTATGAAACCAACTCACAAAAATATAGAAAAGATAGATCAATGCCTTAGAAATAAGCCTCTTCGAGGGGGAAACCTCCTTTACATTACATAAATGAAAAATTCTTAGTTGATACAAATGACAAGACCTCCTTTCTATATATAGGAGTCTAAGGGGTCATAATATAATCAGAGCCGAAATAACAATAATAATGTAAGGGCACAATAATAATAATATGAGGACTACATGGGCACAACAATATAATAAGGGGGTTTTACTAATAACAATAAGGGGTTACACTAGTAGTATAGTGACCTAACAACGTTCCATAGAGATTGTTACCTATTCTTGCAAAATGAAGACATTGGATGCTTTCTATGTCAGATGAAGAGGCTCCATAGGTCGGCTCACTGTTATGTCATTTAGGCTTGAATTCTATGGATATATATGATCAAAACAATGGATTTTTTCAATACCAAACTCATCTTTTTAACTACTATAGGTATGTACATATTTGTCACTACTTTGTGGTTTCTATGTCACTGTATATTCTTGTGAAATTATCTCCAATATTGATAAGTGATAGATCCACCAAAAAATTCGACCCTAAGTAAATTATATGCATAGGTCCTTCAGATTCTTGAAGAATGTGATGGTGGCTTCAGAATATACTTGGATGCATAGCTAGAGGAGTTCTTGGCTCCCTTTTTCCAAGATGGTTGTATCATTTCAATTAGGCCTACAAGATCTCTTCATATAGTTCAAAATTTGGTTCTTTTCATGCATAGGTATGAAGAATGCATGTCAGTCCTCTTTAAATAAGACTTATTCTCAAAACGACCCTTCAACAAGGCCTATAATGCCTTCAACCAATTCGGTCTCCAAGATATGAATTCATAGAGGTGACAGGCATAATTTCGGATTCCTGAGGTGATGCACAGACCTTCGCTTTTGGTTATGGTGAATGAGGGTGCCAAAAAGTATGATTTTTTATGTCTTAGACCATCACTTATTTTTTTGGGATGCTTAACCTTGACAAGGCTATTATCTTAGCCTCTCGGTATTCAAAAACAACGGCCTTGATGACTTCATTCTTCTTTGCATAGGCCTATGGCCTAGACACCATGAAATAGGAGAGCCCAAAATTTGTTAGCCTTTCCTCTAGGAGCTCGGCCTTAGAGATTTCATCTCCCCTTGATATCTTGAAGCCTTTAGTGAACTTATAACTTCTCTTTATGCCAATGTCCTTGCTATGATACCATGTTGAGAAATCCTTTAGGGAAGCTTAATTAGCATTTTTATTATTTTGATTTCTCTTTATTTGACAATTTCTTGTGAATTTTCTTATTAGTTATTCTTTCAATTATTATATTCTTCTCATTAAGACAAGTGCCAAACAATAAAGATCACGAACACAAGATGTAGGCACTCGGCCAGGGGAAAATCCCTATGAAGGGGAAAACCCAATCAAACTCTTCCACTAGAAAATCAAATTGAGACAATCTAGAGCATTTGACAAATACAAATATCCTCCTCCATCCATGAAGTGAAAATCCCATGGAGACACATAAATTTTCCTTGAAATTTCCTTTCTTTAATCTCTTTCTACAATCCTGAACCTCAGTTCTCCACTTTGGTCCCACAATTTCTAAGATATGTTCTGAACCTTTGGCCCCTACAAGTAGGTCATGGATCATTTCTAGTTCTGGCCTAAATTTTTTTCTTTTTCTTAGACTTATTTTCCACTCCTATGCTTGACCTTTTCTCGTATTCCATTAGACTTCGCACCCTTTTATTGAAAATTTTAATTTTAGAATGAAATCATGCTTCAGATCATCCAAAGTAGGTCGAATGCTTCATATATATAGTGATTTTAAGATGTTCCTTTTCAAGACAACTTGATCTGAGGCAAGGACAACTTGATGGTGGAGGAAATAATGACTCAATTACAAAAAAATAATTTATTTCTTGACATGCAAAACCCAAGAAGGGTTTATGACTTTGTCTTTGGCTTAAAGTAAAATCCTAAAGCACACAATGGATGATTTAACCTATTGACCATTCACCCAAGCATGAAAAGCATGCTTTAATAAGTCCATAAAATTCCATGTTTTTCTTCTTTTAATAAATGCATTACATCATGTCTTAAATACAATTATGAAGACCGATACTAGTTACATTCTTCAATAGAGATATGTTTTAGAATCTAGAGTTTAGAAATGTTTCCATTGCAATAGTTAAGATTATGTATTACCCAATCTAAAATTCTTTTTCTAACTTCTTGTAAAGCTGAAATATCATTTCTAATAATTGAAGTGTGAAATTGAACAGGTCCATTTTATAGTTATGGGCAATATGTTTTTCTCAGAGTTTCACATACATAGACACTTTGATTCAAAAGGTTCATCTCAAGGTCTCTTAACAAACAAAGTTGAAATTGAAGAAACTACAATTCTAAAGGATATGGATTTGGACTTTTTCTTTTACCTTGAGCCATCTCATTGTTAAGCACTTATAATGAAAGTTCATTAATCCTATCCTCTTATTTTTATGGGTGCTTTTTACTTTTGTTTTGTTCTGTGGACATATTACATTCAAGGATTTCAAGTTTTCGACATCTTAAATTCATTTGGATTCTAAAGATTTTTGTCATATTTACATTCCATCCTCTAAGGTTTGGAAGGTAAAAGAACGGATTGATAGTGCATTATAATATTAGATTGGAGATTTTATCATGAAATAAAAGTACATAATTCTTCTCATTTGAAGTTAAACCTCCTTAAAAGACTTCAAATATGCCAAAATATTGTTGACCCATCATTGACAAGAGTGATGAGTTCCGGAAGAGGATTTCTTTATATGCCTGCAATTGTTGATTCATAATCTGGATAGTTGAAGAATAATGTGCCTTTTTTATCTATGTTCCCTACCAGATATAAATTTAAAATTTTCATTTATTGTGGAAAATATTGTTTTATTATTAATCTGTAAGTGTGAGTTTTCATGAAACAACGAAGGAAATGAATAATAGAAAATAACATTTTTTACTTTTTGGACTATTGGTTCATCATTCATACACTTATGGTATAGAGGTGTTAAATAAAGATATGCAGATGATAGAATTGTCATTTTCATCTTTCATATCGGATTTGATATATCAAATATTTAATTCAGATTCATATAGAAAATAGATTAAAAAAAATGAAAGTTGAAAATAAATCAGGAAGCCTTGCTTTAGTATCATGAGTATAACAAAATGGTCAATGTCACCATCTTAAATTAGATATCATGTCCTTTATTGTACCTAAAACATAACTATTTTAAAATGCATGATTGTCAATTTTTTTCATTTTCAATGTATATTTATATGGTTCAGTATTTTGTTTCTTAGGTTATATTTTATTTGAATATTGTATAGGTGTTAGAGAGGATTAAAACAATAGTCTGAAATTGCCTGGAAGTATATGAGGCCTTCTGGAAATGTGGTATGAGAGGGATTTATGGACTAAGAAATCCACCCTAGCCCAAATTGAAATGGATTCCAGAATTGATACAAACAAAATAACATTGTAATAATTGACCAGACTTCTAGGTTTCAGATCATTTTGTGAAATGGGTGTTATTATAATATTTTCATTCATTCTTATCCCAAACATGAAGTTTTTCTTTTACTTCAAACTAAAACTTTATAGTAATTAGGATGAAGGGATTTTCTTATAGAGTTAAATTCTCACATAGGAAATTATATTTTAAATGTTCATCATTTTTTGAGTCCTTTATCTAGTATTGTCAGTTCCATTTTTTAGAAAGCCATCAAAGTATTATTTTAAATTTTTTATCCATGTAATTAATATTACAAGGTGTCTATGCTAATAGAATCTATTTTTTTGCAAACAAATGGAGCATGACTATAAAATTTTGGAAGCTGAGAGAATTATGGACTATAGTCTTTTACTTGGTGTTCACCTATGTGCTCCTCAGTTTCCTACCAACTTTTCACTAGGACATTCTACAAATATTCCTCATTTGGTTGATGCAACTTATGAAATGTCAAAGTTTGGAGGTAAGCCTTCACTCCATAAACTTGCATAGTATATTCAACCATTTTTGTTTTCACTTATTCTTAATGCTCTGAGAATTTGAATTCCAAATATCTTTCTTTTTTCGCTTTTTGATGTGTAAAACACTAAACTCTAGATTTTGTTGTCATATTCCCCTTTTACCTTATTTTGAATTTTCTTTAGTTTCTGCAAAGTATTATATCAAATTACATGAAACGTTTGTAGCTATACTTGACAGGAAAATGCTATACTGTGGTTGATGCCAATTGCGATAGAAATACAAAAGGATCTGTAAGTATGGTTGTACATGTTCAATTGAATTTTCAAAATAGTAATTAATTTTCAATTGATTATGTTATGAAAATATGTTGTCATTCTCTATCAAAATTTTGCAAAAATTTCCTATTTCTCCCAAGGTTTCTGATTTTTCCCAGGTTTTAAAGGTTCAAGATTTCTCTGATTTTTCCTCAGTTAGCAAGCTTTTATGATGTTTTTCTGATTTACAGAGTAAATGACTGCCACATTTTTTCTCATCCCAATGTTGAGTTTTATATTGTTGTTGTGACTTTCTATATCCCATTTAAATAAAGGATTCCTAAAGTCTCCATGAAACTGGAGCCAAATTTCTATAAATTGTTTTAATCTAGGTGGCTTCAGAAAAGTTGGATCGTCTATTTCTCGAGACACCCAAAATTGATTTTGAAGATGATATTATTTTATTACATCCATCCAATGACCCAAAATGGGTTACCAATGAGACTAAATAAATATAGGAGGGTAGATACAAAGGATTGCAAAAACATCTCCTATAGTTGTGTTACTAAAAACATGTAAGATCCAAGTAGTGAACTAGATGAAGAGGCACAAGGTTTTCAAAAAATGCTTAGAACCCTAAACAATGCATATAACATAATAGCAGAAGTCTAGGCATGCTAGAAATAAATGATGAAACCGAGTGAAGGGACAAAGAAGCAATATCCTCAATAGAGTCATCAATAATTATGATGGGGTTGATGCATAGTTGGATAATTCCTCTTGGAGGGTGTATGGGGTTGGGGTGATTTGTTGTAATATTCTTGGAGGATAATTAGAGTGGGAGGGTCTGGCTCTTTTACAATCCAATGTTATAGGGAAGACTTTGAGCATGTACAATTTTTCCTTTTTTCAGAAGTCTTTATTTAGATTATTATTGGAATTTCATTTAGGCACCAAATTCTAGAAGGCCATTGACTAATTTGATTGTTACTTCAGATAATGTGCATTGAGAATGTTATAATGTACAAGAAAGGAGATCATTTATAGACTACAATTACATAGGAAAAACAACCTATGAGAATTATGAATCCAACCCTTGAGGATTGTAGGTTTGTCTCTTATAGGTCTTGTTTTCATCTTCGTCTCACTTAGCCTATGGAATTTGTTCTATTGCGCCCAACCTTGAACTTGGCATAATTTTAGAACTACTTTCACTCTTGTGAATGACTTCTTGATTTTTCCTTAGCACTTTTGAGGTGTCTTTCTTATGTGTGACTCTTTGTAGTGCACTTGCAAGCCCCTTCATTCTAAGGTGGATCCGAGTGCCCACATAGCTAGCTTGCTTTTATTGGTGACTTGTTTTCCAACCATCCATGTTTAATGAGTGCACTTGGTACTATGCCCAATTTTTTCTCAAGTGTACCCAAGTATTTTCCCTTGTTCGTCCATCCAAATCCATCCTAATTCCACCTAGTTTGTCTTTATTTCCAACTCTTCTTACCTTTCATTCAACTCATCTTGGTTTGTTCACCCTACTTGTCTCATTTTATCTATACAACTCATATTTCTTGGTCAATTTTACATGACTATGCCCATACTATTTGAGTCCACATGACTTTACCTTAATCCATCTTGAGTTTATCTATTTGATTGTGACTATGTGTGCCCATCAATGCAGTTTTGCAATTCTAACGATTATGTTCATATTGAAGCACTGCACATAATGCCTCATTTAATTAGAAGAGTGTTACATATGATAGAAATCGATTCAACATGAGATATTAGATGTTTAAAGTTCTATATGGTGATATGAGAGTATTACCAACTTCTTGTGGAAAAGAGTATCCTCTACACCATTTCAAGGTAGAAGTTGGAAAGAAAATCAAGGTTTTCCAACTCAATAGTCTAGTCTAAATATAAAACACTAAGGACTATGAAGAAATATTTACTTCATGAAGCTCCTCCACTTTAACATTCTACTCCTCCTATGGCTCCTTGAAAGCTTTATCAACCAATCTTTACTTGCTACAAATAAATCTCTTGTAAGATCCATGAAAAAATAATCCTTAAGAAAATTTAAGCCAAAACCAATAACACAAGTAGAAATGAATCAAAATATATTCATTATTTTTATACGCAAAGATTCAAATTAGAGTTTAGCCTTCTTTATACAAGAGAGACACTCTTCTAGAACAATTACAATACTTTGTGTCAAAAACATGATTATAAGACCATAGGTCCAAAACCAATTCTAAAACAATTATTAACCATGTGAAAATTTCTTCCTTGTTCCAAAACAATTATGTTCGACATCTATTGAACGGTTGTTTATGCTAGCTGAACCAATAAAACCTAAAAGACTTTCCAAAGTTTTATAATTTAACTAAATTTTAGAATCTAGAATTTATAAAGCTTCAAGGTATATTTCTTTGAATTGTGAGAGCTCAATGGAAGAGAACCTGCTTTACAAGTAGGTGGATGGTGGTTTAATTCCATTGTGCCTTAATATTCTTAGGGAATGGTGATGATCACTATTCATCCCTATGTATGTATCAATAGTGAGTGTTTTTAAAGTTTTTTAAACTAGAAGTTAAAAAAGGTACAACAATAGACACAAAGAAGGGAACAAAACATGGTATATAAAAGGATACCAAATTGGGCACAAACAAGGACGCAAAATGGACACCAAACTAGATGAAAAAAATGAAAAACGACTACATGTAAAATAGGATGAAAAAGGGGATGCCAAATTGGGTGCTAAAAATAATCAAAGAATGATGCAAATTAAGATTCCAAATGATGATGCAAAGAATTCTGTAAATTTTGGATGAAAACTTGGGCGCAAGAAAGAGAAAAAAAAATATGTAAAAACAAGATGCAAAATGGGGCTAAAAAGAGGGTGGAACGAAGGATGCCATATTGTATGCCAAAAATGATGCATAATTAGATGTGAATTCAAACTCAAACTTAGACACAAAATGAGATGCAAATTTGGACACCAAATGAGTCAGAAAAATGATGTAAATTTATATGTTAAAAATGATGTGAAATTAGAAACCAAAAATGATGAAATATTACATGAAAAAGTCAAAATAAATAATGGTTCAACATTGGACACATAAGTAGACACAAAAAATGGTGAAAAAATGGGCATAAAAATAGCTCAAAATTGGATGCAAATTGAGATGCAATGTTGGATGCAAAAAGTGATGCAAAATCTGGTGCAAAAACAAATGCAAAAGTCGATATAAAAAATGTCTCAAAATTGAATGTAATGTTAGACACAAAATGGGATGTAAAGGTGGACAAAACACATGGATTGACATAGGATGCAAATATAGATGCCAGTTTGGATGATAAATAGTTAAAAAATTGGATGTAAGAAATGGTGTTAAAAAATGCAAAATTGGATGCAACAAATGATGTGAAATGGGATGTGAAAAATGAAGGAAAATAAAAAGTAAAAGTGGATGTAACAAATGGTCCAAAAAAGAGATGCAAAAAGGGGAAAAAAATGGATGAAAAATTTGGTGCTAATTCAAATTTAACATATGGTGCAAAGATAGGCACAAAATCTGGTGCAAAACTTGATGCAAAAATAGGTACAAAATTAGAAGCAAAAACTAGTGTAAGACTAGACGGAAAACTTGGCATAAGAATAGATGCAAAAGTTAACACAAAATGGATGCAAAAAAAGGAACTAAATTGGATGCAAAAAAAGGCACTAAATTGGATGCAAAAGATGGCGTAAGCTTGATGAAAATGATGGCGCAAAATTTAACCAAATAATGAGCTAAAATAGGAAGCAAAAAATGATGAAAAATAGATGCAAAAAATGACACAAAACTAGAAGAAAAACCTGTCATAAAATCATATGCAAATATCAGTGCAAAATTTGACACAAAAAATGATGCATAATCTCATGTTAAAAAGGATGTAAAATCTAGGGTGAAAAAGGATGAAAAATTAGGTGCAAAAAGATACAATTTAAAATTTTTACAATAGATCCAGATTTAGCACTAGGTTGTTCATCTCAATTGTTAAAAAAAATGCACTAAAATTTGGTGCTAAATTCGATGCAAATTACTTATTTTTTGTAGTATGTTAGCAAAGATAGTATGCTAATAAATTAGTTGATGGGAGCCACCATTATAGTATGTAGTAAGTCACTCGTGCATTACGAATAACTCACTGTTACCACAAGTGGTGATGACAATGATAATCATAGGAATAGGGTTGCAACAAGTGAAAAGTTTGAAGTTTTCTTCCAATGTTATTGATAAAAGAATAAGGCTTTAAACCATAGGGTGAATTGTTTACTTTTTCTTTATTTTATTTAAAGAGGTGTTTTTAGTGGGTATATTAAAAAAAGGTTCACACACATGTTGGAAATAATACTGAGAGGGGGGTGAATTAGTATTATCAGATCAATAATTTTATTTCCCAAATAAATTTATATATGCTACTTCAGCGGAGTGAACTAGCGTGTACAGGCAATTGTGCTTAAAGAAGCCAACGTATATGCAGAGAACTTGTGATTTAGACAGTTTATCATGTGTTGAGATTAAACCAGTATATCAGAGATTTATTAGACAGTGCAGTAAAAGCAGAATAAAGCATCACACATAAGAAACACACATGAACACCAAGATTTAAGGTGGAAACCCAATGTGGGTGAAAACCACCTGCTGTTGTCATCTTTGTCTTCTTTTAATAATAAGAAAATATGTTTACAATCTTGTACTGGTGCAGACTCATACCAGTACGCAGGCTTCTACCTGTAGAAGGTTAAAACCTTCTCTCATTTTCCAACTTCTACTGGAAGGAAGCTACAACCCCCTAGCTCTTGTACTAGCCAATATGTTTACTAGTATGTAGGTTCTAGCCTACAGAAAACCCCACTCCTCCACTAGGGACAACGTTTCATGAATTTTCAAACTGGATACTCCTAGATCACAACAACACAAGCTGAAGGCCACGTTTCATCAAATTTTCATACTCGAGCCATCAAAGCCTTTTAAACATAAACTGCATCAACTAATATTCAGTTAATCTGAACAATCAGATCACTGACACCAGAAAACTGTGTTGAACCCAGAACCCTGCATCATCATCCAGAACCAACTATAACCTCAAAAATCATGCATTAGAGTGTATACGTTACTTGGTTGAACCCAATATGCGTGTATACATTACTTCCTTTAACCCAACCTACATATATCTCTAAAGATACTGAATCATACACTTCTGAACCATAGACTGTACCAATTAGTGACATTCTGAAGTTCTACTATCATATTACAGAGTTCAAAATAGATAGCAGCATGGATCACCCTTCCTTCTCAATCAATCAATCAAACAAACTCAATTTCCTTATACAACAGTTCTACGTTCAGGTCTAAGAGGACTTCATTGACAGACAGCAGTAAAATAACAGAATTTGATCAGATAGATTAGTTAGATCTGAACAAAAGCTTTTATTTTGTATACGCTACTTAGAAGAGTCGAACCTGCGTGTACATGCGCTTTGGCCGAGACGAACCTACATACACATCTGAAAATTTTGACTTAGAGCTTTGCTGCAATTCCAGACATCAGACAAACCCAGATCATGATAGATAACAAATAGAATAGGTGCAAAACATCAGATCTGGTCACATTCAGATCATTCAAGTCATTTCAACTCTCATGATTCCTAATCTAATGTTTAACTCAAGGTGCACATGAATATTTCAGATCCAGTCCAAAACATAACCCTACAACATAATATATACTTCAGATAGAAGTATTCCTTAGAATCTTATTGCTTGCACACCTTCGCCTAATGATCATCTCCTTCTTATATACTCTTAGTCCTTTCTTAATACCTTGGACCAAAAACACTTAGGACCATTACCTTGGACCCAATACCTAGGTTCAATACCTTGGACCAAGTGCCTCGGACCAATTAGCTTGGACCAAAATACCTTGAGTCAAATACCTTGGACTAAAAACTTGGTTTTCCAACATGTACGTGCTTTTCCTCCTGTGAAAGTGCGTGTATACGTTATATGCTACTTTTGTTCTATTAAACCGCGTGTATACTCACCTTGAACAAAGTGAACCAGTGTATACCTCTCTTTCTTCATTCTTTGGAGTCTAATTTGTAATCCTTTGCTGTTGACCTGCTGCACTGTGAACTTTCATCTGAGTGAGTTGCCATCAAGGACAATACCTATATCATAATGCCAACAATCTCCCCCTTTGGACTTGATGGCAACAACAACACCAAGACACTCTACCCCTTTGACATCAAGGGAAAAGGGCAGACCAAGATATTCTCTCCCTTGTGCTCTTCATGCTCCCCCTGAGTATATGCTGAATTCTCTGATTGAGCTCCCCTTTGTTCATGTTGAGATGCACTGAAACCGTCCATGCTCCCCCTGAGCATAAACAGAGTCTGCAAACATATTTTCCAAAAGAATAACATGACTCTATAACTCAACTATGTGAGTATGACGTTCCTATCACCAATGACAGAGATACACCCATCTCCCAACCAAGTGGGGATATACCAAATTTGACTCAGCCACCCAACCAAGTGGGGATATACCAATTGTTTATACATGATAGAAATATAATTACATCATCAATCCCATGCAAAGTGGGGATAAAAATTACATAGTTTTTCCAATAGGACTCATTCAAATGTATGAGAAGACATATCACACCCTATACTTTTACATGACTTAAGCAACAAAAAGTATAAATATCTGAAACCATAGCTGGACTGAGCAACCATAATTCCAAAAATGTAGAATGTGAGTGAAGGCTAATGCTCCCCCTGAATCTGTGCTATGTGTGCATTGTTAACAAGTCAATGATCAAGGCATCTTTGTCAGTTAGATAAAAATTAATGAGAAGAGCATATCAATAGATTGTAATCATCAACATCAGAGAGAGAACCCATATCAAAGCTTGCCCCACTGTTTTTATTCTCTAGAAAACATATGCGCTCCTTGACCCACAGAAACCCATGTGTGTATGTGACTATACTTCATGAAACACGCGTATAATAACCTTTCTCTGAAAAATTAGATTTAACAGCAGGATGATGCAACAACTACTCACAGCTTTTGTCTGAGATATTCAAATGTTTCTCTGGGCAGTAGTTTAGTGAATATATCAGCAACCTATTCTTTGGAGTGAACATACTCCAATTTGACCTTTTGTTCAAGCACTTGTTCACGTGGAAAATGGTATTTGATGGGTATGTGCCTAGTCTTGGAGTGCATGACTGGATTCTTTGAAATACTGATGGCACTTGTATTATCACATAGAATGGATATGGGTGGAGTATATGTGATCTAAATGCCTTGCAAGGCTTGCATCATCCAAAGTAGCTGTGTGCAGCAAGATGTAGCAAACACATATTTTGCTTCAGCTATGGCTAAAGCAATCAAACTTTGTTTCTTGCTGAACCAAAACACTAACCTAGAACCCATATAGAATGCACCACTGCTAGTGATTTTTCTGTCATCAACACTTCCTGCCCAATCTGCATCTGTATATGCATAACGAGTAAGATCTACACCTCTAGGATACCATAAACCAAAGTCCTGAGTTCCTTGAAGATATTTGAAAATTGTTTTGATTGCCTGAAGGTGTGATTCCTTTGGATTTGCTTGGAATATTCCAACTATTCCTATTGCATGCATGATGTTGGGTCGGGTACCTGTTAGATAAAGTAGACTGCCAATCATGGATATTTACGCTGGTTGATGTACTGTTGTTGATTCATCATTTGAGCTGAGACTGCATCCTGTTACCATTGGGGTATATACAGGTTTAGAATCTTCCATTCCGTACCTTTTCAAGATCTGTTTGAGATATTTGGTTTGTGAAAGAAAAATACCATCTGTATTTTGTTAAACTTGTAGACTGAGAAAATGGGTAAGTTCACCAAGCAAGGACATTTCAAATTCTTGTTGCATTATTGAAGCAAAATTCTGACTCATGGATTCTTCAATGCTACCAAAAATGATATCATCAACATAAACAATGATAATTAGCAATTTATCAGTTTCAATCTTTGTATATAGATTACTATCTATTGAACCTTTTGTAAAACCTTGTTGGTGTAGATATTTGTCAAGGTGGTAATACCAGGCCCTTGGAACCTCTTTCGGACCATAGAGGGCCTTTTTGAGTCTGCATACAAGTTTTGCATCATTTCCAAGAATGAATCCTTCTCGTAGTTCAATATAAACTTCTTCTTCTAAATCTCCATTTAGGAAGGCTGATTTTACATCCATTTGGTATACTTTGAATTTCTAAAAGCTAGAAAGAGAAAGAAACATCCTTATCGCATCAAGTTTGGCAACAGGTGCAAAAGTTTCTTCAAAATCTGTACCTTCTTTTTGAGCATACCCTTTAGAAACAAGTCTGGCCTTGTTTCTAATGACTTCTCCATTTTCATTCAGCTTGTTTTTGAATATCCATTTAGTTCCTATAATATTATTATCATGAGGTCTAGGAACTAATTCGCAGGTATCATTTTTTTCAATTTGCTCAAGTTCTTCATCCATGGCCTTGACCCAGCATTCATCTTTGCATGCTTCTTTTACATTTTGAGGTTTGGTGGAGGATAGTAATGCTAGATAGCTTGAGGTCCTTGTAATAGTTCTTCTTGTTTGTACACATGCCTCTTTTTCCCCTAAAATTTGAGTTTCTGGATGATTTTTTTGAACATACTTGGACAAAGTCTTTTCTTCTACCATTATCTCTTCTTTTGGTGCTTCATTGGTTTCTTCTTCAATATTATTTTGATTTGATGTGGGAAAATAATCCCCATATTCTTCATTGTTATAATCTTCTGTTGATTTTATCTATTTTGGATTTTTGCATGCTTCATCAACTACAACATCAATGCTTTCAACAATTTTTCCAAGTCTTTTACTATAACATTTATATCCTTTACTTCTGAAAGAATAACCAAGAAGAATACCTTCATCTGCACTGGGTTCAAACTTACCAAGTTTTTCATCAGTCTTTTGATATAATATTTGCTTCCAAAAACTTTAAAGTATTTTACAGTAGGAGTCTTACCATACCAAAGTTCATGTGGAGTTTGAGTGTTGTTTACCCGAACATTGGCTTGGTTGAGAATAGTTACGGCAGCGAATGCAGCTTCACCACAAAAGGTTGCAGGAGTTCCAGATTCATCTAGCATAGCTTGAGCCATTTGTTGAACTATTCTGTTCATTATTTCTACCACACCATTTTGTTGAGGAGTCCATGCAGTGGATAATTGCCGTTTTATTCCATGTTGTTCACAAAATTCAAAGAATTCATTTGAGGTAAATTCCCCTCCTCGATCAGATCCGAGGCATTTGATTTTTCGATCTGATTCATTTTCAACCAAAGTTTTGAAGGCTTGGAACTTTTCAAAAGCTTCATATTTATGCTTTAGAAGACCTATCCAACACATTCTAGAAATCATCAATGAACAAAATAAAATATTCTTCTCCACGAGGTCTCTTTTTCCTTGATGGTCCACATAAATCAGCATGGACAAATTGAAGAGGCTTACTAGCTGACCCTTCTTTTTCCATGAAGTGAACTCTAGTTTGCTTTCCGATTTGACATGGTTTACATATTGTATTTTCTGGGATGATGATATCTGGAAGATCACGAACAACCTTGAATCTGCATGCTTTCTTTATTTGAGAAAAGCTTACATGTCTCAATCTTTTATGCCACAACCAATTTTCATCATTTTTGCTTAGATAGAACTATTTTTGTCCTCCCTTGATCATGTATAAGTTGTTTGCAGTTCTTGTACCTTTGATCATGTTCTCTCCTATATCAAGTTCACGATCAACACATATGTTTGATCGAAGCACCACTTCATTTCCTTGATCACACATTTGACTGACACTCAACAGGTTATGCTTTAAAACGTCTACATACATAACATTTCCATCTTTAACCTTTTATTTCAAGAAAACAGTTCCTTTACCTTTGATGATAGCAGTAGTGTCATTTCCAAATGAGACATTCTTTTCCTTTTCTAAGGCATTATATGAGTGAAGTTTTTATTTGTCACCTATCATGTGTTTTGAGCATCCACTGTCGATGTACCATTGATTTTCTTGTCCTTCTACATACAAGGCTATACCACATCTTTCTGTTTGAGATTCTTTCCTTCTCGATATCTTGGGATTTAATGGAGTTTTCTCTTATTGAGATGTTTACCGAAATTTTCTCCTGCATTCAGTTTCTTTATGACCAAAGTTGTTATAGATTGAGCATTCTATTTCATTTTCAAGAAGAGAAAAGTTATTATAGGAAATTTTCTTGATCCTTATTACATTCCTTTGATTTCATGCTTCTCTAGTCATTATGGTTTTGTAAGAAACACATTAATCAGCTTTGTGTCCAAAATTATGACATGAAAAACATTTCCCATTAAAGAAGTTCTTGCGACTATCGAATCTATTGACCTAGTGATTGTAGTTTCTATTGATATTCATCTTTGGAGCAAATTGAGTATGATTTACCTGAGGTTGGTTGAGGCTTCTATTCATCCTTGGAGTAAATTGAGTCTAATTTACTTGGTGATCTGATTTATGCCTTTGCTGACGATTTTCATACTATTCACTGGTCTTTGCAGCATCAAGATAGCATTTGGTGGAGGTTGACGGCTTTTGTGATTGAGATGCTTCTTCAGTATATCCAAGACCTGTCCTTATTAGAGGACAACGTTGAAATTTGATAATTTCATTTAAAGTTTATGATCCTTTAGAAAATCTAAGATTGAGAGATTTCGTTTTCTCAAGACCCTTTCTTAGACCCATAATTTCACATTCAAGTTTTTCATTGTGTTTTTCTTTTTCAGCAAGTTGGTATGTCAAGGTATCTATAATCATATTCTTTTCTTCTAAACAGATTTTGAGTTTAGATGTTTCTTCATGAAGCTATTTCTCTTCTAAAGTATCCCAAAAATTATCATCATCATAAGCCATGAGAAGTCTGTAATCTTGTCCAGTTTCATCTTCATCACTATTAGATAAACCATCGCTATCTTCATGAGTATAGTAACTCCTTTTATTCACAACCTGTTTTCTATTCCCTTTTGCATATTCCTTTCCTTTTTCAAATTTATCTTAATGAGGAAATTTGGCAACATAATTACTGACTCTACCACAAGAAAAGCATTTGAAGGGTAACTTACCTCTAAACCTTCCATAACGCCATTGAAGCTTTTTGACAAAGTTTACCTCATCTTCATCTTCTTAAATATGTCATGATTCATTGTGTTCTTCCTTTTGTTTTGCTAAAGCTTTGAATGTGGCCTCTCTCATATCTGATGGTCCTCCTTTTCTCATCTCAAAGGTAGTTAAGATTCTGTGAAGCTGCATCATAGTGATATTCTGCAGTTCCAGTTTTTCTTCTATGGCAGACACTTTGGATTCAAATTTAGCAAACAAGGATCTCAAAACTTTCTCAACTAAGGTAACTTCCTTAATTTCTTCACCCAGATTCTTCATACAATTGACAACCTCATCTGTACGTAGGAAGTAACTAGCTATGCTTTCATCACTATGCATCTTAAGGGTTTCATACTGAATTTTGAGAGTTTGAAGCTTAGCATGTTTTACCTGAGAGTCTCCTTTGTAGCTCAAAATGATTTTGTCCCATATTTCTTTGGCTGATTTGAGCTGCTTGACTTTGACAAACTCAGATTGTGACAGACTTCCTCATAAAGTATTGACAGCTTTAGCATTGGTTTTATATTTCCTTTTACCTACCGTATCTGTAGGAATTACTGTTGGAAATGTATATCCTCCTTCCAAAATTTCCCAGACATCCATTCCAAGCGATTGTAGATAGGTTGTGGTTCTTATTTTCCAGTAAACAAAGTTGCTTCCATCGAAGATTGGCGATCTGATGGATCCCATGCTTTCTTGATTATTCATGTTGATGGATCTCCTTTCAAATGATCAAGCTTCTTCTAAAGGACCTGCTCTGATACCAATTGTTGGAAATAAGACTGAGAGGGTGGTGAATCAGTATTATCATATCAATAATTTTACTTCCCAAATAGATTTATATACGCTACTTCAGTGAAGTGAACTAGCATGTGCACATGACTGTGCTTAAAGAAACCAGCGTATATGCAGATAACGTGTGATTTAGATAGTTTATCATGTGTTGAGCTTAAACCAGTATATAAGAGATTTATTAGACAATGCAGTAAAAGTAGAATAAAGTATCACACATAAGCAACACACATGAACACCAAGATTTAAGGTGGAAACCCAATGTGGGTAAAAGCTACCTGTTGTTGTCATCTCTACCTTCTTTTAATAATAAGAAAATTTGTTTAGAATCTTGTACTGGTGCAGACTCATACCAGTACGTAGGCTTCTACCTATAGAAGGTTACAACCTTCTCTCATTTTCCAACTTCTACTGGAAGGGAGCTACAACCCCCTAGCTCTTGTACTAGCCAATATGTTTACTAGTACGTAGGTGCCAGCCTATAGAAAACTCCACTCTTCCCCCAGGGACCACGTTTCATGAATTTTCAGACTGGATACTCATAGATCACAACACCACAAGCTGAAGACCACGTTTCATAAAATTTTCATACTCAAGCCATCAAAGGCTTTTAAACTTAAATTGCATCAATCAATATTCAGTTAATCTGAACAATCAGATCACTGACACCAGAACACTATGTTGAACCCAAAACCCTGCATCATCATCTAGAACCAACTCTAACCTCAAAAATCATGCATTAGAGTGTATACACTACTTGGTTGAACCCAACCTGCGTGTATACACTACTTCCTTTAACCCAACCTGCATATATCTCTAAAGTTACTAAATCATACACTTTTGAACCACAGACTGTACCAATTAGTGACATTCTGAAGATCTACTATCATATTATAGAGTTCAAAATAGATACCAGCAAGGATCACCCTTCCTTCTCAATCAATCAATCAAACAAATTCAATTTCCTTATACAACAGTTCTACGTTCAGGTCTAAGAGGACTTCATTGACAGACAACAGTAAAATAACAGAATTTGATCAGATAGATCAACCAGATCTGAACATAAGCTTTTATTTTATATATGCTACTTGGAAGAGTCGAACCTACGTGTACGCGCGCTTTGGCCAAGACGAACCTGCATACACATCTACAAATTTTGACTCAAAACTTTGCTACAATTCCAAACTTCAGACAAATCCAGATCATGATAAATAAAAAATAGAACAGGAACAAAACATCAGATCTGGTCACAATCAGATCATTCAAGAATGAGTCATTTCAAGTCTCATGATTCATGATCCAATGTTGAAGTCAAGGTGCACATGAGTATTTCAGATTTGGTCCCAAACATAACCATGCAACATAATATATACTTCAGATAGAAGTATTCCTTAGAATCTTATTGCTTGCACACCTTGGCCTAATGATCTTCTCCTCCTTATATACTCTTAGGCCTTTCTCAGTACCTTGGACCAAAACTACTTAGGGTGAATACCTTGGACGAAGTGCCTTGGACCAATTACCTTGGACCAAAATACCTTGGATCAAATACCTTGGACAAGAAGCTTGGTTTTCCAACATGTACGTGCTTTTCCTCCCGTGAAAATGTGTGTATATGTTATACGCTACTTTTGTTCTGTTAAACCACGTGTATACACACCTTGGACAAAGTGAACAAGTGTATACCTCTCTTTCTTCATTGTTTGGAGTCTAATCTGTAATCCTTTGTTGTTAACCTGTCGCACTGTGAACTTTCATCTGAGTGAGTTGCCATCAAGGACAATACATGTATCATAATTCCAACAACACATATATTTGGGAAGGTCTTTCTTGAAAAGAGATTTTGTTTTCGTATTCCAAAAAAAGGAAAAAGATTAAAGCAAGAGAGATATGGAAAAAGGAAAGGGACATTTATAAAAATTTTGGAAGCTAATTTTCACATTTATTTTTATGAATTTTTCTAGTTCTTACATTGCATGAATTCTTTATTTTTTCTACTAATTATTATGAATATTGGGCCATTAATATGAGAACCGTATTATGAATGGATGAGCTATAGGATATTGTATTACATGGGTTTTAAGAACCCCTAAGTCAAGCAAACTATGTTGCTATGACACAAGATCAAAGAGATCAACTTATAGCAGACATGAAGGATGATACAATAGAATTGTCTCTCATTCGAAAAGTATTGGATGATAACATTATTCCCAAGATTGCAACAACAACTACATCTTGAGAATCCTAGAACATTCCAAAGATGAGATAAAATACAAGGGGGAGGATGTTTATGAGCATCAAGTTGAGCCATAGTACATTGCAGTTGTTATTTAAGAGCCCATTATAATCAAATAAGTTTAAGATTTATATATCACAAAATATGTTGGGGACAATATGGATTATCCTACTCATGTAGAAGAACACAAGTAAGACATGTAAATTAATGTTGTCTTAAGTAATTCAGTAAGGCAAGATGAAGAAATCGCTGAAGAAAACTATGATTTTGTATAAGATACAATGCATGAACATACTAAAAAGAGTGACGCTGGGTATATAGATACATCTGTCAAGGATAAAATTGAAACTACCTTTCCAACAACAAGAACAATTGAGAAGAACTTATTAATGAATTTTGAAACTCATTATGAAGCTAAGTTAGTTTTTTTGAAAAATGTATTTCAATGCCTAAGTATAATAAAAATGAAAGTTGTTATAGAAAATATACCACAACTACATCATAAAATGAAATAGGAGAGATAAAGGAACCCTTAAAAGACATTGAAACTATTGAAATAGTGAAATAGAACATGTAAGGAAACACAAATGATGTTTTCAATCTTACAAGAAACGACATAAGAGTTCAATCAATAATAGATGAGGTACAAGTAGATGTAGAAATTGAATTAGATGAATATGGAATTAGACATAATAAAATATTGAAGAAGAAGACCAAATTAAATCTAAAGCTACAAAATAAAACAAGATGTGAAAAATATAGATTTTGGAGGAAATGAAAAAATTCTTGTATATCTGAGAGACAAGGACAAATTGCACTAGCATGCAGAAGTAAAACAAGTTTTTTACTTGATCCCAAGTTGAGAATTAGACCAACAGACATTATTGGATGAGATTAATGGGAAGTGTTACAGAATAATATCTCTCGTTAACTAAAGTCATAGAGACCAATTAGCTATTAGATTGAGTTATTTTTAGAAAGCTAAATTTAGCAACTATCATTCATGTGTACATGAGCTAAGATTAACATGTTTATTTTTAGAAGTTTCGAGTGTTTATGGTCATGTAAGCTTTAAGAAATTGAAGCAAATAACTTAGTGAGGATAAACTCACGTTTGAGTGTGTTATTTAGTGGTTTCCTTCTCTGTTCATCTATCATTTTGTTCAAAATAAGTTGATACTTTTGAATTTGTGTCATGGCCTAAGAAGCTTCTTACCTTGAAGTTTCTTGGAACTCATTTAACATAATACCCCATAATTATATTGCAGATAGTCTAATTCTTAATTTTTACTTGAGAAAATAAGAGAGATGGAAGATAAAAATCACTGAAAATCCATACTAATGAAAAACAAACACTATAAATTTGTAAAGCTGCTTCAGTACACCATAAAAACAAATAAACAAGCATAATATGTAGGATTACTACTTAGTAACTCCCTCTTAGGAAAAAATTAATTAATAGCAGCAAAATCCATGTGAGAATAATTATAGGGTAGTATAATATAGAGTTACTATATTAAAAAAAACATGGAACTTTTAATTAACTAAAATGGTCACCTACATCCTCATGGGTGTAGAATAGACAGTGACAGTATGTTAAGGAACTCTGTGGTGAACATGTTAACATTTCAAAACCTCGGGGGTAAAAATCTACCAATTGTGATCCCGAGTGATTTTGAAGGCTTAGAAGCCCCTAGATCCTAGTTACTCAAGTTATAGGATAGGTGTGCCACTCATCTCAATCCTCACCATATTAACAAACAAAACAAATGGTCAGCTATATGGAAAAATAATTGTTAATTATGTAATTGCTTTTAATATTATATAAAAATTAAAGTATCAAGGTGTATTTATAGGATTTTTCATAATTATAATAATAATAATTATTATTATTAATTTAATTATTATTAAAAATTGTTTTAAATTTAAATGAGTTATAGCATAATATCATATATAATTATTATAACTTTGTTATATTAATTATAATTTCTATATTAATAAGTAGAAATTTGAAAGGGTCAACGGATTATCTTTTTATAATATTAATATCTATTATTTAAAATAAAAATAAAAAACCTTGATAATTGATAATTTAAATCACTTTATGATATTTATAATTTAATTACTGTTATTTAAAATAAAGGTTTATTACTTTGATATAATTATTTATATGTTAAATAAAATTTAAATTTAAAAATTTTATTTAGAAAATAATGTCTCTTCAATGATAATTTAATTGATCAGAATGAAAATAATTCGATTTTCATCTCTTTTATAGTTTTATTATTATTCTCTTGATAATGAAAATTGATTATTATCTTTCTTATAGTTTGATATATATTTTAGAATAAAAATTATATTGAAATTGATAAAAATTTATATAATAATGATGATAATGAGAATGATTAACATCCATTAAGATTAATGTGGTCTATTGGACCTTAAGAAGAAGAAGAAGAAGAAGAATCTAATTGTAATTTTTTAGAATCTTGTTTCTGTGCTAAAAGAGAAGGGAAATAAGTGCACCAAGATCACTATAGTTGGGATGAATTAAAAACACAAGAAGATTGGAAGTGTGACAGATGTTAGGGAAAGGATACCGGATGTGAGTAAGGGCCATGAAATCTAAAAGAATTTTTTTTCATGCTCCCCCCTCTTAGTATCACAAATATGAGAAATTCTATCGTTCCAGAGAGGCTTGGGAGTAGACTGCCGCCCAGTTTCACTTCAAAGCTCATGATAATTAGTTCTAATCTTAGTGATGTCCATATTTTTCTTCAAGATGGTCAAAAAATAAAGATAATTATGGTTCTCAAGGGTGGTGTTGATCACCTCCTTGTAATATCTCAACTTCCTTTTACCCACTAGCTCCTTATCATCACATAGTTTATCCTTAAATTTTTAATGGATAGTATCTTTGAAACTATTCTTGTTTCCCTCAATGATCTCCTCATTTATACCCCAATGGGTGAGCCAAGACTGGGCACCCTTATGCCGCCCATTCTTGAGGTGAAGGTGGGGTTTTTTACTAAAGTTAGAAGAAAATTTAGGAAGTCTCTCGGATTCCATGTTGAAAAGGTTATTCTTATACAGTAGATACTTAAACATAGACCTACTCTCAATAAGGTAGAGGCCAGCTTCGATGAGGAGGATAGGATAGGTGGTATTTCGCTTGTTCTTGAGATTGTAGGTTATGAATTTCTTTTGAATCATCTTAATATTTCTCTGTGACTCTCTAGCTATACTGCAACCCTAGACTTCACAATTGTATAGAACAATACGGGTGATGACGGTCTCAAAGAGGAACTTTTTTTACTCCAAATACAAAGTTCGATAGCCTTGCAATTGTTTTGAAGCTCATAATAAGCTTTCCAACCTCCAATAATCCTTTTCTCAATGTTGTAATTCCAGTTGAGCTGATGAGGAATGTGGATACCCACATATTTATAAGAAGAGGCCTGATCCAAGCAAAAGTTATCAAGACGAAATTTCCATGGGTGATAATTTTGGATTTAATTATCATGATTTTAGTCTTGTCAGTGTTAATCATCATACCTATGTTAGAGAAATAGTCATGAAGAGACTTAAGCTTCTTGTCCAAGTCCTCATGCCTTCTAGCTAGAAGAACGATACCATCAGCATAGACGAGAAGAGTAATGATAATACCAACAAGCTCGGACCCTTGCACCCCACAATTTCCAAACACTCCTCTAGCTTATCAATGTAAATACCAAAAAGGGTTGGGGAAAGGGGACATGCTTTCTTAACCCTGATATTGCATTTAATATATTAAACCACCCTTTATTGGTCATAAGCTTGGAAACAATTATCTTATAGAGGTGAATGACAACAATATTCAACTCAAGAGGAATCATTATCTCATCAAGTATTTTCCAAAGCTTATCCCAAGGAACAGTCACCAAGGATTTTCTAAAGTCCACAAAACAAGAAAAGAGATTAGTTTTACTATTACAACATTCCTTGATAATGATCCTGAGAGTGACAAGGTGTTCGATAACCAAGTGGCATCTCCTAAAACCAACTTTCCCTTTAGATCATTTACCATGGCTTTCAAGCCAATGGCTAATCTTCTTATCCAAAATGAGACCATAAATCTTGGCTAATATGTGGCTAATCATAATGGTCTTGTTGTTAGAGCAAGCAATTTTTCCCCCACTTTTAAAGATAGGCATAATAAGGATTTGCGTCCAAGGATTAGGGAAGCCATGCTTTACATCCAAATTGAGAATCTTGTGGAGATGAGGAATGAGGATATATCTTCCCAGCTTTAAGATCTCAGCTTGGTATCCTTCAATATCTTTAGGTTTCCCACTAGCGAGCTTATTAATCCCAAACTCAACGTCTTCAAGAGAAAAGATATCTTCCTTAATAGGAGTTCTAATGATGTTTTCCATGGTGTTTGGGGAGTCATAAAATGTTATAATATAGGTATCCCACTTTTCTAAGGGGATTGAATGATTATCTTTAGATTTACAAACAAGCACATTCCGCTAAAACTTTTTGGGTGCAACTTTAGAAAGTTGAAGAAGATTGTCTTGTCTCTTCTTAATACATGTCTACTTCTTCTCTTTAATGTGGGATTTGTATATACTAATATTTCGGAGCTTTAAAATTTTATTAGGAGTGTCTCGAATAGTTTTCTTGGAACTTTTACATTATTTTCCATACCAAGGGTTGTAAGTTCTATTAATACTCTTGTATGAAACCTCATTGGAGAAATTTTTAATGGTAGTGGAAAGGGTAGTAGTAAAATTGTGATAAATTTGATCAATATTTTTATTATAAGTTAGGGAACTTAAATCCCTTTTTAACTCCTTTAAGAAAAGGTCAATATTACTCCGATTGAAATGAGTGTGTCTTTGGATTTCACTAGTATCATGCATGTGGTTGGTGTGCATGACAAGATTGAGGGTTAAAGACAAATTCTTGTGGTTAGAGTCAAGCTCAAAATCTTTAAGAATCTCAAAGTTGGTAATATAGATGGGTGTCTGAAATTGCATAGTCCACAACAATACTACCTAACCCATGTAAACTGGTCATATGGCCATAGAAAGGTCGCTTGCTAATACCATTACAGATAATTAGGTCTTGGGAAATATAAAGATTGAGTATCTCAGTGCCAAACAAGTTCTACGTTCTGCCTTAATATGTTATCTTGAATCTATTAGCTAATTCATCAGCTTTGTTAAGAAACAAGGGGTTAGGGTTATAGTGGTTACTTAACATAATATTTTTGCTGAAAGGAGTTCTAACATTGAAGTCCCCAAGAAAAAGGATATTACCTTCATTCCTCAAGTTGTGAATGTGTTTTTCTAAGGTAGTGAAAGGAAAATTCTTATCTAAGTTGTTTTTCTTATAGGAGGTAGAGCTGATAGGAGCAAAATAGAAGATTGCAAGATAAATCTTATTGGAGGAATAATTGGAGATCTTGATCCAAATGTACTGATTAGAGGGGTTGATATTATGAAGTTGGATGTAATAAGAAACGATGTTCTTGATATAATAGGTTATACCACCAAGAACCCTTCGAGAGGATTTTTTATTCCAAGCAATCCAAAGAATGAAACGTCAAGGTGAGGAACCCTAGATTCATCATGCTCCGAAGGTTCAAGTAGAAAAATAAGGTCAATATCACTTGGGATCCAACTTAACATAGGACCTTTACGCTTTGGCAAAGCATGACAATTCCATAAGAGGATCCTGAGTGATCCTAATCCCTATTTATCACTCATATTTTGGAATCTATCTTGAATAATAGCTTTCCTGTTCCTAATGACAACCCATTTTCCTTCTTTCGTAGCCTCTTTGATCGTTTTGGACTTCTTTTCCAAGTTCATCTTGGCCTTCTAGATTCAGATCTTCATTTATAAATATTCAGGATCCCTTTAGGCTCGGGGATTTCTTGATTATATCTAATTGTTTGTCATTGCAACTTACCTTAATACGGATTAGTCTATGTTTATTCACAAGTAATTTTCCTATTCGAGATGCTTATGTGATATAAGTCGTTTGAATTTGAGATTTTTTTTTACATTTTTCTTTTACTATTTCTAATGTGTTCTCATTGTTTTGTTTTTCTATACAAGAAATTATAAGGTGTAAGGCTATTTAATGGATCTCATGGTTGAGTTCAATCAATTTGTTAATTTCCTATTTTATGGGTTCAATATCTAATTTACTCTATGTGTTATTTAGGGGTGAGTTATTATTTACTTATTCTTCTAGACTACTAATCTCGCTTTCTAGAGAATCATTTTATTTAATCATTGATTGTTTACTATGTTCTATTTCTTGACTCCTACCTTTCATTCCTTGGACTTCATTCTCAAGAGAGATTATTCTATTTTCTAGCAATTTATGATTGTTTTCAATTAATGTCATTAATTCTATTTTAAATTGGTTTTATCTTTCTTCTCTTCGTGTGTCTAAAGATTCAATGTACTCATGAGGATTGTATAGAGTATTTTTACTTGGTCTCCCTTTTCTAGAGGGCGGCTTAGATATGTGACGATAAGTACTCATAATATAAACAATCAAAACTTAACAAAAGAAAGTGAGAGGGAACATATGCACCTATCAGACTCCACACCTCTCAGAGTCAAAGTAATTGATGTCACCCTTAGGGATATGTAAAGTTCACTTCTCGCTAAGAGGATCTAAATATGAAGAGAATCACCAAAATTTAGAGGGTATCTTTGCGACTTGTTCAAGTGTTACTCCACAAGTATGGACTAGGTATCAGTAGTCCTCTTTAGTTCCACGTATCAGACAAAAACGAATATCAGGTTATTGTTGTCTCGAAACCATCTTCACTAGATATCCCAAGTAGGTTTTGCTTCAATAAATTAGGGTTCATGTTATGCATATACTTCGAACCCCTTAGATAATCACATAGAATTGCATACACTTTGTATCTAAAACTACATGTTAAGAACGGTTGAATGTGCCTCCAAACAATGACAAGAAATATCATAACCTTATACCTTTGATGAGTTTCTTCATAATAGTCTTAGGTAATAAAAATTTAAAGATTGATTTCTCTCTCAATACACGTCGAATTTGATTTAATTTCAAAGTTTTGTATCAGTGTTTTTGCTCATAACCGAATCTCAGAGAGGCACGTGAAACACAGGTTCGATTCTACAGAAATTCGTACAATTCTGCTTATTGGAAGGGTAGCCTTTAAGGGAGAGAACAAAGCTGAAAAGAATGGCAGTCTTTAAGGGAGAGAACAAAGCTGAAAAGGATTATTCATAACAGAATCATGAGTGAAGCAAAACCATGCCCAAACCCTTGCTTTTATCGGAACTAGAAATCTTGCATAATCAGCCTCAAACGAAGGCCTAGACTTCACTTTGTAAGAGGATCTAAATCTGCGAAGAATTGCCAAAATTCAAAGGGTATCTTCGCATCTTGTTCAAGTGCTACTCCATGAGTATGGATAGCTATTAGTATCTCTCCTTAGTTCCACGTATCCATATAGAAACAAATATCAGGTTGTCCTTGCCTTGAAACCCTCTTCGCTTGATATCCCAAATAGGTTATACTTCAAGAAATTAGGGTTCAGGCTATGCATATAATAATAAATATGATTTGATAATGGTTATAAGGTAAAAATGTATCTATTTTTTTTATGAGTGTTATGTGTTATGCATAGTTATTTTAGGATTATTATTTTATTAAAAAAAGGTTCTTTAGAAATACTTTTTTTTTCAGTTCATTGTTTAATAAATTATTTAGTGTAACTTATTTTGTCTCAACTTCTAATAAATTCATTAATATAAATTAATCTATATCTCAAACCCAAAAATATAATCTAATATCCTTTAATTAAATCAAACTAAATATTTCTTCAATTTAAACTAAATATCTACTCAATTCATCCCAATTTCAAATGCTTCATAAAATGAGATTACTCTAAGAGGTCACAGGCTCAAAACCAGAGGGGGGTAGAGTATGTATGCCTTCGTAGACTTAGCAGTCAAATCATTGCGTGGAGGTGGGTCGCTTGTCCCACAAAAAAGGGGGTCTCATACAGCAATTTGGTGTCTTACTTGGTTGTGACCTTAAAAATGGATATTATTATTATTATTAAAAATATATATCAAAGTGAAATTCAAATTCAAATAAGCAAAAGTAAAAAATCTTATTTTAATTTTCAAATCAACTTCTATAGTATTAAGTGTTGCGCGCTCGAAATTTCACTCATTTTGTTTTTTTTACATTACCATTAGGAGGCTTATGTTTATTGCGCAAGAATGACTAATATTTCAAAAAAATATAAAAAACTTATTAAAAAAAGAAAAGAAAAAATATGCATATTCAATTTGATAAAATAAATCTAAAATTTTAAAAGAGAAGTTTGTATTAATATAATAAATTTAATATTTAATATTATTATTTATTTTCATATTTATTTATTTATTGTTACATCTAAGATTTTTGTGATCCATAATGTTGATATCAATGTTTCGGATTAATCACACTATTAGGATTTGGTTGACATTTCGAACCAGCTAATGTGGTTCATCCTCAGGACAAGGTGAGAAATCAATAGATCTGACGGAATTAGTCATTAGATAATTTTTTAAATTTAGTTAGAAAAATAGTTGTTATGTAATAAATAAATAATTTATTTCGATATTATAAATTGATAATATTAAATTTAGCTAGAAAATAGTTGTTGTGAAATAAATAAATATTATAATTCGACATTGTAAATAGAATAATAATATTAAATATTATATTAAATATTGTAATAATATTATTGTAATTACGCTGATAGGCATCCCCACATCAGAATCGACAAGTTAATCATTTTCTTAATTAATATTTTTGATCGGATGGCCTGAATTGAGAGATGTCAGTATATTCTTGTAGTCATCACTAAATCAATGAATGAAATTCGCAGCAGTAACTTTCTTGCGTGTCTAGAACACATGTTTAGACCATACTTAAATTAGTTTTTTACAAAGCATGATTAAAAATTTATTATGCCTCTTGTTGATAACTGGTGGGCTCCAGTATTGCAGCAATAATGCTGCAACTCATGGGACTCCCTTCTTTACTTTTGTCAACCTGATAGTTCATAACAAACTTGGAAGTGACAGTGCTATACGTACAAGTACTAGATCTTGTCGCAGGCTGTCACTGGATCAGCTGGCACAAGTCCGCTAGGAGCTTATGAAAACTTCTATGAGCTCTTATAAGAATATTTTAACTATGATGGATGAAATCTAACTCAAAGTAGGCTAATCTACTTGTAGAAAGAAGCGGAAAGCTGAAAGGAAATGCAAACCCTAGCAAACCCTAGTTTTACTGACTAACCCTACTTGGTGCAAGGAAAAGGATGAAAGCTACAGAAATGGATGCCATTGACTCTTGGGAAGGTAAAGTGCATGTGTCTAAGCTACTTCTAAAGTGAAATCTGAAAAGGAACATCTTTTTGTATTTTTGAGTAATCTTGTAGAATTATTATGCATGTGCTTTAACTGTTTTTTATTGTGCAGAGGTTGATTGATGAAAGGAAATAGTGAGGGTGCTTGCAGGAGGTTGGGAAGGTGAGAAGAGGGCCTAAGGGGTCCCTCGCACCCTTCTAAAGAGTTTCACAGTGACCAGATCTCAGAAAACCGCTCTCGTGAGCTTCTACAGGAAGTCTGCAGGGGTTCTATAGGATGTTCTACAGGAAGTTCTACAGGATGTTCCGAAAGAGGATTTTGGAGGGTTGATGGAGGAAAAATGGTGGAAAAGTGGAAATGGAGGTTGGATAAGGATGTTAAGGGGTCTAGGACTTGGTGAATGAGGCAAAGAAGTGATTAAGGTGATTGGATTTATTCAAGGATGGTGGGAGCAATGATGCACAAGAATGTAGAAATTAGGGCAAAGTGGGAAAATGTGCAAATGAAGGGAAGGAATTTTGAGTTAGGGGATGGAGCAGGTTGTATTGATGGAGGAAGGGTAGGCAGGGAGGTATCACAGGTGTTCTGCAAGTTATTTTCGAAAACTGTTCAAACGAAGACTAGGAAAACCAAAGATCTAGCTATTTGGACCTAATTTGACCTAAATACCAGAAATCATGATGGACATAAGTTTATTGGTAGAAAATAATGTAAGGTAGCTATGATGAATAAGCAAGAATGGATCTAAGCATGTAATCACAACTGGTACCAACTTTTGCAACTAAGAATCTAACACTAGCAATTGCATGAAGAAGCAAAACAGTGTTTTTGTGGCAACAAGTATGCCTTGGTCTCAGCTCATGGTCCCAAGGAGGGAGAGATGAGATCAAGGATTGCTTGGTGGAATTTTTGTACGTATTTTTCTTTACCAATCTATCAAATCAACCTAAAGCATGAAAAGCTATTTCAATCATCAACAATGACCTAAGTAACAAAGCAATATTTTAATCTAAATAGCAGAAATTATTCTATGAATGCAGCAAAGACACATAAAAGTACACAAAGGAGGTAATGACACTTGGGTTGGGCCCAACCCCAAGAGCTAAAACCTCCTAAGAAAGATTATAGCTAGTGCAAAGCTGGATTCATTTTTATTGATAAAAAAATAATAGTTACATCCCAAAAACTGTCTACAAGAAAAATCTCGAAAATCTGCTGATACCGAGCTGCACTAAAGTGCTAACCTACTGACTAAAATCTAACTACAATCTAACTAAAATCTAACTAACTCTTGACTAACCCAAATGAGGCCCTAATCCTTCTTATTTATACAAATTGAGGACCCCAACAGTCCTCCTAAACTTTAGGGACTCAGTTGCCAAAACTTGCAGTTAACAACAGTCCTACTTGACTTGCTTGGCTGCCCCTTGTGCTCTGAGTTTTCGATGCACAATTCGAGGTAAGGGCTCATAAATGAAGGGGACACCTTCCTACAAATCCTCTCCCTTGTTCTTCCACGAATTTGGCTACCAAGTGCTCATTTAAACCTTTGATTTTGTCTCAAAATTGACCAAAAATCTGCATAAAGCACACATTAGACTTTTTGTCATAATGACTAACCCAATTCACTCTATTAGCATAAATATAATAAAAAACATGCAATAAACTAATGATAATGGTGGATTAAGTTGAATTAGGAGGCTAAATGAGCCCATATAATTACCCATTTTTGGGGCTCATCACCCCCCTACTGAAAGTGTTGCTCATCCTTTGAGCAACTGATGTATCTCTTCATCTTTGATGGCCCTCGTGGCCTCCTTGTCATCCCAAGCTTCTGGTGTGGTCTACTCATGTGTGCCATAAAAATTTTCCTTCTTTTCCATGTCCTTCAACTTCTCCTCTTATTCTGTTTGTTTCAATTCTTGTGCTTTTCCTGGCCTTGAAATACATGGATGTCTGCCTTTTTTTTCTTTTCTTTTTGTTTTGTAGGTGTGCTTAATGCAGCAAGCACAGCTGCTGCTTCCCTTGCCAACATTTCAGGGGATTTCTCTTTCTGATGTTCTTTTCCTTCACTTCCTGTAGAAATCTCTATGTCCCCTATTTCTGCTTGTGTCCCTGATATCTCAGGGTGTGTCTCTTCTTTCTTTTTTTCTCTTCTTTTGTCTTCTTTGCCTTTGTTAGCTTTGCTTCCTCATGCTTTGTTTTGGTTTTCTTCTCATCTTTTTTAGTTTCTGCCTTCTTTGCTTTAATCTTTTTCTTTTCTATTCTGGGTCTTCCTTCTCATCTTCTGTTTTGATTTCCTCCTCTGTTTCAAGTTCTTCTTTCTCCATTTTGGTATTTTCCTCTTTTTCTATTTCCTCCTCATCTTCCCCTGCCATATTTCTAAAAATCTCCCTATCATGATGTGTAGTGATTGCTAGAAATGTTTAGGTGAGGAGGGAGGAAAGAAACTTTCAAAACCGGAATAGAGAAATGGCTGAGGTTTGTATTTCTAGAATCAGGGATTTCTCATGTTCTTCTTTTTCACAATATCAATTTGCAATTTTTTCTTCAAATTGTTTCCAACTTGAATTTGCTTCTTGGCTTTTGAGAAAAATCAATACTTTTGACAGAACAGAGAATATTTATAACATAATGTTTTTTCTTCAGAGAGTGGACAGTCTTGCAAATTTGTTTTTCCACAGGTTGGCTTCTATGGTTGCATCCCCTTTTTTCAGAAGAATGTGAGAAAGAAAAAGGCAGATTTTGGATGCAGAGCAAAAAACAGAGAGACTGTGTAGAACTCAGAGAAGGAAAAAAACACAGGCAGACTTTTAAGCTTCACTTTCCCTTCCTTCAACCCAATAATGTGTTTTTAATCCTCCACCTTATATAAATATATCATATGCAGAGCAGTTTCCTGAGCCTACCTCTTTTCAAGCTCGAATTTTGACAAAAATCTCAAATTTTCTCGCTGCAAAACTGCTATCTATCCTTCCTGTAGACAGTGTTCCTGTAGAATGAAACTATACACAGGTTCTTTTTCAACACATTGATAGATTTGTAAATTCGGGTTTTTCACACACACAGGTTGGCCTCAGCTGCCGCATGTATCTTCTTTACATGAAATTAAAAATGATGAGGAGATTTCGGATGTAGAAAAACTAGGGGAACTCAGTGCAATATGCAGGCAACTGTTTTACTTTCAATACACAGGTAGACTTTTCCTTTCATTTTCCAATCTGATGTCATTCAATTCACCACCTTGCATAACAAATCATGCATAGAGAAGTTTTCCCGAGCCTACCTCGCTTTGAGCTTGAAATTCACTGAAAATCTCGGGTTTTCTTTCTACAGGGCTATTTTCTACCTTTCTTGTAGAAGCCTTCCTCTAGAAGGCTCTCGTTTCCTGTAGAACGAAACTGTGCTTCCTGTAGAGCTCGATAGGTGGGAGATTTAAAAAAAACAAGTAGAAATCTTGAAAAAACAGGCAGAAATCTTGCAGAGGACCATTGGTTAGCTTGTCTGGAAGTGGTGGACGTGTACTCCAGTTGGGGACGTCATGAAGGCATAGTGAACAAAGAGTGGTGAATGCGTTAACTGAGCTATCTATTAACTACTGGCGTGATTCATGGTGAGGAGATGAGGTGGCAGAAATGTGTGTTGGCACCATGCAGACTATAGTGCTGTCATGAAACTTCATGTTTTCTACCTGTTGATCACTTGACATCATGTGCGCTAGAGCTCAGAACATCTACCACTACCAGTTTTTTTTTAAATTTCTCATGAGTGACTATACACGTGTGCTGGGTGATCTCTGGATGAGTGCAATCGAACCAACTGAGGTTGTTGAGTTAACTGGCCAGCTTTCTAGCTTAATCCAACCATTTCATTCGTTCATGCACTTTCGAATCATACAGATGCAAATAGAGGAACTGGTTTAGACACTTACCTGTAAGTCGACGTGCTGCTTCATTCTTTTTGCTGCTGCATGTTCATATTCCATTGCCGCAGGCTTGGATCCCTTATGCTATAAACTTTTTGCTGTCTGATGTATGGCTATTTTTCTTGTGCAGGTATCCTCTTGCTAGATCTAAGCTGCAGAAGTCTATTTCATCCTTCAGATTTGCACCCTCATGCTGTTGATGCTGGATTTTTGTAGGACAACAACTTGTTTTCTCCATAGCTCCCAAACGATAGATCAGATTGACTTGAAACTTTTTGAGCATGTTTCTATCATCATTATGCACCTCCCATAGCAAAATTATGGTCAATGGATGTATAGATTTCAAGAAAAACTGAAAATGGCTGAAGGTGACAGAGGTCAATTCCTCAAAAAAAGTTCACTGGAATTAGCTGAAACTACTTAGGCAGGTTAATATCACCTATATGCATCTCCCCATGAAACAGGTTTTGAAATGGATGCACAGATATGGAGAAAATGAAAAAATGGTTGAAGGTGATGGAGGCTGATTTCTTGGAAACCGTGCACTAGAATTGGCTGAAATTTCTTGGGCATGTTGCCATCATCCCTATACAACTCCCCATAAAACGGTTTTTTAAATGGATGCATGGTTTTCAAGTTAGGGAGAAAACAAATTTTTGTTCTATGTATTTTTGCTTCAAAGCATTCTGCAAGTTTTTTGCACAATAAGAAAAAATGAGCTTGGGCTGCGATGCAGGCATGGAAATGATGGAAGAGGGGTTTGAAGATTGCAGGAGGATTTGTGAACCCTTTATGAAGCTATCATGTTCGCCAAACTACTTTTTAAAATCCATTTCTAGCTTTCTGTAATTTCTACAGGAACTTCACGTAGAAAACATAGTTTTCATAAAAGAAGCACAATGAGGTGGAAAAAATGATGGAGAAGGGTGAGGGATGGAAATAGGGATGTTTACAGGCCTCATAGGTAGATTCCAAACCTTTGGGTCCTCCTCAGAGATTGATCTTGGCTTGTTTGTAGGTTCTATAGGATCTTCCTATAGAAGGCATAGAACTTCCTGTAGAAGGTGAAATCTTAGTCCAAATGGGACCAAATCTTGGGAAAGGGTAGTGGTCATGGAGGAATGGATTGTGAGGGATGCTTGTAGCCTGGTGATGACCTCTGTCTTTTTCTTGTGTGATCCTCATAACCTGCAATGTCCTTCATGCAACCTGCAATTTATTCACCAGAAATTAGATCAATTGTTCTTTTTCTCGTTGTTTTTTTTCTTCTTTTCTTTTTTTGAAAACAACTAGGTTGCCTCATGGAGGTTTTCACCCTAATTTCATGTGCCTCCAAGGGAGGTTTTCACCCAGGGATCTTATTCTCTTTTCTTTTCTCTTCTTTTCAACCCATTGACCGCCTCATGGAGATTTTCAATCAATCAGCCAATCTGAGGCGCCTCCGAGGAGGTTTTCACCTTAGATTTTAATTTTCCTCTTATTTTCATTTTTTCTTTTTTCCTACCCTACCCTACTTTAAAAAAAATTATTTTCAAGTATAAGAATACTTTCAATGGAGCCATGTGCACATCGAGATTAGAGACAAAATGATGTGGAGGCTTGAACTGCATGCTTTGAGAGGTATCCAGATTTCAAAGACCAAATGATTTGACTTTGAAGGGATCGAACATAGCTGAGGAAAAGAGTACTGCTGCAATTTAGTGACCGTCTGGAACCATATCTCAATATAGCTCTAATATCCTTGGTCCTTTTGCTGATCTGGATCATTCTCCATATCTTCTTCTATCATTCTCCATATCTCAATATAGCTCTGATATCCTTGGTGCTTTTGATTGATGAAAGGAAATGGTGAGGGTGCTTGTAGGAAGTTGGGAACATGAGAGGAGGGCCTTAGGTGTCCCTAGCACCCTTCCAGAGAGTTTCACAGTGACCGGATCTCGAAAAACCACTCTCATGAGCTTCTATAGGAAGTCTGCAGGGGTTCTACAGGATGTTCCGAAAGAGGATTTGGAGGGTTGATGGAGGAAAAACGTTGGAAAAGTGGAAATGGAGGTTGGACAAGGATGTTAAGGGGTCTAGGACTTGGTGAATTAGGCAAAGGAGTGATTAAGGTGATTGGATTTATTCAAGGATGGAGGGAGCAATGATGCACAAGAATGTAGAAATTAGGGCAAAGTGGGAAAATGTGCAAATGAAGGGAAGGGATTTTTAGTTAGGGGATGGAGTAGGTTGTATTGATGGAGGAATGGTAGGAATGGAGGTATCACAGGTGTTCTGCAAGTTATTTTCCAAAACTGATCAAACGAAGACTAGGAAAACCAAAGATCTAGCTATTTGGACCTAATTTGACCTAAATACCAGAAATCATGATGGGCAGAAGTTTATTGGTAGAAAATCATGTAAGGTAAATATGATGAATAAGAAAGAATGGATCCAAGCATGTAATCACAACTGGTACCAACTTCTGCAACTAAGAATCTAACATTAGCAATTGCATGAAGAAGCAAAACAGTGTTTTTGTGGCAGCAAGTATGCCTTGGTCTCAGCTCATGGTCCCAAGGAGGGAGAGATGAGATCAAGGATTGCTTGGTGGCCTTTTTGCAGGTCTTTTCCTTTACCAATCTATCAAATCAACCTGATAGTTCACTCATATACAAAATTATATAGTTCACTCATCTTCCACCATTCGATGCTTACACTTATTCAATTTGGGATTAAATCTCTGGACATATATATAAATCAATACACAGTTACAAAGTAAGTGTCAGAAATGCAATTTCTCTGTGACACTTTATAAGTATTTCATCATTACTTATGTTTCCTGCATTTATACACAAATTATTAGTTTTGAAATCATAAGGTTCAACAGTCTCAACTGTTGCTTCACATATCAACTCTTCAAACTGAACTTCATCTCCTTCTTGCACAACAACTTGTTCCTATGTTGTCACAGTTTCAAATATCAATGTATTATCAAATTCTTTCTGTTGCAATAAATCACTACTTCTCTCATTTAACAGACATTCTCCATCGTCCTTTACTTTAGAGTTTTTTATCTTCTGAAAGATACTTCTCCATACTTCTGACAGCTTCAAAATATTGGTCATCCTCTGTAAAACACTCCTCTGTTAGTGTTCCTTCTCCCAAGGTTAAATCGTCTGCATAGGTTCCTTCCTTCTTAACATCTTTCAGTAGATGTCCTTCCTTCTTAGTGACTGTCTCAATAGCTTGCATGGCTATTTGCATTGTCTCTATCATCATGGTGGATTCTTGATCCTTTACTATGTTTTCAGTTAACATAGTCTCAACAAAATGGAAAATTGTGTGGTAAATTATGTATTTATGTTACTTTTAATTTTATTCAACGTTAAATTGTTTTGTTAATACCAAATGCCTTTTTTTTTACTGTTAGGTGATTTCATTGTTTCATCATGGATCCAACTATTTGGAGTTCTCTTCCATTCGAATTTCTTGAACTTGTCTTGCTGTGGCTCCCTTTATCAGTTGTGATAAAGTTTGGCACTGTATGTAAAAAATGGAAGAATGCTTTGCATAACCCTTTATTTTTATGTTGCAAGAATGTCTCCATGAACCAATTTGGATTTCTCGTTTGTTTACTCAATAGTGAAGAAAATTGTTTTGTTGCCCAATACCTTAATCAGAATGGCCACATATATCAATTTCATTTGGGATTCATAGATTCAAGATATAGAGTAGAGTGTGTTGTTGGACCAATGGTGGTTTTATCCTTACCAACAGAATGCTCCCAAACACACAACTATTTTGTAGCAAATCCATTTACAAAGGCATTTAAAAACATAGGGCCAGTACGAATTGGAGACTCGGGGTTCTTTTCATTATTGGAAAATGTAAGCAATAGAAAATATGATTGGGTTGTTCTAAAACATATCTATGATGGAATGCAGTCTGAATTTTATGTTTGTAGTAGTCTTGATAGGGTATGGCAAAGGGCTGTTGTTCCATTTGGTGGCACTTCACCCCCCAAGAATGTATTGTTTTATAAAAGTAAATTGTTTTGGTTGTATCTCGACAAGGAGTATGAGGATTATCCTCGGTATGAGTATACAATCTACTAGTTTGACGTAATAAAAAATGAGTAGGGTTTTTTATTTGTTCCAATCAATGACATACGTTGTATGTCGTTAGCAATATACATGAATCAATTGATATGTCTTGTCAATGATGGGTCCACTTCTATGTCCAATCAATTGAAGAATTAGATCATTTCCAATTTGGTCAACCATGTTTTGAATGAAGAGTTGGCTACTTTGAAGATGATTGGGGTTTCAGATGGAAGTTGTTGGAAGAAATTTCTGTAGATATAAATAACAAATGTCTTGGCTATCTTCCATTCCGAACAGTACATGGTCTGGTTCTTATGTGCAACTGCAGTGAAGTTCCTTTCCTATTGTATGACATGGTAACTCGCATCTATTTTCCAATAGATATTCATAATTCAACTAATGAGCAGATGTCTCAGTTTTGGTACCCAACACAAGAGGACTGTAATGATCTGATTGAGTATGGAGATGTTTTTGCAATTGTTGCCCGTATGGATTCTGTTGATGAGATTCCACCATTGGATATGGTGATGGATTCTTAGGATATTAGTATTCTTAGGAGTTCTTATAAATATTTCCATTTTATATACTCTCTGTGGTTGTGGAAAATATTTCCATTTTTGCCTCTATACATACTATGTGTCTTTATGGTAATACTTTAAAATTATGTTTGTATCGATCTTTATGATGTAAAATATTTAATATTGTTTCCGCTAAAGTTTTCTTATTTACATGTAGATGTTTCTCGATGTTATGATTTTTTCTTTGTTTGTATAGTTATAATTCCTATGATTCATGTTATACATTATATTTGTAATGGTTTTTGTCATTGATTCTCAAACAAGTTTATATGTTTATGTTCATCTTAATATATTTATATTTATATTTTGATAGTATATATAGTTCCAAATTTTTAGATTCTTGTGTCGCAATAGTATGGGTTCCATTTTGATTATAATATGATACATGGAAATTTAGACTTCTTTTTTTGTTTGAGCCATTTGGAGAAATTCATTTGTTCTTTTTGCCATTTTCAAATTTTTTGCTTTTGTTTTTAGGCATGATGAAAAAGCCTTATACATTTTCATAAGTTTATATGGTTGGAAAAAAAATAAGATATACACTTTTTATATTCCATGTTTTCGATTTCACAGTGAATAATTATTATTCGTTGTAGACATGTCATCTGAAGGCACAAGCATGCGTGCAAGAAAAATAACTTTGTCATCACAATCACGTGACCAGTCTAATGAAATTCATCATTTGCAGTATCAACAAAATAAGGATGCGATAAATGAGCATAGGAGAACTACATATGAGAGAAAAACGAGTGAAGCCACTCTTCAAAATGATTCTATAGTTCCTTGTAAGTATCGTAGTATGGACGATATAATGGAAAGAACATTTCATGTTGATAGTTCATTATGAGGATATGCTCCTCCTTAGCATAGTCTTGTTGTTCGATGCTCTTCTGAAAATGTTCATAACATTGGGGAAACATCTTGCAATCGGGAAGAACGCCATATCGATATTGTGCATGAAAATGTCCACCCTAACCCTTCCGTGTGTCCAATTTCATGTTCTGATGGCCAAAGGTTGCAAATAAGCCATGGTTGAGGTAATGATGACATTTTGTGTGATGATTTGAATGATAGTTTACTTGGCCATTTGTTTGATAATTTGGATTCAGCTGCTCGAAACAAAAGACCTTCAAATCCCGCTTCTCAAAGTAATGTGGTCCCACCAAGAGAATCAGTCATCCCTGATAGCATTTCGTGTGGCACAATGGAGGTAACACAATTATATTTTGGTTTTGGCTGCAATAGTGGTTGTTCAGCTACATTCCAGACTAATGTAAATTTTCAATGTTTTTGATTTTCTTTTCATTTTTTAAATTTCTAATTGCTTAGACAATGAATTTTATGGCGTCTTTTATTTTCTTTGAACATGACAAAATTCATTACAATACAGGCATAAAAATTAACTTCATAGATGTTACATCTACTGATGTTAGAAGTGAAGAGGAACTATCTCATAGCGTTCATCCACATCGCCAAACAAATGTAAATGTTGAGTGGATTTGATATTTTTCTCATTTTCTCATTTACAGTTGCCTTGAAATTGTGTTTTGTAACATTTCATGGAGAAACCATGATGTCATCTCATTAGGTTGGCCAATTGGAATCCAAAAGATCAAATTGTAAAACTATTGTAGATGTATTTGATTTATTTTCAAATTTTGAATCTTTCTTTTTTGGACATTTAGTTTTATAATGTATTTTATTTTTTTGAAACAGAAAACAACTCATTTGAATAGAGGCAAAGCAACTACATGAAAAAATGTTCCGTCCATTGTTCTTAGAATCCAAGAGAAACCATCTCATAACCCTCATCCATGTGAAGACGGAAATGTAAATTTTGAATGCATTTGATTCTTTTTCATTTTATTCATTTATAATTAGTTGGAAATTAAATTTTGAAGTCTTTTATGACAAAGAGACCTTTACATCTTCTCAGATTCGCGAAATGCATACCATAAATTTGGAAAAACATTCTCATAGATGCATTCCATGTGCTTCAAATTTGCGAAGGGGATCTCATGTTCTTGAAGATGAAGTAAATGTTAGAAGAGATTTTACTCATCAAAATGGTTTTCAACATGGTTCGACAAGTAGAGATCATATTCATTTTGATGAAAACATGATTGCAGTGCATAAAAGGTTTCGAGCAAAGATAGATAGCTTGTCAGTTGTCAAGATGTGCCACATTTGCCAAGAATCATATCCCAGAATCCTTGTTGTGAGACATTCTAAAGGACCTGTTTGCAGACAATGTAAGAGTGAAAGAGGATCCCATCGTTTTTGTCGGTATAATAACATGGATCTTGGTGAGCAACCTCATATTTTAAGAGTTCTTACTCAAGTTGAAGAAATGCTAATAGCACATGTGAATCCCAGTTTGCAAGTGACACATGCTCGAGGTGGGCAATATAAGTATAGTGGTCATACAATTAGCTTTCCTCAAGATATTTCTACAATTGTATGAAGCCTTCCCCGACGTGTTGACGATATTGACTTTCTAATTGTGAGGAGACATGGTGCTAATTCTAAATATTATGAATGTTATGCCAAAAGATCTCGAGTGATGGATGCATTGATTTTCAAAATATAGCATGATCAATACTATCGAGATGTTGTAATTGATTATGATTCAGTGAATGCTCTGCCCGAGATCTCAACAGATGTCTCCTCCAAGCTTAAATTTGTTGATTATCATATTGAAGAATCTGAGATCAATGAAACTAATAATGAAGAGTTTCATGCTAAGCATTTGCCCTCTCATCCTTCTTCCTTTGTTGCTCACCTACCAAATGAACGCAGAGAAGTGGAAGAAATTAGAGCATTTCTTGATAATGTTCATTCTTCACATGTTCAAGACATGGATTGGCCCACTATTGGAACCTCTCTAGTGAATGAATATAATACAGAGGGGCTATTCGATATGGCATTCCCAACATTGTTCCCCACTAGTGATGCTGATTGGTTGCAACCACGTATTTGTAGTGTTGAAGTTCATGAGTATGCATTGCATCTTCTTAAGTACTATGATCATAGATTTGGAAGCCATCCTTTCTTTTGATATTACCTATTAAACATGATAATGCAGCATTGGAGCCAAGCAACTACTACATTTTTTGCAAAGAAACATTTACATGATAACTCACCTACAACAGTTGAGGAGTTGCGTCACCAACTATTTGATTTACCAGATAATAAGTTGGCTGAGCATCTTATGTGGTTTGGTTCTTATCTCAGAGGTACAAGGGCATACTGGACTAAGTGTCAATCTGAATGGATGGACATGATTACTTAGTTAGGATGACCATCTTTATTTTTTACTTCGAGTGCAGCTGACACAAAGTGGCCAGAGTTGCATAACCTCATGCCCATACATTCACATTCTCATTCTTCAAATGAGCATCATATGAAAATTGTAGAAACGATTGTTGATCATGACATTGGAGCACAAGAAACATGCCATATGTTGCTTAAGCTGCCGGTTGTTGTCTATAGTCAGAAATTTGTTTCCTTGAATGTTGGAAGAAAGGTTTTTAGGAAAATATCAAGGGATGGCTTGCAATGTTCATCTGAGAATACTTTCGTTCAACATTATCAGAAGAGACCTTTTTTCCTTGAACATCTATCTTTGATAGAAACAACAAGATCTTGGACATTTGATAGCAAGCGTAAACAAGATCCATGGAAGCCTAGAGATGTTCATGCTATTGTTCGGGTTTGGCCACAGTTTTATTCTATTCCCGGTGAGGCTTCAGAGGAATTTGAAACCTTTTGCTCATAAGAAGTGCTATTGTATAAGCCATTTGGTGACATTTCTGCAGAAATTGGCCTTTGAACTGAAGTTATTATTGAAAGTTGGAGGAATTTTCGATATCAAGCATGGCATGTTGATCGACACCCATCAATTATAGATAATATTGAAGATGAAGAACATGGCGATTTTTCTAACCATGAAATGAATGTTGAAGATGGTTTTCAAGAATGACATATTTTCTCTCGTTTGGTTCCACCAAATGATGTGAATGTTTTTGATCTTCACACCCTTGGTTGAAGGGACTTTGATATATCCTTTGACTGGGAAAGTACAACTATTTTGGATGATGTTGCAGAGGAAGCTACTAATTTTATAAGGAATGAAAAATCAGCGGGTAATATTTTTGACCTTTCAAATAGAACATTTTCATCTCTAGATTCTTTGTCAGAAAAACAACGACTTGCTTTTGAGATTGTGTTAAGGCACTTTGCTGAATATGAAATTCGTGAAGCTCTTCTTATGATTATTCAGGGCACTGCGAGCACTGGGAAGTCTTTCCCTATCCATTGTATTTTTGAAGCTCTTTCTAATTCTTCAAGTGATGCGAGAAGCCCTTTGCTTCTTCTTGCACCAACAGGAATAGCTACTTTTAATACATGCAAAAACAATACACTCAACTCTAAAAATCCCAATTAAAGATATGCAGCCACTACAGGGTTAGTCACTTGCGGTATTCCAAGAAGAAATGCGACATGTTAGATATATATTGATTGATGAAATAAGCTTTTTGGGATCAAGGTTTTTTATGAAAATATATGCTCGGTTGCGAGAAGCATTTCCAGAGAAAAAGAATTGTCCTTTTGGTGGGGGATCCATCATCCTTGTGGGTGACCTTGGCCAACTGCCTCCTGCCAGTGATAAGACTTTGTATGCAAGTAATACAGCGGGGAAAGTCTTGTGGAACAAGTTCAACATTGTTGTCACTCTTGACACAATCTTTTGCCAAGAAGGAAATAATGAGAAACAATCTTGTCTTTGTAGAGTCCTTAATAACATTAGAAACGTAGAACCTGTTCTTGAAGATTGGGACTTTCTTATGTCTCGGGCTGATATGAGGTTGCATCCTATAGAAAGAGATTTATTTAATGCAACAGTTCACTTGTTTCCAACAAATAATTTGGTGTCCTTGCATAATAGGCAAATGTTAAAATCATTAAATTCTCCAATTGCAGGATGTGTTGCTGAATATTCAAGGCTTTTAGAAATCGGTGGTGTTGATGATGATCAATTGAATAGTGAAGTAAATGTTACTTTGTTGTTTACTTCATTTTCAAGAACATGATATTCGCTTCGCAAACTTGAAGCATGTGGAATGGATCTTTGACAATTTCTTTATCCTACAACTCAAAAATATATAAATATTGTTATCTAAGCCGAGTAATTTATAACCAATGCAATCTTTGATTATTCCTAAAGACAAATAATCATATAGATGGCTTACTTATCAAATGGAAAGATGTATTCATATAATGGTTACTTTGTTTAAGAAATTAAACAAAGTAATTATAAAAACATTATCGCATTCATCAAAATATATATATTGCTGACATATATCCTTTGAAATATAACAATTCTCAATCTTCAAAAATGATATGATAAAGAATTATTTGAGAAAAAATACATATATCGACAATAGCAATTTTTAAAGAAGTGTTCATTCACATAAGGAAATAAGACAAAAACAGTGATAGAAGTACCGCATGCATTTGAATCCTTTCGATGTGAAAAACACTTCAATTCCACTTTGCTATTTGAGAAAACCTCCAGAAGATGCAAAAGTGCAAGTCTTGAAAAAGCTTCTTGATAAAAATGTGAAACCTTGATGCACTTTTTGATAAAAAAATATTTAGAAGTACAGTAGTGCAACTTCCCAAGTCAAAATTTTATACAAATTGAGGACCCTTTCTAAATACATGAAAGGGTCTTAAATAATAAAAATAAAAACTACTATCAACAAAAATCGCTATAAGTTGTTCAAACTGTGACATGAAAATCTGGGATTTGGTATAAAAATAGCAGTGCGATGGTGGTTGAACTAATTCATTGAATCGACTTCTTCTCTTGTGCTTGCAGCTCACAGATTGCTAGCATTGGCTAGATTTCCGGAGGCTGACTCATCCTAGAATGTAGCTGGGTTGTATAGGTGGCATCAAAGAGTTCAGGAACCATGCAGTTGACCGCGTCAGACAGGCATCTCATGGCCATCTACTGGCTATGATGCTTGACTAGAAGAAACTAGAATGCATCCCATGTCAAGTTTTGAACTTCTCCGATCTATTTTTCTCTGCTTGCCAACTCCTATCTCCAATGATGTTCCAATGCCTTTGCTTTCGGGAGTTTACCTGGAGAGTAATCGGAAATCAAATTAGACATATATAAACTGTTATTTACTAATTTGATTACACCATTCATTGTAGCTTTGGCTCTAGAGGTTGCTCTTTCGACTTTCATTACCTAATATTCCAATTCTTAGAAAAGGATTTCCTTGTGTGATTCTTGTATTTTTGGCAGATTTACAGCCATTCCTTCCTCTAAATTTTTCCAGGAGAGAAAGTTTCTTATTTTTTCATCTTCTTTCTCCAATTCCAATCTTCTGTCAACTGCGTTCTTAATCAATGATGCAGAGATGTTGCACAATGGGTCGGCCAATGATATATTATGGGAAAGGATGTTAAATTGCTGGGAAAAGGCTTTGCTTATCTCCAAGGCTTCTTTTTTGAATTCAGTAACCTATGGATAACCCTTGTATTTTTCTATCTGTAATTATACTTGTGCAATTTGATCGTCCTTCGCCTTATTTTCTTGCTCAATCGCTATCTGAAGTCTGCTTAGTTCTTGAGACACCTTCTGTTGTTTCCGGAGAGCTTTCTTATCAATTTTCAGTTTCTCCAAATTCAATTGTTCTTTAAGTTGCTCATTTTGTTGCCTTTGTTCTACTAGCTGCTATTCTAGTTGATTAATCTTTTGTTGTTCTTCTGCCAATTGCATCTCAAGCTGAGTGATCCTTCGATCTTTATCCCTAATTAGTTGATTGACCTCTGAGGCTTTGTCCATTGTCGCTGTTGTATAAGCCCCTACATACTGAGACAATTTAGTCAAATCCTCAAAAGGATTAACTTCTGACTTCCATACCACATTCATCATTTCGTCCTGAGGAGTTAAAAGAGTTCCTTGATCAGTTTTCCTCTTTTTCCTTTGTCTTTTAACTACATCCTTATGATTTGGACTATAGAATACATCAAGGGGTGGTATTTCTTCTATTTTTAGTACAATCGCTTATGTGGGATTTTTGGGAATGATTTCTATATCCTGCTACATCCTGGGTAGGCCGCTTGTCCCTTCAATCGGAACACTAATAACCTTAGACTATTGTGTTGTGGGTGGTTTTGGTGTAGTGAGGTTTTGGGAGTCCTTTGGGTTTTTTATGAGTATATTGAATTTCTCCCATTCCTTGATTAAAGTTGGATCAATATTTATATCAGTATCAAGGAGCTCACTAGTTCCTTGCTTTGTCCTCTACCTTTCAGGGCTCTTCTGCTTTTCAAGAATCTTCTGGGTAGTTTTTCCTTCACTTTGGCCTTCATGTTGCAGCATAGGGGTGGTATTTAATAAGTCCATCGGTAGAGTTTGCAACCTCCTTGTTCTGAACTTTAGAAATGCTTCTACTCCCTCTGCTCCCAATTTGATTTTTGCAAGTTGTTTTACTTGAGAAAATAACTCAGCTGAGGTGAACAAATCATTATAATCATCTTTCTCATGCTCAAACATGGAAATTTTGACATGAGAGGTGAAGTTATAGGCTATTTCTTTTGGATCATATTGCCTCTTTGGAATGATTGCTAACTTTAGCACTTTTATTTTCTTTGCTTCTTTCTCTGCATGTTTGAATTCATGCAGTGTGAAAGTACCACATGGGAGGGGGAATGAAGGCCACATTTTCTTTTTGGACTCCTTTAGGTTTCTGGACATCCCTCCTTCTGTGATTTGATAAGCTATTTCCTTGGAAAATAGTTTATCGGGAATGTATAAGGGGAGAACATGTGGAGTAACAGTGCTTCCAAAAATTCTAATGTAGGTGAATGTTTCTTCACCAAACCAATTACCAATTGATGTTAAGTTGACACTGGCTTCATTGGATAACTGAGGAGCAGGTTTATTGAATATAGCATAATGAATAGGGAAGACAAAACCATGAAAGATTCTATAAAGATGGTTTTTATAATGGGTTTTCCACAATTCCTTATGATAGATGTGAATGGGGGTTGGGTCTTGTGGAGTCCATTTCCAACCTAGAATGGGGTAATCAGAATTGAAACAAATAGTGTCCATAATGTAGGCACTCATATAAAACGGGGTATTACTCGGGTAGTCACGAACCAATTTCTTCTATAATCGAGGATATGGTTGGCCATTTTATTAGACAAAATGGTTACCCAATCCATGATATACGAGTTAACTGTTGCCTCCATTAAAGGAACCATTTCAATTGAAAACCTAGCGGAATCGGAGACTCCAAAGAGTCTACATATCATAGCACTAGCATAGCAGTAAGGAGATGCTCAGTCAACAGAATACATACCCGCTGATTCATGCTTGTGATTTTTGGGTAATGCCTCCACTTCCTGATAGGATCCAATTCCATGTCATTTTATTTGGCAAAGGCGTTGACAAATGCCTTGTTGTAATGATTTTGTGGTTCCGCCAAATGGTACATATTTTTTATATCTTCTGCTCTGAATGACCTGAACATCCTTCCATCAGTCGTAAAGAATGCTCTATATGTTATGTTGATACTCTCAATTACCCATCTAACTAATTCATTGTACGGTAATGTTCTGGCACATGCAGCTATTCTGTGGAGAAAAGAGCTGACCAATTCCTTGAGAGTATTCTCTGATTTGTCAGTGGAATTGGTTATTTCCTTTTCTTCTTCAATTTATTCTAGATCTTCATCTTCCAATAAATTGTATATGCTTTCCCATGAAGCTTTTCCTAGGCCAACGCAGGTAGTATCACCTATCAAGACCTTCTTTACTGGTTCCTCTTTGGTTAAGACTGGAATCTTTGCTTTCTTTGATTTCTTCAACATTTCTGCTAAATTAATGGATTCAAACTTACTCTGCAAAAAAAATATATGGTTGTAACAGAGGAGAAAATCCGTTCCAAGATAAGGCACAATACAAAAGATTAATAGCAATTAAGCGCAATAAGTGATATCAATTTGATATATTGTGTTACCATAGATGAAATCCTCAAAGGATTCAACCATAATTGCTTTATTAATGATTTCGGCAACTACCAATCATGATCATTAAATGCCATAATGATGTGTCACATTGCACATATTAATAACGGTTCTTTAAAGTAAATATCCTGACTTTCCCGATCAACGATTAGCAATAATCGCATTTCGCATATCGATAGGCCCAAATTTATGCTTTAGTCATTTCCTTCATATAGCTCCGATAGCGATAAAGAGTGAGTTGTCATAGAGAGGCGAGATAATATTTAAGAAATCAATAAATCATTTATTTATCATTTACTAATGATTTATGCTCTTAAAACCTACAAGCATTCATTTAACCATACTATTTCCACTTTATTGAAAAGCGCTCCTTTATTTATGATGATGAAATCGCATCAGTGGATCTCAAATGGGCATTCGTTATGTGTTTCGGGACCTTACCGATGTGCAATTGTGATCGGCTTGTCACATTGGTGGAGTTGTACGACCCCATGGAATGTTTCCTTAAGAAATTTGCGATATGCGCTTTCCGATTGTGTTATTGCTTTGGGGAATGCCAAAGGAAACATTAAGTCCATATTTTAGCCAAAGGATGTGCACAATGCGATATGTTTCATTTATAGTTTATCTTATGACAAGGTTTTCTTTCACTTTTACATTGGATCGAACCTCATCATAAGTATTTTCATGTATCATATGGATTTTTTGCAAAATGCGATTGTTATTGAAGTTATCCTAAAAGAAAAAAGACTTATTATCTAGAACTATTGATTTTAGCTAAGTTTATTAAAAAAGGGACCCATTTCTTGTTGAAATTTTTATATAAAAATTTTGAAATGGGGAGGGTTGTTGTATAGCACAACAGGTTTCTAATATTTTTCCCTAGGGTTTATTAATTCCCAATGGTGTATTATATCAAATTATTGGTTTTCTTCGTTCTTCAACTTTTTAATATTAATAACTCATTGGGTTTATAATCCCTTGATGTTTTATTGTTAATCCCATGGGTTTATTATCCGTTTGGGTGTATTATATCAATCCCTTGGGTTCATTATTCCCTTGGGTTTATATTATTAGTCCCTTTTGTTTAATAATATTGCCTCAGGTTGATAATCACTTGGGGTTTTAGTATTAATCAATTGGGTCTATAATATCAATTATTTGGGTTTATTATTCCCGAGTCAAACATGGTTTATTATAATGTCGACCATGGCCCAACATGGAATTGTGATAGGAATTGTCTCAATATGTAAATCAATGATAGTTGATCATGTTTATTTTAATGTTTATAATATTATTCCCTTGGATTTAATATGATTCCCTTGGGTTCATAATCCCTTGGGGTCTTAGTATTAATCGCTTCGTTTTATTATTCCTTTGGGTTTCTCATATTAATCCCAAGGGTTTATTATTCCCTTAGGCTTATAATATCGAGGTAAACCATGGTTGATTCTCGCATTCTAGAAATGATTGTCTCACTATCAAACTAAATCATGTTTATTTTGATGTTTGTAGTATTTACATTTGAGTTTACCATTGTTGGGTTTATAGTATTAGGCCCTTCGGTTTAATATCATTCCATTGGGTTCATAATCCCTTCGGCTTTTAGTATTAATCCCTTGGGTTTATTTTTTATTTAGGTTTATAATATCAATCCCTTGGGTTCATTATTCTGTTTGGTTTATAATATCAATCATTGTAAACCATTTCCAATCATAGCCAAACATGCTCAATCATGGTTGAATGTCGCATTGTGACAAGAATTGTCTCACCATCAAAATAAACCATGTTTATTTTAGTGTTTGTAGTATTTATATTTTGGTTTACCAATGTTGGGTTTATAATATTAGTCCCATGCTTCAATGTTGTTGGGTCTATAGTATTAGGCCCTTCGGTTTAATATTATTCCATTGGGTTCATAATCCCTTGGGATTTTAGTATTAATCCCTTGGGTTTATTGTTCATTGGGGTTTTAGTATTAATCCCTTGGGTTTATTGTTAATTTGAGTTTATAATATCAATCCCTTGGGTTCATTATTTTTTTTGGTTTATAATATCAATCATTGTAAACCATTTTCAATCATAGCTAAACATGGTCAATCATGGTTGAATGTTGCATTGTGACAATAATTTCTCGCTATCAAAATAAACCATGTTTATTTTAGTGTTTGTAGTATTTATATTTGGGTTTACCAATGTTGGTTTTATAATATTAGTCCCTTGGTTGAATGTCGCATTTTTACAAAGATTGACTCACCATGAAAATAAACCATGTTTATTTTAGTGTTTGTAGTGTTTATATTTGGGTTTATAATATTAGTCCCATGGGTTTAATATTATTTCCTTGGGTTCATAAACCCTTGGGGCTTTAGTATTTATCCCTTTTTTTATTATTCCTTTAGGTTTATAATATCAATCCCTTGGGTCTATTATTCCCTTTGGTTTATAATATCGATCATGGTAAACCATTGTCAATCATAGTAAACCATGGTTCTATGTCACATTGTGACAACGATTGTCTCACCATGAAAATAAATAATAATCCCTTGGGTTTATTATTCCTTTGGTTTTATTATATGAATACCTTGGGTTTATTATTCTCTTGGGTTCATTGTTCATTGGGGTTTTAGTATTAATCCCTTGGGTTTATTGTTCATTTGGGTTTATAATATCAATCCCTTGGGTTCATTATTCCGTTTGGTTTATAATATCAATCATTGTAAACCATTGGCAATCATAGCCGAACATGGACAATCACGGTTGAATGCCACATTGTGACAAGAATTGTCTCACCATCAAAATAAACCATGTTTATTTTAGTGTTTGTAGTGTTTATATTTGGGTTTACCAATGTTGGGTTTACAATATTAGTCCCATGCTTCATCGTTGTTGGGTCTATAGTATTAGGCCCTTCGGTTTAATATTATTCCATTGGGTTCATAATCCCTTTGGCTTTTAGTATTAATCCCTTGGGTTTATTGTTCATTGAGGTTTTAGTATTAATCCTTTGGGTTTATTCTTCATTTGGGTTTATAATATCAATCTCATGGGTTCATTATTGCATTTGGTTTATAATATCAATCATTGTAAACCATTGTTAATCATAGCTAAACATGGTCAACCATGGTTGAATGTCGCATTGTGACAAGAATTGTCTCCCCATCAAAATAAACCATGTTTATTTTAGTGTTTGTAGCATTTATATTTGGATTTACCAATGTTGGTTTTATAATATTAGTCCCTTGGTTGAATGTCACATTTTGACAAAGATTTACTCACCATGAAAATAAACCATGTTTCTTTTAGTGTTTGTAGTGTTTATATTTTGCTTTAACAATGTTGGGTTTATAATATTAGTCCCATGGGTTTAATATTATTTCCTTGGGTTCGTAAACCCTTGGGGTTTTAGTATTGATCGCTTTGTTTATTATTCCTTTAGGTTTATAATATCAATCCCTTCGGTTTATAATATCGATCATGGTAAACCATTGTCAATCATAGCCAACCATGGTTCAATGTCACATTGTGACAACGATTGTCTCACCATGAAAATAAATAATAATCCCTTGGGTTTATTATTCCTTTGGGTTTATTATATCAATCCCTTGGGTTTATTATTCCCTTGGGTTTATAATCCCTTGGGCTTTTAGTATTAATCCCTTGGGTTTATTGTTCATTGGGGTTTTAGTATTAATCCCTTGGGTTTATTGTTCATTTGGGTTTATAATATCAATCCCTTGGGTTCATTATTCCATTTGGTTTATAATATCAATCATTGTAAACCATTTCCAATCATAGCTAAACATCGTCAATCATGGTTGAATGTCACATTGTGACAAGAATTGTCTCACCATCAAAATAAACCATGTTTATTTTAGTGTTTGTAGTATTTATATTTAGGTTTACCAATGTTGGGTTTATAATATTAGTCCCATGCTTCAATGTTGTTGGGTCAATAGTATTAGGCCCTTTCATTTAGTATTATTCCATTGGGTTCATAATCCCTTCGACTTTTAGTATTAATCCCTTGGGTTTATTGTTCATTGGGGTTTTAGATTAATCCCTTCGGTTTATTGTTAATTTGGGTTTATATTATCAATCCCTTGGGTTCGTTATTGCATTTGGTTTATAATATCAATCATTGTAAACCATTGTCAATCATAGTGAAACATGGTCAATCATGGTTGAATGTCGCATTGTGACAGGAATTGTCTCACCATCAAAATAAACCATGTTTATTTCTAAGTTACCAGAAAACAGATACGGGAACGGATACGGGTACGGGGTTTGAAACGGATACGGCAAATTTTCAAAAAATCTGGATACGATATGGCAGGAAACGGCACATAATATATATATATATATATATATATATATATATATATATATATATATATATATATATATATATATATATATATATATATATATATATATATATATATATATATATATATATATATCTTAAAAATAAAAAATTCATATTACCATTCATATTTCAGAATCTAAATTATCATCTATGATCTATCATGATTCATAATTCATCATCATCAATTCAAGATTCAACTTTCAAAGTTTCAACATATACCATATGGCATAAACATTCATGATTCAACATTGCCATCATCATTAACAATCACTATAACATTCATGATTCAAGTTTCAGCTTTCAAGACTTTAGATTTCTCTTGTTTGGCTAGGTATCAACATAGTGATAGCTTTCCTTGGCCAGTGGGGTAATGAACTCAAAACTTTTCTTAATTCCCTGCCCAATTTCTTGACTGTAATTCTCACTGGGGCTTGCAACAGTCCCCAGAAAATTTGTAATGCAACTCTATAGAATGCAATTTATAAACAGAAGTCTGAAATTTATTTGCAGTATCTTCGCAATTCATTCATATACTCTGAAATCACATTTAATTTGTAACAGTATATACCTTTCTTCATGAGCAATAGTTAAGTCTAATTCTCAATAGCATGAACAACATGCTAGGATTCTTTTCTCCATTTAAACCTAACAGATTATATACACGTAAGATATAATTTGACCATTTAAATGAATAAAATTAAAATTTATAGTATTTAAGAGTATTAAAGTTGAAATTTTTAATACTTAAAGTTAAATTTTAAAAATTGTATGATAACTTTCGAAGAGTATTAAAGTTAAAATTTTTAGTATTTAAAATTAAATAGTTAACATTAAAGTAAATTTAAATGAAAAAATTAATGTAAATGAAAAATTAAATTTAAATGAAAAATAAAATAAAATAAAATTAATTTATGAATAAAATTATAATTTATAATATTTAAAGTTGAATTTTTAACATTAAAGTTAAATTTTAAATTCAATGTTAAAAATTTAAGTTTAAGTATTAACAATTTTAACTTTAATACTCTTCGATAGTTAACATACAATTTCTAAAATTAAAGTTTAAAAGTTAAGGTTCAAGGTTCAATACTTTAAGTTTAATGCTCTTTACATTTAGTATTCTGCCCAGCGTCGACATTTTAACGTTTTATATTCCGCCATCTCACACCACCGCCGGCATTGCCGTTCCACTATTGCGGGGTCAAATATTCCTCCCACATAAAGAATTTTCGCAGCAACGCTTCATGCTCCCCACTGTCGCAACCATCTATCTCTAACTCCTGTCCACAAATTAAAAATATTTGCTTATAAAGTTATGTCCAATTTTAAAGTTGAGCGTTAAACTGCACCGCTGGCCAGAGGAGAAGCCACGACCTGGACGACAATGAAGAGTGGTGGATTGTGTGCCACCTTGACTAATAAGATTATATATACAGTATTTCACCGCCTCCACAAAAAATTCATTATAAACAGAATCAAGAATTAAATAACAGTGATACAAAAACAGAGATGAAAGTACTTGCTTTTTCAAAAGCTGTCCGTGTTAACTGGCTGCAGAGGAGCAATTTTCTTTCCAGCCATATGAATCCACAATGGATACCATTTTCTGGCCAAACTATGAAATTCAAGTTTCAACATATCAAAAAACGTTTTACGATTTGATAAATACATATAAAAAATGGCTGAACCGTATCGTTTTTCTTTAAACGGGAGGGTTTTCCCATCAAAACGCCTGAAAAATGGCTTTAAAAAATCGGAAACATATTGGAAGCAGCAAAAACGTATTTCAGTCGTTTTTTTGCCGTTTCTGGGCTGAAAACGTATCAGAAACAGAAAACGGCGTTTTGGCCAGTCAAGGAGCCGTTTCCGGTAACTTAGGTTTATTTTAGTGTTTGTAGTATTTATATTTGGGTTTACCAATGTTAGTTTTATAATATTAGTCCCTTGGTTGAATGTCACATTTTGACAACGATTGACTCACCATGAAAATAAACCATGTTTATTTTAGTGTTTGTAGTGTTTATATTTGGGTTTAACAATGTTGGGTTTATAATATTAGTCCCATGGGTTTAATATTATTTCCTTGGGTTCATAAACCCTAGGGGTTTTAGTATTTTCCCTTTTTTTATTATTCCTTTAGGTTTATAATATCAATCCCTTAGGTTTATAATATCGATCATGGTCAACCATTGTCAATCATAGACAACTGTGGTCAACCATGGTTGAATGTCACATCGTGACAATGATTCTCTCACCATGAAAATAAACCATGTTTATTTTAGTCTTTCTAATATTTATATTAGGGTTTACCAATGTTTTGTTTATAATATTAGTCCCTTTTTGCACGCCTTGTAGACCAGCCAGACTTATATAACATAACATATGTCTCTATCGGATCCAACCCACAATCGGTGTGTCATATATATATATATATATATATATATATATATATATATATATATATAAAGTGTTATACGATGATTGCGGACCCACTATAGCTTTAAAATATAATACATATATGCTTTAAGTCCGGCCTTTTTATTATAATCTTTTATAACAGAAATTCATATAAAAGTGTGTAAACCACAATATATATGAATATCAATAAAAGTCTTTGGAACCCACGATAAGATGGATGCGCTGAGTCATATAAAATATAGCGTATGAACTATCGGGTCCGGAACCCAATCGCTCATCGCAATCGGTGCTTTCATATATATATATATATCATATGTTGTCTTACGGACCCGCCACAATTATAAAACAATAATAGATATTGTTTTGGGTCTGTCATCGCAAATTGCGATCGATGGAACCCATATGCATGCATATAAAGGGCTTTCAATACAGCGAACCTGCTGAACTTTTAAACACATTGTATATATTATTTTGGGTCTGCCCTACCCATATCGTAATCAGCGGAGTCGTATACACGTAATATAAGTGGTATACATTGTTTCGGACCCGCCGTCATTATAAAATATGGAATATATATTATCGGGTCTAGTGTTAGCATAAATATGTTGTCTTACAGACCCGCTACAATTATAAGAAAATAATACATATCGTTTCGGGTCCGTCATCGTAAATCATGATCGGCGGGACCGATATGCATGCATATAAAGGGCTTTCAATACAGTGGACCCGCTAAACTTTTAAACACACTGTATATATTATTTTGGGTCCGACCCACCCATATCGCAATCGGCGGAGTCATATACACGTAATATAAGCGGTATACATTGTTTTGGACCCGCCGTCATTATAAAATATGGCATATATATTATCGGGTCTAGTGTTAATGTTTTAAGACTTCTTCCTTTGTTTTCCTTTGTAAAATCCGATATATTTCTCCTTTTCTTTTATATTTTCATTTCCGGTATACTTGCCTTATATTTTTTTTCAAAATATTCTTTGAATGATTTTGAATGAAATAATGAATAAATTATTATAATAATAATAATTATATTTGTATATTATTATAATAATATAATAATAATATAATATTATTATAATATTATAATCAAATATATATATATATATATATATATATATGTAAGCTAGGGTGGTACCTTCCTTTTCTATTTAAAAAACAAGCTGGTCCAGATACAACATTCTGGTGGCCTCAACTTGCCCATATGGGAAACCAAGTCTGTTGGCCACCTAAGTTTGTTATATGCCATCCAATAACAAAATTTAATTAGTCTTTCTATCCATGCTACATGAACAACACATCTAAAAACACTAAACATACTACAAACTAACATACAAACGTCTGAAAAGAAAAGCTAGCCGCAAAATAATCAGACAAGAAAACTGTAAAGGACTAATCCTTCCGGTCTTCTTCATCAGAATCTGCATTAACAGGTGCTGCCGTCGAGTCATTTGGTGCGGGTGACAACTTCTTCAACTGTTGCTGGATTTCATCCAGCTTGCTGTCTTGCATTATCATGATGATCTACAAGTTTTTCATTTCCTTTTTAATATTAGGCATGCCTTGAGCTATTGCTGCCACTTCTCCTACCACCTTCTCCAAAGCCTTAGCTAGTAACCGCTTTAACACCCAGTATACATGCAGAGCTTGCCGATACAGTGTCATTCAGCCCATGGTATGCCCTGGGTCAGGGATAATATCTCCCCATTACTCCATCTCAGGTTTTGATTCCTCCTCCATTATCTTTTCTTCCATCTCTTGAATTAGCTGCCAAATATCTGCATCCGTCCCTTCTCTACAGGCTCGAGCAGCTTCCTGGACTACCATCCTCATAGTTTTCCTTCCTTTCCTCTGACTTGCTAGCGCAGAGGTTGATGGCACGTTTTGGCACGGCTGGTTCTATCGCTCTCTGCCTCCGCGGCCCCTCCCTCTGCCTAGGTGAGCTATTTTCTCCTTTACCGCCTCCTGCTTGCAGTTATCAACAACAAAGGTTAGCTTTTAGGGGGCTATAATCTTCCCATCAGTCGGCATTTCCTTATCACTTAACCTGCCTGCCCCATTCCAACCACCCCCGTTGTTCTATAGCGTCAGAGGTCTCTCTCCTTGGACAAAGGAAGGTGGCCAAGCTCTCTTTCATGCTTCCCTCCGCCTGGATAGTGTTCTTGGAATACTCGGGCTGACCCTCTACCCCACTACTACAATTCCCCGACATACCTATGTTCTGATCCTCTCTCTTCCTCACCATGTAGCCCTCTAACCCGTTCAACCTCAGCCCTTCTCCTGCAAATCCCATCTTACTACTCTCTACCACGTTACTATGCAGGGTCGTGATAGAAGCAAACCCGCTCATGTGTCGGCCCTCCCTAGCGATTCCCGTCATTCGCCCCCCTTCGGTCCCCTCCACCAAACTAAACAGGCCAAAGTGAAATGCAGGAGGAGAGTCAAAGGGGACATACCCGTTATTTCGCTCACCCGCTGAAGATCCTTGCACCTGTGCTGCACTGTTCTCCTTCTCCCTTCGCTGCATACTAAGATTTTCTCCCACCCTTACCACCCTCATGTATCCTAGCCCATCTGGCCCACATCCCATCCCACTACCACCGCCACTTCTTACCTCCTCTCTCCCTTCACTCCTTCCACTACGCTGCCTTGAAATTCCCGCAGGCATGCAGAATGCCACCATAGCCATTTGATCTATGGTGAGGGTAGTAGGTGGCCATCCTAGCCGTCCTCTCCCTTGCGCTGTCCACTTTTTCGTACATTCCCTCTTTATCACCCTGATCGGGGGTATAATCAAATATTATTATTATTATTATTATTATTATTATTATTATTATTATTATTATTATTATTATATAATTGTTATTTTTTTTATTTTATTTTTAAATAATATAATGATAATCTAATAGTATTATGAGCTATTTTTATTATTAATTAATATATATTAGGAGTTTACATAATTATTATAATATTAATATAATATTTCTACAGTTATTAATAATCCTATATAGTTATTGATAGTCCTAAATACTAATAATAATTAACCCTATGTATACAAACCATAAGATAAATATTAAAAATACTAAAACCTAAGAATAATAATAGTATTAATAATTCTAATATTATTATGAGTTTGTATTATTATAATAATATTAATATAATAGCCATAAATATGTAATTATATAAGAATATAGTTGCTATTATTTGTATAGTTATTAATTATCATAAATAATAAATAATTGGTCTTTATTGTTCTTATTATAATAATATTGATTATATTTTTATTATAATAATAATTATATTTGTATATTATTATAATAATATAATATTATTATAATATTATAATCGAATATTGTTAATAATTATATAAATATTAACAAACAGAGATTATTTCTATATATTACTGTATAAATATTATATTAATATTATAATAACTATATAAACTCCTAATAATATTATAATAATATTGATTATATTATTATAATATTGATTATATTATTATGCTAAAATGGTAATTATATTTCTATATTATTATAATTATATAATAATAATATAATATTATTATAATATTATAATCAAATATTAATATTAATATTAATATGTTATTTTATTATTATAATAATAATACAATACAATTCTTGTTATTTTTTTTATAATTTTATATTATTAGATTATTTATATAATAATGGGTTGATGGTATTCTTCTTATTATTATTATTATAGAGATTAATAATATTAAAATTATTAATTTATATTTATTATAATAATATTTTAAATTGAAATATAATTCAATATATTAATTTCTATAATAATAATTTAATCTATCATCTTAATATCTATAAAGAAAAAGAGACTATAATTGGAATATGGTAATTTGTTAAAAATGTATTTATGGTATTCATATTAAATTAATTAATTAATTATTATTATAATGTTTTGAATTCAATTCTAATTCAATATATTAATTTCTATATTAATAAAGTATAATAATTTTAATTTATTATTTAAATATATGTAAAGAATGGAATATGGTAATTTGTTAAATAATGTATAGATGGTATTCTTATTATTTTTGTAGATTTTAATAATATTAAGATTATTAATTTTAATATTTTAAATTCAATAGATTAATTTCTATTATTTTAATATTTATAAAAATAAAAATAAAAATTATAATTGGGAGGAAAACTAAACGTATTAAAAAGGAGGATGGCTGATGATAATTTTAGATCAGAAATAAACTCCACAAACAAACAAAGAAAATTAAAATTAATACTGGATCAAGGGGGATGAAGCCTGAAGGCGAGAAGGCAGATCCAGCAAGAACAAAAAGGGGAGAGGAGGGGTAAGGGAAGAAGGGTTAAGAGGAGAGAGCTAGAATACAACTTTTACTTAATTTCCAGGTGCCATCCCTATTGAGGTTTATGGCTTGCCTCTCTATTCCAATCCCTTCTCTGAGTTTCCTGTGGTGGAAATGGTCAACCCTAGCGATGACTTTGGCTTCTTCAATGCAGACATGGTGTTTCGATTTCATAGAATGTTCAGCAAGGGCTGATGTGCGAGAGTGATTTTGTCTAATGTCAACTGCATGCTCACCGATTCTATGTTTAATAGACCTACCTGTCTCTCCAATGTAGGGGATACCACAGGGGCAGGGAATAAGGTAGACCCCTTTCGTGTCTTTAGAAGTTGGAAAAAAAATTTATATTATTAATATTTTATAAATAAATGTAACCAATTTTTTAAAGAAACTTATGCTATATAAATAAAGATAATAATTAAAAAAGTATTATATTTATGAATAATTTAATTATAATTTGTACGAGTCAATGTTAAATTAATAGTGATTAATAGGCAGATTAAAACTTATAACCGTGATTTGGTCGGAACTAATAAATTGAGATACCAACACATTTACCTCCACATAATAAAATGATGGCTAAAATATATTAAACATACACACAAAAATATAAATAATATCAATTTATAATTTAATCAATTTAATTTACGTTTTAAAATTTATTTATTTAAAGTTCAAATATTATATAATTAATTAAATTATATTAAATGAATTAACTTTAAAATAATAATAATACTACAAAATATTAAAATAACATCTATTTTTCCTTTCAATCTCTTAGTTTCTTCTGCCGAAAAGGCAAGAAGAGCAATGGAATGGTTATGCCTATCATCTTCTAATATTTACATGAACGAATGAAGGGAGAGACCACTAGGCTAGGACGTGTATTAATTGGTGCATCAGAGCGATTATAAGGTAGATCACAAAGCAGATGCAAAAGGAATGAACCTAACATGCTATATTAACTTGAGCATCAAGTTAATATAGAGGTTGTGATGCATGGTAGCCACTTGGAGGTCTCAATAATGGCGAGAGTGATTGATGTCATGGTCGGTCCCACAAGGCTCAACTAACAAGAAATCACCCGAATTTAGGAGATAGTTTTTTTAATAATTATACAAATGCCATATTAAAGAAAACAAAAAATATTATTTGTTTAATTAAAAAATGTTTTTAATTAAAAAAAAAAATCTAAATAAATTTTCTAGCAATTAAAATAAATACAAACTTTATTAGAAAAATTAAACAAATTTTTCATACACTCTTATCAAATTTATTTGAAAAAATTAAAAAATTACTCATAAGTCTAATTTATTTTATATTGTAAAACCATCTATTATACCACCCCTGAATTTGCATCCAATCTAGTCCATTTATGTGTTGAAATTTTTTCCTTTCTATTTGGGACAAAGATGTCATGCACAATGACCCGTCCAAAGCTAATGGAGCTTCCAAATGCGAAAGAAATAATAAATAAATAAATACACTGGCTTTCATGTATTTTGATTAAGCATTGATTAATATATGTTCACAATGGTGTGATATAATGTCACTCTCGCTTTTGTTCATATCATGATTAGTTGTTCTCAATTAACATTTACAGTAAGTTATGTATTATTACTAGCATAACGACATTAGTAAATGTAGTTGATATACGCCAAAGGGGTATAACTATGATTATTATTATAAATGAATATTAATACTATTATTAATTAATAATATTAAATTTAATTAGTAATTTTTTTTGTAAAACTTGGCAGGTCCATTCCATTTTCTATTATATGATAAGCAAGTTCACACCACACAGATTAACCAAGTAGCCTCAACTTGCCTCGAGGGGAAACCAAGTCTGTTGGCCACCGGTCAGCATTATAAGTCATCCAAAAATAATATTGTCTTAATCTTTCCAGTCAGGCTAGATATGTCTATATCTCATGTCCATACACTATATAACTATAAAAACTGACATTTGCAACATGAAAATTAAAAGCTAACTGTATAAAACAAAATTATGCATGGGGATGAGTGTAGTCCTTCTAATCCTCTAAGGAAAATGTGATTAGACTTCCTTGTTTTACCTCATCTTCCCATTCTTCCAGCAATTTTCGAATGCCAACGTCCGTCCCCTCTCGGTAAGCCTCTGCTGCTTCAGTGATGAGGTTTTCTATTGATTTCTAGCGTTTTCACGTTTCCAACGTGCTCGGACCCTTATCTTTCTAAGGATCCATGCCTCTCCTACCACATCCATGACCTCTCGCAACACAAGCCATGACCTGTTTTCCAGAATCCTGATGACACCCAGAATAAGTTAGAATAAAACTCAGAATTTTTGAAATATACCACTTTGCCTGTTCATGCTTCTTCTCTCAACCATTTCTCACCGCATACGTGCAGGGGTAGGTTGAAGCCTACGTTGCCCAAAGGGGAGATCCTTATCCCTTACCCCTTATCTCGCCTTTATTCCCTTCCCCCTTGGTATTGATGGTTTGCAGGTCATCCCACCCTGTCTCAATCCGAGCCCACAGGCCCTCCTTGATTCTAGCAACATGCTTGCAATGGTTCCAGTTCCTTGCTCCCTTGGTCCAAAGATAAGTGGCTTTGCCTCTCAAGTCCCCCTGGCTGGGTTTCCACTCAAGATTTCCGGCCTTGCCATCAATTCCATAAGGTTTCCATCTACCCCAACAGTTTCTATGCAAGCCACAAGTGTGGTTGTGCCCCTAGCCCCCTGTCATCTGCTTCCCCATGCCTCTCTCTACAAACCTCTGCCCCTCATGAATTTCGATGCCACTATCAAGCTTTCCTCTGTCCTTAATTATATAACGCAGAGCTTCCCAACCCTGCAGCAGGCATTTCCCCCCCAGCAATCATGGGTTTAACCCATTTGGCATAAGGTATATACGCAAAACTAGGCCATGGAAAGCAGTTGCCTCCCCCATTGCCACAAGCAGCATTCTATTCACCAAATTTTCAGACTCTTTCCCCTCCTTTCCCCCCAGAGAAACCCCAACCAGAACATAGATTCAATGTTGAAGCAAAGCCGAATTACATACCCAGATTCTGCAAGTGTTCGTCTGCTACCTAGGTTCCTCCCGTTCTAGCATCCTTCCACTTCACTGTATCACCACCTTTCTCCACAGTATTTTGTAATAGCATTGGATGTTGAATAACCTTGCCTACCATTATACCCAGACTTATCTCTTATCCCGCCACCTTGCCCAATTCCCCAGCATGTGTTCATTCCAAGGGTCATCGCACCCCCTGCCTTGAGCATGTGGGGGATAGTGGTATTAAGTGCCCAAGTACTAAGCATGACTGCACCCAGGTTGTCCCAACTGGTGGCCCACATCCCGATCGAGTTAAATTTAATTAATAGTATTAATATTACTACTATTATTAATAAATAATATTAAACTTAATTACTAATAATAATGCGACATTGGTTGATTTTCATATTGAGGAAATATTTGTCACTATGTCATCTGACCTTAAATAGGAATGTAAAAAATTATAGATATAACCATAAATATATAGATGCAGTATAAATAACACTTCATTTCATTAATATCAACACTGAAATATGCTTACAAACATAATGGAAATAAGACTAGCTCGGGCGATGGTATCTTATCTCTGAGAAGAGATATGGTGGCTAGATGCCTCTAAAATGTGTTACAATGAGTCTCGGAGGCTTATTTATTATTGAGAAATAATGGAAACCCTAAACATCCAAAAACCTAACCCCAAGAGATGAAGCACAAAAACTATACACCCTGTTTGGGTAAAATGGTACATCAACTTCCCAGGGTCGTAACTTTGGCAAGCGATCTCTGTTTGATGTGCACAATACCTTGTTAAAAAATATTTATCCAAGGAATACGACTTCCAACCAAAAAACACTAGATCATATGCCTTGTTAGTCCTGGTTTTCCCAAAAAACATTTTTTAGGGCCTCAAAATGGCTTTGGAAGTTCAAGACCTGAAAAACTGCCAAAAATTGTAACTTGTGCTACAATTAAGGAAATTGAAAAACTTAAAGAGATAATGGTCATGATCCAAGTGGAATAGGTGGGTGTCAACCAACATCCACCTGGATCAATCCTCCCCCCTTAGGAAGAAACAGTCTCCATTGCATTGAGTTCCTCCATGAGATGGGGAAACTTTTGTTGAACTTAGTCCCTAGTGAGCCACTTACCTTGGTGCAAGAGTTGGCTAGCTTTGACAACCTAATATAGTTGGATTTTTTGCTGGTGAGTTTTCTTGACCTGTGTGTCCATAATCCGATAAGTTGTGGCTTATTCCATGCATTCTGAGTTTAAATTAGTTGGTGCGAGTTGTTCTGCAATGTCTGATGTGTCTAGTAATGGTGGGAAGTATAGTCAAAGGCAATCCACATTGAACACTGGGTGGAGGACAAGGAATGGATGAATGCTAAGCTCAAAAAATTGTCTCCCATATCCTTGGTAATGGTGTAAGGACCATGTCGGAGTGATCCGAGTTTTTCATGGGCTTAGATAAGGAATTCTTTTTGCAAACGCAACCAAACTTTGTCGCCCACATGAAACTTGTGTGGCACCTGATGTTGATCATGTCACTTCTTGTACTTGTCATTTTCCTGAATGGAGCAGCGATATATTGGCCTGTTAGGTAGAGGTGCTCCGTGAGTCAAATTGAACGACTCCTTAACCTGACAGTGCAAGGGCACTGTTGTGGGTGACGAGAAGATGTCCCTGTATTCTTCAACGACCGTATCCACCTACTTCTACTAAATGGAAGAACCCTTCCTGGGGGCCATGGATGTGGCTAAACTCTTCCCCTTACTTTGCGAGTAAATTAGAAAGAAAAAAATTCATAGTCTCGGAGATGATCTTACTGCATTTCTTAGCAAGGATCAAAGAGATGGTGGTAGGTGAAGCTACCTCTGGTATCTTGTATAACATATTATCCAAAGTAATAATAACAGACCAAGGTCTCAACTCATATACATCATGTCACTTCCATAAGTATAGCTATCCTAATAATACATCACAAGCATCAAGAGGAGAAAATCACACAATACCTCATCTGTGAAGGGCTTGATGTTGTAGTTAAGGTGGCACTACTCGCTGACTCAGAGATCTCATCCTTGGTGAAGCCACCCGATGTTGTGCATCTATGGTTGTGGTGTGGTTGGTAGGCCGAATCGCTTCACGATCTATACTAAAATGAGGTAATTTTGGTTCCCACTATTGACAATGAATTGCAGCGATGAACCCTTCACCCACATTTCTAAGTGGAAGAGATGCTCCCTCTCCTCTATATCTTTGGGCTCATTTTTTTGGATTTTGGTGGTGGCAACAGTGGCATTGGGCTCCACTTGAATAATCTGCTTCCCTTTGTCATTCCTCTTGTTGGGTCATGACTCAGAGTGATAACATTCATTTGATTTTGAAGCCTTCAACTCAGCCACCAGCAATTTCTTGGCCCAACACTCACTTTGGTTGTGAGTGGGGCTCTTACGGAACTAACACCACTTTCCTGTGTCCTTCTTTGACTTTATGGTGTTGTTATTTTCTTGTGGCTTCAATGGGTTGTCTTGGGTCACCCGCCTTAGCTTTTTACTTTGTTCTCTAGTTTGGGGGCACCTTTCCCTTGCTTCGGATTCATAGATCCAACGTCTCGCTTCTTTTGTTTAAACTTATTCTTGATATTGATAGTGTATTGGTACGTCGTTCAAAGTGAGGAGATGTCTAGGAACTCCATTTCATCTTGGATGTATCTGTGTATATAGACACAATACTTGAGTACCAAATGTCACTCAAATCCTTGATACCCAACTTTCTGCGAAGCGTATGAAAAATATTGGTAAACCTTGGTATGTCTTGGTCCCTTCCCTGCCATAGTGTGGCCCACTTTATGTATTTATCCTCATAGCTCCCGACAAGGTAATACTGCTTCTTGATGGTCTCCCTGAACTAATTCCAAGTGGGTGCGACAAAAAATTATGATGGGGTACTTTCATCCTTCTTCTCACAGTGTGTTTCCCATCAGTCCTTGACGTGGGGTACAGCTTTGAGAAGTGAAAAAGTAATCTTTTCTCGGCTGGAAAAATCGCGAATAGAAAAATATCCTTCTAGTATATTTAACCATTTATCTATGGTGTCCGCATCTATTTGACATCAAATATGGGGATGTCAAAGTTAACTTGTACCTTAAAGGGTGTGGCACTTCCCAAGTAGCTGCTGGAGGGAGATGCGTCGCCCTTGGGTAGCCACTAAAGGATTTGGAAAAAAATTTCCATTATCGTGTTCGTATGTCACTCGAGGGCTTCTTCGAGCAAGATTGTAAAAGGATCTCCTGCCCCTCACCTTTATTCTCTTCCACCATGGGAGGCCGTCAAGATTTGTGAGGTTGATGTTGCAAACGTTCGACATGTTCGAGCCCTAACTCCTCATATCCCAACCTCGTTGGGGACATGTAAAGAAAAATAGAGGAGTAAATCAATCTAATACCACTAATCCTAACTTAAACAAGAACAAAAAAAATTACAGATATAACCATAAATACAGAGATGCAAAAAAAATAACACTTCATTTCATTAATATCGATATTGGAATATGCTTACAAACATAATGGAAATAAGTCTAGCTCGGGCGATGGTAGATTATCTTAGAGAAGAGATGTGGTGACTACATGCCTCTGAACTATGTTGCAATGATGCTCATAGGCCTATTTATTATTGAGAAACAATAGAAAACACTAAACATCCAAAAAACTAACCTTATGAGATGAAGCGCAAAAACTATGGGCCTCGTTTGGGTATATTGGTACATCAAATTCCCAGGGTCATAACTTTGGCATACGATCTTTGTTTGATAGGCAAAATACCTCATTAGAAATATACATCCGAGGACTACAACTTCCAATTAGCAAACACTATTTCGTGGCCCTTGTTGGCCCCAAGTTTCCCAAAAAACATCGTTTAGAGCCTCAGAACAACTCTAGAAGTTCAGGACCTAAAAAATGTCAAAAATAGTAAATTGTGATACAATTAAGGAAACTAAAAAACTGAAAGAGATAGTGATGGGGGCCCCATTGGAATAGGTCGGTGGCCACCAACATCCACCTATATTATTTTGTGATGTTGGACCATGGTTTACCATGATTATAAACCCAATACATTTATATTAAACCCAACGGTTAATATTATAAACCATATGAATAATGTTATACCCTAGGAATATGAACCCTTAGATTAATAAACCCTAGGGATTGATATTATAAACCTAGGGGACTAAAACTAAAAACCCAAGGGTATAGTATTAAACCCAAGGGGTAAATATTATAAATCCAAGGTATATAAACCATAAGATAAATATTATAAACCCTAAAATAAACATGGTTGACCATGGTTGATAATGGTTGATTTTCATATTGACACAATCTTTGTCACAATGCGATGTTGGACAATGGTTGACCATGATTGGTTTTCATGTTCAGACAACATTTGTCACAATGCAATGTTTGACAATGGTTGGCCATGGTTGACTTTCATATTGAGACAATATTTGTCACAATGCGATGTTTGACCATGGATTTCCATTGTTTTCACAATGTGAAGTTGGACCAATCAACCATTGTTGTCACAATGTGACCATGGTTATTGACCATGGTTGGCCATGATTCACCATGGTTGACCAAGGTTGATTTCCATATAGATACAAGATTTTTCACTATGTGACGTTTGAACATGCTTGATTTCCATATTGAGACAATCATTGTCACAATGTGACATTAGTTGGTTTTCATATTGAGAAAATCTTTGTCACTATGTGATGCAGGACCATGGTTGACCATGATTATAAACCCAATGAAATTATATTAAACCCAAATATTGCTATTATAAACCCCATGAATAATATTATACCCTAATAATATGAACCCTTAGATTAATAAACCCAAGGGATTGATATTATAAATATAAGGGAATAATAAACCCAAGGGTATAATGTTAAATCCAAGGGATAAATATTATAAACCCAAGGTATATGAACCCTAAGATAAATATTATAAACCCTAAAATAAACATGGTTGACCATAGTTCATTTTCATATTGACATAATCTTTGTCACAATACGACATTGGACTATGGTTGACCATGATTGATTTTCATATTGAGACAACATTTGTCACAATTTGATGTTGGACAATGGTTGGCCATGGTTGACCATGGTTGACTTTAATATTGAGACAATCTTTTTCACAATGCGACGTTGGATCATGGTTGACCATGGATGACCATGGTTGTCACAATGTGACATTCTACTAAGAGACAAGATTTGTCACAATGTGACCATGGTTATTTATGATGGTTGATAATTATTGACCATGGTTTACCATAATTAACCATGGTTGATCAAGGTTGATTTCCATATAGACACAATTTTTGTCACAATGTGACATTAGAACATGGTTGAGCATGGTTGATTTTAATATTGAGATAATCATTGTCACAATGCCACATTTTTTTATTTTCATATTGAGAAAATGTGTGTCACTATGTGATGTTGGACCATGAGGGTGACGATGGGAGCTTCCCTGGTGTGACCACACCCTGACACAGAGTAGGCTCTCCGTGGTACAGCTCGTACTCACCTACAGTGACTAGGCCCGTTCCCTACAGCTCCTCAACTGCATGTCGTTACACTCCCTCTGTTCTGATGTGATCCTACCTTACCTCCCACAAAGGTGACTGAACCCTACTGCCCATCGATTTTTCACTATCATTTTGGTTCCCTCCTGTGATGGTTACTCTGGAAAACGGTGGCAACTGACATAACCCCTGAGGCATCAATGGAGATAGACCTAATAGACTACTCTAAGGATCCCTTCGAGGGCATATCCATTTTTGTCATGCAGTCCAGTTCTTAGGTTTATTTCCCATTTAGCAGAGAACGTACCAAGGTTATCGCTCCATTTCTGCTACTCACAGGTCAAACCAGTGCAATCATCGAACTCCTAGAAGTGCCAGCCTCTTGGCCAGCCTCAGTTGTCCCCCCCTGGCACTAATCCCCCATCAATTTGCTTCTAGGATATCTAGCCCTGATCTGGTAGCTGGGTCATCCAACATCTCCTCACTTCAACCCTCTGCAGCTTCATATTTCCCCTCACAGTCTCTGCAAGGAGAGGCTCTGCCCTTTCTTGCTCCCCCTCTTATGCCATCAGCTCCTACTCACCCCTCTAGTTGCTACTCAAACGTCCCTCCCCTCCCGGACACTTTCCCTGCTGGCCCTGACCCGTCATCACCAAACCCTAACCCTAACCTTGAAGAAGACCAAGGGTGTGCAGAGGACCCAGAGCCAAGACTTGGTAAGAGGCAAAGGTATGTTAATTCTAGGGCACAAGAAGTTTTTATCAACTGGCAATAGGACTTCCAGTGGCAAGATACCATGGACATGGAGGTGACAGTCCTGGTAGGTAGAGTCAGGGGATGAAATTACTCTATGGCAAGACTTAAGCAGTGGGTCGCGAAAATCTGGGGCCATCATTTGGCCGATCTACCTTTTTTATAGACCTTTGTCCGTGGTTGGTTTGCTCTGTGATTTGCGTGAGTAGAACACACCAATTGGGTATTATCTTCCTTCTGGCACATCGAACAGGCCCCGGTAATGCTAAGGAGATGGAGTCCGCTTTTTGACCCGGACAGAGAACAACTTGGGGTTGGGCCAATTTGGGTTCACCTCCCTAGATTGCCACTCCATTTCTGGACCGAAGACATCTTCAGGAGAATTGGGAATTCTCTGGGTACCTATCTAGACTATGATAGATCTTACCTCTCTACTGGGATTATGGCCTATGCGCGGATACTGGTTCACCTGGACATCAGAGGAGGGTTGCAGGAACAAGTCACCCTGTGATGGAGGAACTACAATCGCACCCAGATACTTGACTATGAGGGGGTCCCCTTCCGATGCAGACGATGCCACAAGGTGGGACACCTCTACAAGGATTTCCCTCTACTCGCGAAATCAAAGGCTGGCAACAAGGGGAAGTCATCTCCCTCAGTAAGAGCTCAGACATAGGCGAATTACTGGGATGAGGCAGAGCAAATGGACGTTGATGTAGCTAGATCCAGGCCAGCCTCAACAACTACGAAGAAGCATGGGAAAACACCTCTTCAGCCTCCTTCACCTCCACTGACCAGGTCTAAGGCGGCCGCTGGAGTTGCACTATCTTTGGGTATGTCTATTCCTAACCCTTGCTCTGCATCAATTACTAGTACTTCTACTCATAAGGGTAATACTATGGGAGCTCGGCAGAACCCGGATATATTGCAACCTAGTCTAAGTCACCCTGTATGCCCCCTCAATTCCCATGTGCCTGTTACATCATGTACTCCCCCTACCACCTTTGAGGAAATGCCATGGGAATTGAACCCTGGAACTAACCCCACCCCTCACAGATACCATCTCCACTCACATTCTCGGTCATAGGCTCCAAATGCTATAGGCATTGGACTTGTCCCTCCCTCCACCATTATGAAGCTCCTGCAAGGTAGACCTTCCTCCCTATCAAAGTCTAAACAGAAGGCAAGAATGGAGGTGGCCACGGCCAAACACCTTACTCTCGATAGGGTCCTTAGAGCGCAGAGCCCACTAGAGCCGTCTCCACCATGAATGTCCTCTCCTTCAACTCCAGATGGATTGCTAGTTCCAAGAAAAAACTAGCATTATGAAAGCTTCTCCAGAAGGAGCCAATCGACATGGTCTTACCATTTCCACTCTATTGGAATCCATGCTCCCAAGATGGCATTTCCAAGCCATTGATGTAAATGGCCGCTCGGGGGGCATCGCCCTGGGATACAATCCTCACTCGATTAAACTGAATGGAACTTGGGGTGGCATTGGGTTCATTGGGGCGGATATCTACTCTACTAACCTAGGATCAGAGATCAAACTGTTGAATGTTTATGGGCCCTGTCACAATCGGGAGAATTTCTGGGAGCAGCTACTATCAGCCAACATCCTGCAACCTGACAACATCATTCTGGGGGGAGACCTAAACTTCTCTCTGGGCTTCTCAGAGTCATGGGGGCACCATGCCCAAGTTGACCCCTTATCGGTCTTCTTCGAGCACCTCCTAGATCTACACAGTCTCATTGATATCCCATCTGCCAAACTTGTCCCGACCTAGAGGAATAGAAGAAGCGGGGAGGATAGTCTTTCCAGAAGACTCAACCATTTCCTCATCAAGGAACAATTCCTGGAGCAGGGTTTCACTTATTGCCAGTGGGTTGGATCGAGCGGACTATCAGACCATCTACTGATATATCTCGACATCTGGGGCAATATAAGAAAACCATGAGCCCCTTTCAAATTCAACTCCTCCTGGTTGAAGGATAATTCCTACACCCGCCTCATCACAGACTTTTGGAAGACCCACCCACCTGCTGCTAGAGCGAACATCACGGATGGGTTTGTTGCCAACCTAAAGGAATTTAGGAAGCTATCTAACTGCACTTTGGAACTTCACTCTCTCACACATCCTTTCAACCTTCACCTAGAGAGGACAGACCACAAAGGAGGTATGGGCTAACTGGTGGACATATGCATCCCCGCAGAAAGCTAGGAACCCCCCCCTCCTCATTAGCTAGGAAATTTGGATAGCCAGGAACCGTATCAATTTTTAGGAATCCACCCCTCATTGGCCAACCATCATAGCCAGAATCCTCGCCAACTACAGCATTATACCTGAGGATGATGCTAACTCTCCACCCAGAAATATCATCCCTGAGACCATTGATCACTCACAACCATGGGCATATTTTGATGGATCGACACAAGGGACAAGATGTGGGGGAGAGGCTGCTCTATATTTAACAAATTCCCATTACTACCATATACAAATGGGACTTGGCGATGGCACTAACAACTATATAAAACTCATCACAGCAAAAAATCTCGTTCAATTTGTAATTGAAAAAAATTGTCGAAATCTTCGAGTTTTTGGTGACTCAAAAATTGTTTGCAATTGGATAAACAAATCTACAACATGTCATGCTTACACATTGCAGCACATATTGGATGAGGTACATAGATACATAACTTTTTTTGATAGTTTTTCATGTCACCATATCTACAGGGAATGAAACACACTCACTGACAAACTTTCCAAAGAGGCAGCGATCCGTCCACGCAATCTCTGGATGATTCAGGAGTAGCGAGAAGGGGAACACTACCAGTACTACCATCGCCCATACATGGACCATGCAGCACAGGCTCAACAGGAGCCCGATATCATCTGATATGCGACCTATTATTTATGTTTATATTTTCTTGCTTATACACAAACAGTACATGTTACAGGAATACTCTCTGTGTAGAGTAATCAAAATTTTGAGTTTTTAAATAGCACTTTTTCAAGGAACTGTCTCCCTACATGGAGAACATATCTTCTTTTATTTTTTTGACATGCACATAGCCATTTAAATCATTCATATGCACATAGCATCCACAACATGTAATTTTCCTTATTTTAATGAAAATTACGATTTTTCCAAGGCGAAAAAACAATGTGATGTTGGACCATAGTTGACCATGATTATAAACCCAATGATTTATATTAAACCCAAAGATTAATATTATAAGCCTTATGAATAATATTATACCTTATGAATATGAACCCTTAGATTGATAAAATCAAGGGATTGATATTATAAACCCAAGGGAATAATAAACCTAAGGGAATAATATTAAACCCAATGGATAAATATAATAAACCAAAGGTATAGATACCCTAACATAAATATTATAAACCCTAAAAATAAACATGGTTGATCATGCTTTACCATCGTTGATTTTCATACTGGGAAAATATTTGTCATAATGCGACATTGGACGATGGTTGACCATGGTTAATTTTCATATTGAGACAATATTTTCCACAATGTTAGATTGGACCATCGGTGACAATGGTTTACCATGATTTTAAACCCAAGGGATTTATATTAAACCCTACGATTAATATTATATACCCTATGAATAATATTATACCCTAGGAATATGAACCATTACATTAATAAACCCAAGGTAGCAATTCTAAAACTCCAAGGTATTATAAATCCAAGGGATTTATATTATAAAACCAATGTATATAAACTCTAAGATAAATATTATAAACCCTAAAATAAACATGGTTCACCATGGTTGATCACGATTGATTTTCATATTGACACAAACTTTGTCACAATGTGACGTTGGACTATGGTTGACCATGATTCATTTTCATATTGAGACAACATTTTTTACAATGCACTAATATAAAATGGCTAATTATTTACTAAAAAAAAGACTAAATTTTGCATATAAACAACCATTTTTCAGCTAGTGACCAATGGTAGCTAATTTATAGTATCTTATAACGAGACCAACTTTTAGTCATTTTTAGCTTAGTCATTAATTGGTTGTCTCAATTTTATCGTTTAGTAGTATATTTAGTCATAAATTTGGTTATTAATTTAGTCATTAATTGCCACAATTAATGACCAAATATACAACAAAATATATTACTACATGATCACCTAAGAAATCAATTAATGACCAAAGAAATATGACCAAAATGTTGGTCGTGTTATAAGATACTGTAAATTAACTACTAATAGTCATATATATGCAAATTTTAGTCATCGTTTTAAGCCAATTAATGACTAAATTTTAGTCATGTTATAAGATACTGTAAATTAGTTACTAATAGTCGTATATATGCCAAATTTACTCGTCATTTGTAATCACAAATTTATCATTTGCAGTAGTCATTTATCTATTTTCTAGTAGTTTCATATTCATTATATAAACAACTGATTTAGTAGTTTATATTCATTTCATTTACTTTCATTAATAATGATTATAAATGAATAATTTATTTGTGTAATCATGTTAATCGTGTTCATCATTAATCAATATTAACTACTAATTTGGTAGTTTTAGAGTGATTTTATGTATTCATTATTAATCAACATAAATTAATTAGTATGATTTTGCAACTAAATTTAAAAAAATGGCATACAATGTGCATATTCATCTAATATGAAAACAAAAAGTTACATGTGAAAATTACAGTACTAAATAATATCAAGTGCAACTATAAATCATTTCAACCACAAATTATATTATATAAAATGTGAAAGAATTACAATTTGATTTTCCAACTTAATATTAGTTGGACTACAATTTACACATGAAATATCATTTCATCACTTCAAAACATTATGTTTGTGTTTCCAAGGCATTACAAGTGAATTCATCAACTCTGAAGACTTGACCATTAGTCTCTATGTGTGTGTCTTAGGCGAGATATTGGCTCTAAGAGTATCACTAGACCAGTTTTCTTCTCTCTCCCTTTTTGCATTTGTCGCTCTAGTGTTATTGCTCACCTCTTTATTCAATTCTTGCTTCTTACCATCAATATTTATCAATTGCTCTCCTAAACATAAAATAAGATACAATGAAAAGTATAAGGCATGAAAGACGATGAATACTTGAATATAAACTAAAGTAGACTAAAATATTTGTACGACATATACCTCAACATCAGTAATGTCAATGCAATTTTTCCCCATAAAAGTAAGAAACTCGAACAAGTTTTCTTCACTTGGGTGATACTGGCCACTATGTGGCCAGATGGCCTGTATAAACAAATCAAATAAAATGTCACCATAGCAAATAACACCTTAATAACTTAGTATTTAACTTTCAGAGAAACTTACATGCTAAAAAGCTCAACATGTGGGTAATTTTTTAAAACAAATCATCAGAGATGTGATGTTTAATCCTTGTCATTGTTATTCACAACAACATTTCATTTTCTAACGCATGAACTTGGTCAAGTATATAGACAACTTGAGCTCAAATAAAAACATGAAAGTAAACTTTTCTAACAGTCATGAAAATCTTTTAACAGAAAACAATGAAAAGGATTTCAATTAATATCGTGTAATACTAATCTCATCTTCAAGCTTTGGATGTTGTTTAAATGGACATGATACCAAGTATTTTCAATTTCATAGTTAAAAGACAAAACAAAATCAAAGGAAACATTCAAAATACAATCAAATAAAAAAGAGAAGATATAATGGAATGTACATTGCAATTATAAAAAGTATCTTTACCTGTCCACTAGTGTCTTGTATAGAATTCCTAAAACATTTTCTTTCCCAAAATAAGCATAAGGTGAAAGAATCACAACATTAAAAACCATATTAATCCCTACTCAAAACATTTCCAAATTCAATAGCTCAAGTTCCTCCGCTCCTCTTGTATTGGAAAACCATATGATGTACTAAGTGAACTACCATAAGCTATTTTTTATAGAAATTACTTCAGAGTTGAATTTGGAGGTAGTTCTTGCACAGTCATCTATTTAACAACAATAAGAAAACCTTTATTCATGAAATTGAGATGAGGGTAGAAATTTAAAACAACATACATAAAAAATTGTGTAAAGTATTAACAAATGAATTTCAAAACAAGCAGATTAGTTACTAATGGCAACACAATATAAACACAGTATGAATTTCAAAACAAGTAGATTAGCAAATAAATTCATACTATGTTACTAATGGCTAATGAATTTCAAAACAAGAAGATTAGCAAATGAATTCATACTATGTTACTAATGGATAATGAATTTCAAAAAAAGAAGATTAGCAAATGAACTCATATTGTGTTGCCAAGGCATTATTCTCCTATTTCTTCAATTCCTTCTTATTTCCTTCAATACTGAGTTCCACTTCTAAAAATAAAAGAAGATACAACGTAAAGTATAAGATATGAAATATGATGAATGTTAGAATATAATCTAAAGTAGACTACATATATTTAATAATAGCAAATTCTGAAGAAAATTATAAAGATAAACATAGTCAAGAGATTAATAAAAAAATTATTTATATGTTCAGTCCCATATACATTTTCATTTTATAATGTCCAAAATTAGCCTTATAGATTATTTGGCTATTAAAAAATATAAAAAAATAAACTTAGTGTTACATTCATTAAGAGTTTCCAACTTAGGGCTAAATTCCACTGAAATTATCCAAAAAGTGCTTCCCCTACTTTATTACAAATGTTGCCACACTTAGGGGCTGAATTTTTCCATGATATGTATCTCATTGTCCTAATATGTAGAGCATGGTGTTAGTTATGTATGTTTTATTTGTACATAAATGAACAAAACATGTGAAAAATGCTTGAAATTAACTAACTTTCAAGGTATTATTTCTATCATTAAAAATTACAAGTGGTTTTATTTCTTATTATTTTTCTTTCCTTTTGTAAACAAAGGCATAATAAAAAATTAGGGGGATTAGAAACACCCCTATAGGTTGGAAAGAGCAATATGTTCTTTGGAAATATTTCTAGTTTAGAGGCATTTTTAAGGTGTTTTGGTTTACATTTCTAATGTTGAAATATTGGTGGGGGAGGATTTTCCTACTACTTAGTTGTTAAAAAATGCATTCCCTCCTATCTTAGAGGTTTTCTTATCTAATATTTCTTGGAAGGAATGTGGTGGATTGTTATTAATATTTACTTAAGTCTTCTTTTTACTAAAGTTACACATAACATACACACACAAAATTATTGTAGAGTTTATCTACGAGACCATGTTTGAGAATTTCTAGAAGGAAGTTGGAGGAAATTGACCATGACTCTCTTGACACTCAAGGTAAAGGAAAGAGCTCAATGATAAAATATTGGTTCCTTGGGGGAGGGTGGTGGTGGGGAAAGATACTAGCTTGTGCCAAGAGTTGTGGAGAGATGAGGTTCACAGTTTTAGTGATCTACACTTGGAAATATATGAGGTATTTGTCAAAGAGAAAAGCATATATTACATCATGATAAAAGATACTCATCCCCATCATAGATAGACACTCTCAAGGTCACAATAGAAGCAATAGTGTAACTGGAGGAGGAATTTGAAGGCATCTCTTCCAAGCCACCATTGACATATAAGGAGGCAATACACATCAGGGACGTGCTTTTTTAGGTTGAGAAGACTATCAATAACAATCTCTTGGTTTTGAGCTATTATTGTCTCTTCCATTAGAAAATAAGATCATGTTCACTAAGTTTTATAGATAGTGCTACTTCGCCTTTGATTAACACTTCCAAAGATGTAAGAAACATATCTCACCTCCCAAAAGTCTTCACATTAAACTCATCTCATAGGGACACTAAGATTACCATTGTTACTTGCAATTTATGTTTTCTCACTTTTCTCCTTAGCACACATTCTACATGGGGTATTACAATTTTGATAGCATTATATTCCAATCAAATTATCACAAATAGTTTGAAATTTCCTTGTACAAAAACTCTACCATTTACCATTTATGTTCAATTATGGATTTAACTCAAAGTTCAAATTCAAAACATATTGCAGTTTTCAATAAAATTTGTATCTTTAATAATAAATGCGAACGATACATTTGTTCTTTATTGTTGAGATCAATCTATTCTTACCTGTTCATAGTGCCATCCCACAAAAGTGGGGCAACATCAAAATTTGAGTGAAGGGATCCTAGCTAACAATTGAAACTTGAGATAGGCCCAATGCTCTATTCAAGTATTAATATAGTTTCCAACTTCCAGTCTACGATCTTTCTCTTTGCAAATTAGACAAAATACCTGACAAATTTTCTAAAAATAAATAAGGACAAAACACCCATCAAAATTGCTAAAAATAAACCACGACAAAACACCCATCAAAATTGCTAATAAAACATATTGAGACAAACATGGTTTTGCAAATAATGATGAATATGCACAAAAGCTTTAGTGATACTGGGCTTTACCATTTTTTCCAAAATTTAGTATAGTTGGGCTTCAAGAAAAAACATAAATCAAATGCATTTGTAATTTTTAAATCACTAAAACTCCATCATCAATGTTTTAGCAATTTTATTCAGAGAAACTTCAATATAACTGCAAAGAGTTCATTGAAAAAGTAGAAAATAATGTGAAGAAACTTCAATGTGGCTGCAAGGAGTTCATGGAGAATTTACGTAAAAAAAAAATAAATTTGGGAATTTATATTGATTGAGTGAACTAATATTGTTCAAGCTCACTTCTAAACTTTGGTAAGCAACCTACTAGGGATATAAATACATAGTGGAGGAGTTTAGCTGAGCACTGTATCCCTTTACACAAGTATTTCACTTAACTATATGTGATGTGTCTCTCTTAAACTTAAACACGCCAGTTGATTTAGAGGGGTTACATGTAATAATTATATGGTGCAATGAACTATTAAAGAAATTTCCAAAAGAAACAAACTGTTTGTCAAAAATAATTTTTGAACATAGATGATTTGTGACTATGATGTCCAATCAATCATATTAACCATATTTGACGGTAAAGATGCATTTTTCCAAGATATTTTCTGTTCATTGTTTCCACTAATGGTGCTTTACTTCAAACTTTTTGAGGTACTACAAACATCACTATTGAGAACTATAGATTGGACATGAACTTCTGCACAGGTTTAGTGTGAAAATAAGAAGTAGTTTGAGATAATTTTCAAAAATATTTCTATTTTTGGAAAAGTAATTCTATTTTTTAATTCACTTTAGTAAAAAAAATTGAAATTATTATGTTTAGCAGTTGAACCTAAGATTGTATCTCATGCATAACTTAGACTCTCTGCTAAAAGTATATATATAGGGAAAGTTAGAGGCTTTCAACGCACATGGGAATTTCAACAACTTGGGACATCTTGCTCCTCCTTCCTTAGCATTTCCTCTTGCACATGATCTATTTCAATAAATTGTTGGACAAAAATAATCATGAATTAGAAACATCTATATACTAACATTATCATGAATGAGTTCATCTACATCACACCCCTCTTTACCTAGGAATCACCAAAAGTATAACAAGATTATTTATATTTTTATGACACCTTAACTAATTTAAAAGTGTGTGATCATGGTCCAAAACAAGGCAAAGTTTCTTGGTGCTAAACATATTTTTTTCATCAATTATCTTTGCTCATTCCTACTAGTTTGAAACTCATTGCTCTTCACTTAGCCCTTCCAAGAGATGATCCACATCAACCGAAGGATTCAAATGATTTTTTGTGATTTTGACATTCTCATTTGAAAATCTCTATGAGACAAATATAACCATGCTAAAATCCTCTGGAAGTGCTAAGTCTTGTTTAGTATATTCTGTTGGAGATTTAGAAGATTCATTGAATTCCTGATCCAAGTCAATGGGGTAAGTTTCTCTATTAGATTTCCCAATAGACATTTGTGATGATAGAACAAATACTATTTTCATGTCAATATTTTTTAGAATTTCAGCAATTCTTGCAAGCTTTTCCATGAAATTATGTTCAATATTAGGAAAATAAGGACATTGTTACAAATTTGGACCTAGATTTGTAGTGGTTGGTCCTAAATCCATATGTATATGCATTCTCACTATGATGAAATGTTTATCTGTCCCACTCAAGTTCACATTATCATTACCTGAATTCAATATGAGAGGGATCATGAGGCTTCCTCTAAGGCTTCCCAGAGTATCTAGCCTACCCAAGAAACAAATAACATGAATAATGAATAGTTCATCCACGGGAATATTGGGAAAAAAAAATTAGTTAAACAATGTAACATGTTACATTTGAAATGGCTTAGAAATGAATTCACGTGTCCCTTCCAACATAGAGAAACAGTGATCCAAGTCATATTTTCAAATAACACCAATTAATCTGACACGAATCACCAAAACCACATGCCTTGGGTCACTTACTTCAACCCACATATAGGGAATGAAATGAAAACAAAACAAAATAAAAATATATTTTTAGTTGTTACATCTCTCAAATAGTCATTACTCGCAAGATGCAACTCAATTAACTGTGTTGAATCAACAACATGTCCTACCATGGTAGATGAATCTGGTAATATACGTTTGTGATGGTGATTTGTGGTGTTGCCCCTTATTTAATGCAAGATTATTATAAGAAGTGTAGCTAAAAGTCTCAAGATACATAAAACCGCATTGTAGCAATAGTACTCTTGCAAGTAAATTGGCCTTATATGGATGGGAATTTTTGAAAAATGTTAAAATGTAGTTAAGGACAATGTCATGCTATCCAAAAATGGAATGTTGTTGACTTAGGATGGAACAAGCCTTGCTCTTTATTGCTTGGGTATATAATTATCAGTGATGGAACCTATGTTATTTGGGACATTACTACCAATGGCATGTGAGACTGAATATTTTTGGAGTGGACGACCACTAGCCTCATGATGTGTGATCCTTTTATAATTTCTCATTGTGATGTCTAATATCCATTTCCTTGATACAATGCCACTATCATGTGGAAGGAAAATTTGTGAGGTATAGTTTCTCCAGGACTATTCCGCATATCCGTCTTCCAACTTCCTCTATAACCATTAGAAGGACTTGTTAGTTACCATGCCTCCAAACCATACCCAATGAGCCCATTCTCTATTATCACAAGAAATATGTGATAGAATATTTTATAGCCAAATTATCTTACTGATATCTTATTTCTTACAGAAAACCATCATAACCTAACTTGTATGTTCTTCATGACAACTAAATCTATAGAAAATCAAAAATTGATCACAGACAACTTTTGACAATCATACTTGCCCAGAATTCTAGTAGGAATATCAAGGATGTTGGTTCTGAGACCCACTTGTATTAATATAGGATATCATCCTTAATCAATTTTAGATGCTCTCATTTATTAAAATTGTTCCTACCTATCTTCTTGGACAATATTCCCTGCATGATTTATCTTATCATGCCCTAGTTTTTGTGTTTTGCTAACTTTGAAGTGACTATCGACTATCATTATGGTTTCAAAGTGAATAACTCATGAGTACCTGTTTAAAATTTCTTCTCAAGCATTTTACTTTTTATTCTGCGAAATTGATAGAGTGGACCACACTTTGTTCCTATGTTTAGCAATGAGAGCATTACTCTTTTAAAGTTTAATCAACATGAAATTCATTGGTTACATTATGCCTATACATTATTAATTGTCTGTAATTTTAAGGTAAGTGCACTCACTCCACATTGTTTGTATTTAATAATGTTCTTGGAGTTTTTTTCAACTCTATTTCTTCTCGATTACCACCATGTTATGGGATTCACTCATCATATAGGAAAAATATGCAAGTCAAATTTGCAACAACAAAAAATAAATCAAGCATAGGCTCAATCATTGGAAAAGAATTGTAATGGACAGTGTTAGGTCCCTATAATACTAGTAATGCCCCCATTAATATTGTAGTTGTATCCTTTATTAATATTGTTGTGCCCCTATTGTCCCCATATTCTTATTATTGTGCCCCATAGAATCTCTCTATTGTTATTTCTGTGCCTTTATATTATTATTGTTAGGTCGGCTTGGTTATATTGTGACTGCTTAGGCTCCTATATATAGAAAGGAGGTTTTGTCATTTGAATCATCCAATAATTGTTCATTTTTGTAATGTAAATGAGGTTGCGCCCTTGAAGAGGCTGAATTCTAAGGCGTTCAACTATCTTTTCTATCCTTCTGTGAGCCGGTTTCATAACATTTGGTATCAGAGATTTGGATTCTAGGGTTTCGCTACTCCAAATAGGTCATCGTGGAATTTTCGCTATAACTTTTTTTCTGCAACATTTCAGAAGTGACAAAAAAAAAACATCTGAGAGGAAATTGCACTGAACCTCCGGTCCGAATTTCATAGCTTTTCGCGCTATATTTGCAGAGATATGATCTAAGGAAGTTGGTCTTTTTGCAGACTACTGAATTACATTCCAAACAGGTGACCTGGGGAAAATCGTCATAACTTTCTCTCTGAGCATCGGATTGAAATTTTGTAAGAAGGTATAGAAAGAGGACAGACTGTAGTTTCTTGTATATATTTTTCAGAGCCAAATGTGGAAACAATGACATGTGGAACTTCATACAAGTTAGATCTTCTGGAAAGGTCTATAATCAGGTCATCTTGGGAGATTGTGCATAACTCTTCCTTGGAGAATCCAATTTGGAATAGACTAGTGGCAATGGAAAGAGGATGCAGAGGGCTACTACAAGTCACAATTTTAGAATTGGATGATCCAAAATTACAGAGATACATTAGGTTCAATATCAAGCTCCCACAAAGTGAAAAAAGTTGTGTAGTTTTTTTTTTTTTTTTTCGCATAAGCTTGGTTTGAAAAATTAGTTTGAAGGAATTCAAAGGGCATAGTAAAGCATTATTATCGGTAATTGATGCCCCGAGGACAAAAAATTTGAACACCTAGTAAGAAACCTGAAAGCTCTAGCATGGCTCATGAAGAAGAGGAAGAAATGCAACATGATATATCAAAATTATGAGACCAGGTGCAACAAGTGTCACTTGCACAAAAAGGGTAGAAGCTAAGATGGATGGTTTAAAGAAAGGCATGGAAGCTAAGATGAATGGTTTGGATGCTAAAATGGATGGCATGGATGATAAGATGGAAGAATTGAAGATAAAATTGAATAAGTTACTACAAGAAATGGTTACTAATGGTGAAAGGGTAGTAAAGGAAACTCATTATGAGAACAAAAGAAATGTTAATCATGATTCCAGAGACTCTAACATTGGATCAAAGACCCACCATATTTCAAAAATCTATATGAGGAAGTTTGATGACAAGGATCCCACAACATGGATATTACAGATGGAGCAATTTTTTGATCTCAATAATGTGCAAAACACACAAAAGGTACGTATTGCAACTTTATATGTGGAACCAAATAAATTTCTATGGTATCAATGGCTTTGCTCTCGTAAAAAAATTATCACTTGGGCAGTTTTTACGGAAGAATTGACAGCACATTATGAGGATACAAAAAGCAACACTTTTTTTAGCCAATTGATAAGTCTCAAACAAAAGGGTTCAATAATGGAGCACATTGAGGAGTTCCAAAAATTGAACATAAGGGTAAAAAATATTCTAGAGGAGCATAGGATTGATGTGTCCATAGGGACTTTAAAGGATAATATCCAACATGATGTTCACCTTTGGGAACCTGATTCATTAGAGAAGGCATTCAGGTTAGCAAGAAAAATGGAAAGCAAAATTATGGCAACCAGGAAGCATACCACTCACAACTATAAAGATGGAAGTGTTGTTGCCCCTAGCCTTCCACAACCTATAAGGTTGACACCACAACAA